>JAMZAV010000399.1:0-600000 GCA_024449915.1 Sweltsa coloradensis | reverse complement strand
TCTGCAGATACGACATTAATTTTTAGAAACAACTTTCGATCGAGTGATCAAATTTATCTTAGATTCGTATAACCAAACTTAAAAACAAAATCTCACCACCATGGTTCATTCAACTTATTTTCTTGCTTTTATAACTTTTTATTGCTTTTTAACTTTGGCATACAGCTCAACGTTTCTTTTACTTGAACTGCAATACTTAATCTCAAATGTAAAAAGCTTGATTTAATTGATTCTGCTTTAAACCGCATTTATTATAGGTAAAGTTATAAAATTAACTTTAGTGATGATATTTTACAATCTCCAAAAGTCCCTCGTCTTCATGCGTCTATCCAATGCAGTAGTAATAGCAAAGCAATAAACATCTGTACCGCTGTTGATGTATTTGACCGGCCAAGTGGGGTAGAAGATTTTGTGTAATGCCTTGAAAACAAGGCCGCGCAGTACGGGGCAGTTCATCTAGAAGTAATTTCATAAGCGGTCTACCCACTGAGGCTTATTTTTCATGTTGAAAACGTTGTAAAGTTTCAATATGATGTCAACGCAGTCTTTCTAGCAAACCTCATTTAACCTTCCATGTTGAACAATTACGCATTGAACAAAATACAAAAAAATCACACGAAGATCATACAAAAACGAACGAAAATTGCTAAAACGACATAGAAGGTATGATTCGCGTTAGTGCAGGCAAAGTGATAATTTATCGGTTTTGCTTTTATTGGGTCAGATTATTTCTATCACAAGAGTTGTGCAAGCAGATGAAAACAAAACACTTCACACGTTTTTACCAGCTCGAATGGAAACTGTGGTTACCCACATTCAAGCTATATCCCGACGTTGGGACGGTAATAGGCCTACGCTCCTACACTATCACCTGCATCAATGTGTATGAACAAAATATAAAGTGATTTCAATTTAATATGAAATGGGACACATTTGGCAAATAGCTATTCGCTCGGTCATGAAGTATTAGACTCACATAAAATTTTGCAAAGTTGTCAATAAAGCATGCATGGAGAGCCATACGGTCAGAGATTTTCCATATTTAGCCATAAAAACATCACGAATATGGACAAATTTGAACTTTTTATTAACAAAATCCAAAACCGAGAAAATCATTTTTTTATTCAAACAAATTTTATAAAAGCGTTGCTGTTGAGCCCTTCATTTCTGCTTCCGTAACAACTGCCCAAAATTCCAATCATCTGCGGTGTCAGACAGGCCGAGCGAACAGAAATCTGCTGAACACTCTCGTACGTCATATACTCTTAAGAATCTCAGCTCAACTAAATAATATATTCTATCAGTGACCACACCCAAGAAACAAACATCTTGCGAAAAGTTTGATTTCGAATGTTAACCACACTCAAATCTTTACAGTTTTAATATACCATTCACAAAGAGGCAATAATTACATTTAATTGTTTTCAATTTATCGTATGTCCATGTCAATGATGATGAATTACTTATGGTCATTTTTAATTAAATATAATTTCAATTTTTTAAACTATATTTTGGCTTTTTTATCAATCAACTTTATCAACATTGCTGTTAGTACAGGAATAGTTTATGGGTATACGAATTAAAGATTGACTTTTATTTTATTCTGGTAAACATACTTTCAAATACTGTCTGTGATCGTTCGTTTCCCCGTGTATAGTATTCAGGTCATCGTTACTTTTGTTTTACATCATCCAATAAAAATAAAATGCAAGTCGTTTCGAATGCAAAACGACAAGGCTTGGTATTCCCGACGGTACCTAAATCACAATATCAATCGCATAGATAACGAATGCCGCTCGCGCCGTATATCGTCCTATTGGGATCGAGTGTCACAATGTTGAATATTTTTATTTCCATACTAATTGAAATATGTCAACTTCTGCACTGTTCAACGACACAAAGAAGTATGATCAGTGTAGAGTGCTGTGTTGTTGTGTCATGTGACGTATTGCACTATCAGACGATTAGTTTGACTAAACTGTGAGGACAATAGATGCGTACGGAGTAATTGCTGCACGAAGCGAAAATTTAATAGGGGGGGGGTGGATTTGTGTCTCATTGTTTAACCATAACAACAACTGTGATTGCGTGATTTTATGTGTGGCTGCTGACCATGGTAATGTTTGAAAACTACACATGAATGGCTACGTTAAAGGCTACTGAAGACATACATAAAAATATGCTAATTGTTTCGCCATTAACCAGCCGCCATTATACTTTTTTAGTTATATTTGTAACTTTATTTATTTCTATAAACTTGTTTCTTGTATTGAGTAGTACTCTGAATCCCTGTGGTCATCTAATGTTTTTGGCCAGCTGTCATTAAAGATGGAAGCATTCCGAATCTGTAACAAAATGTCAGTGGTGCTAAGTATACTCTAGTTCCGGTCCGTCTTAATTGACAACTATTATTGTTCCCTCCCTCCTAGTTCCACAGCGACGTGGTTAGCGAAAATGGCACCGTTAGTAATGGGAAACCTGTGTGTTAGTTTTACAATATTGCGCTTACAATGATGTAAAAACGATGCACTGACTTATCACTTATTACCTTATCATTCCATTGCTTTCAGAGATACACATCAATAAATACATTTTATTTGGGATTAAAAAATATGCAATTATCGGCAGAAATCACACTTTAATTACAAATCCGCTGAAACTCGCCCTGCACCTTTACTTGACCCCAAGCAGTGGCGGAACTAGGCGCCCGCAGGACCCGGAACTGCGGCGGGGCCGGCTAGTTTAGGGGACCCCATTAAAAAAAAAACAAAAAAAAACAAAACAACAGTAAAAAACAGTATTTCACCCTGTTTGGAAAATATTGAATTTGTTTCGTTGCTAAAATGACCGTTTCGGCGTTTTGTGAATCTAGCGGTTTGAAGGTGACCTCTAGCGTATATTTAGGACCTTTCAGCGTCCATCATACAACAACACACCAAAGCTACATTATTTTGGTATTGCATTCAGCCCACAACTTTTTTTAAAACATACCAAACGTACTCTAAAAAACATGATTTTTTAAATTTTTGCCTGCGGTGCTATCGTTGGGGGGCCATATTTGGTCCCTATATATACCCCCGGGATATTATATAGCCCCCCACCCCCCCCCCCCGGGATGAAAAGCCTGAATTCAACACTGAGCCTATGTGTGTATCTGTTAGGGAAGCCCCATAGAAATTTTGCGGGCGGGCCCATGAAACGAAGTTCCGCCACTGACCCCAAGGTGTGATAAAAACTTCTGTGCCATCTTTGTTCAAAGGGCAATGCCAACAAAAGAGAATATCAATCAGAGGTCATATTCGGTTTTTGTCGTGTGACGTGACACACGCACACATAGACGGACGGACAGAGGGACAGAATCATATGAGTTTTGATGCATACAAGGGAGATTCGTTTGCCTACTGAAATTTACGTTTACTTTGTCCATTACTATATTTTATCATTAATTGAACATAGCAAGTATCATCTTAATTTTTGTATCAAAATTGTTAAAGGAAAAATTATGCTACAATAAGATGACACGAAAATACTTGAATGTAAACGTTTGAAATTATATTTTCACGTATCTCTACAGCTATTTAATCAAATTGAATTACTCTTTCCACAATCATAGTAATATCTCCTTTAAGAGCCCTACTTATTATTTGTCAAATGGCTGACATGTGAAATAAAACAATATTTCATAAAAGCCGGCGTATTATAGGGGACGCAAACCCACATCCTCCGGTTCCATGTGACAAGGGTCACCGCAGTCAAATACACATTACGTACCCTCGATCCAAGCGAGAAGTAAACCACATTGACCCCCCTCCGCGCAGCACCCCCATAACAGCGTATAGTCAAGATGCCCACAGTTGATTTGGCGCTCGGACCAAATAACACGGTTACTCCATTGAGCGCGCGTTTAGAGCGAAGCCCTGTGTTTAGTGGTAGTTATCAGCTCTCCCGGGCATGTTTACCGATGACTGCGAAAGGGTTTTGAATAAACCGCCCATTGCTTCCCATGTTATCGAGGGCGTGATGGCCTCGGAATCATGGGCTACATACACACTGTGCGTTGAATAGAAGGCCCGAGTACATAATGAGTAGACTTCCTTGTGAGGGAACGAGGAAGATTTTTGAGTTTAAAAAGCTTATCAAGAAATTATTATCTAGAGTGGCCCAGTCACGATGAGACCACACACCACACATGCATTGACGGGTTGTATTGCACTCGTTGATGGAGGCTTGTACGCTGTTAGAAGCTGGCGGTATTCTGTAGTGTAGAGTGTAGAGTGCAGAGTGTAAAGTGAAGAGTGTAGAGTGTAGAGTGTAGAGTGTAGAGTGTAGAGTGTAGAGTGTAGAGTGTAGAGTGTAGAGTGTAGAGTGTAGAGTGTAGAGTGTAGAGTGTAGAGTGCAGAGTGTAGAGTGTAGAGTGTAGAGTGTAGAGTGTAGAGTGTAGAGTGTAGAGTGTAGAGTGTAGAGTGTAGAGTGTAGAGTGTAGAGTGTAGGGTGTAGATGTACTTTACTTGGGACAGCAGAGGACCTGTGTCATTAACGCCGCGAGATATTTCCAATGTTCGTTGTAATGTGTCACAGTTCAAGAACAGGGAAAGTCAACACTGCTGCTGATGTGCTTATTGTTGTGACGTAAAGAAATAATAAAACGAGACTCTAGAATAATTATTTAAGGCTGGTCAAGCCAATTCGCTCTCAAATATGCGATAAAGAAAATATAGTGTACATGGAATTGAATCCTGGCGTTATCAAAAATCAAAAACTTTTTTTTTTAGTAAAAAATCTAATAGGAACACGACTTATACTCCTTCGACATAATTTTAAACTGTACTAACACCTAGCACGGCATTTTAATTAAGTAGATGGTTGTGTTTCTGTGAGATGAATGTTCAATTATTGTTTTTTCTTTCTTCTTCATCGATGTAGGCCTAGTATTTTCTGATAACTTTTCCGTTTGGCAGTACAAATTGGTAAAAAGAGCATTAAATGGAAAAATTGTAGAATCATCGATTGTGTAAAATCCACTGTTTTTTATAAAGCAAACTGAATAGAGATGAACATTAATATCACACCACCTACAACGTTGAATGGTACAGTGTAATTAAGAATTACCATTTTGTATTTAAAATATATTTACCGTGTGCCCGCTAAGGGAAAATACTGTTTTGGTAACGCCATGTTTCTAGCCCATACACATACATTATTTAGTTAAATTGCATATTATACATTAATATAAACACTAATACCATAATTATTTACTACAATTCAGAAATTAAAAAGGTCCGCCCCAACCGGGAATTGAACCACGGATCTCCACATTCCAGGTGAGCGTCTTAATCACTAGCCATCAGGACGGACATTTTAAGCTTTGAATTGTAGTTGCATTTACATCTGAAAGATTAATAATTATTATTAGATAATAATTCAGATGTTAATGCAAATACATTCAGAGCTAATGAATGTACCCGTCTTGATGGTCTAGTGGTTAAGACGCTCACCTGCAATGTGGGAGATCCGTGGTTCGATTCCCGGTTGGGTCGGACTTTTTTAATTTCTGAATTGTAGTAAATAATAACAACTACACCTACGGGAGTGTTTCCCGACTAAACAAATCGAGAAACTTCTACCATTATTTGGATAATTTTAAACTACTTGTTTTAGGACTTCTTACACCTTCTTAAATTAACTGTTTTATTTGTGTGTCCCTGAAAATACATACAATAATATTATTAAGTTTGACCACAATGAATATGCTAATTGCTAATAATTGTATTGATGGGACAATGCATTAATTTATGGTAGTTAAATAATTTATAAAATATGACACTTCACAATACTATTAATTTTCAATATTTGAACAAATTATATGTATTAAGGTTAACTAAGCAGCATTGGTACCGCAGAATCGAGCGCTTGCTATAGTGCAGCTACATGGTCATGATTGTGCCAGTACACTATGTTCCGGAAAACTTTTATTTATATTGCATTGTTGAATTCACTTACAAGCACACAATTTCATTATCCACTTTAATTTGGTAAAGTTTTGTGTCACAATCGGCTCAATATTAATAACAAAACTAATGCAAAATAATATACTGATATTCGTCGTGTCCGAGTCTGTCTTATGTCAATATTATGCTTTGATTAGGTAAAGTAAATATATTTTCAGATACACTTATAATAATACATTAAGAGTTCTATTGAAATAACAATGATCCTATTTTTTAATCTCTTTGAAACAAATTATTTTAAACAATCGAGGAAATGCAACATGTAAGTCTATATTTTATTTCCTTCTTCTCAATTCCATCTAGCACCAAATATAAATGGTTTAGAAAATGACCACAAACTTCTAGTGATAATATTTCTTGGCAAGAAGCATTGAATAGGAAATAATATTCACAGCGATGTATGTGGTTTAATTCACATGGAGTTTTACTCTGAATGAAAGAGTATTCTGAAGATTAAATCGTCACAATTCTGAACAGCAGACATAGTATACGCACTTTATGGTAATGATTTCTGTTTCAACGACACCGCAATTTCAACTGATTCACTGCAACATTTTTGGTTGTGTGTAAACCCCCGGAAGAACTACTTTATTGACTCTAACCGGATATTTACCTAAAACAACGTGACCAAATATTTGCAACCGTCCTGCTTGGGAATATTCGACGGGTCTGGTTTCAAACCGCTTCCATTCCCTAGCGAGAAAGCTTGGTTTGACCTCTAGCCCACAACAGTGTGGCTTATCTCGTCATGCGGTTATACGTGAGTTGTTCTAGATATGGTCAATCAACGTCGGATACAGTTCCGCCAAAAACAAAATACACACGAGAACGAGATGGATCATGTTTAAATTTAGAACAAGATTATAACAATTATGAACATGTATGAACAAATTAATGAGACGATATTACTGGGAAGGAGTTGAGGTAGTAGAACAATAAAACAAATGTCACATAGCTGAAAAGGACATTATATTTACGCAACTTGACAACAGGCACATAAAGGGCACATTACTCCTTCCCATGACACCTTACTTTTATTGTCATTATTATTAAGTCTCTATTTGCAACGGATGATGTAATCCACTAGTGCAAATTTAATAGAGAAGGGAGGAGGGGAAACCCGGTACCGGCACGTAGCCTACTTCTTTCGAAAACTACCAAGGACCGGGACCAACGGTTTAACGTCCCATCCGAAAGGACGGTATAACCTTAACAGTAATATGCCGAGCAGACGTCGAGGAGAACAAAGCCGTTACACTAGCTCTCGAACCCTCCATCTGCTCTAGCCAGCGGTATATGTTGTGTTTCAAGGCAGAGCGTTCACCCACTCTACCCGTGACCACGCCCGAAGGTTGCTTAACTTCGGTGTTCGAGTGGGAACCGGCTAAGCGACGCGGCTAAACCGCTGCGACCTTTCCACTTCAGAATGTTAAACACGGGCTACAAGTGATTTACTGGTAGGTGCATTCAGTAAACCTAGGGCTCTCTGTGTTTCTAGTGTGTACTTACTTGTGGCTAGTTGGAAGGATGCACCAGCATCAAACTCATTACCCCCCCCCCCCCCGCCCCCCCGCCTCATTCCAAAAGGACCTATGCACCTGCTTGGCCTCTCCGTAGGGTTAACTTTAAACTAACTTGTTACAGGTTTGTGTATGAATAGTAGAGCGTAAATGAGTATACTACACAAAGAAAGTTCATCCCTATAGGGTACACGTCAGTTTTAACTCGATGTGCCTCTCATAAGCCGACTAAATACGAAATTTTGGTGTTCATTTTGTTGGAAAGGGAATGACCAAATGACTCAATTCCTAGCATTCGCATAAATCACTGAAGAAAACCTTGGAAAGCTCGGTGCGTGAGCGAACTGAACGTGTCTCCTCTTCTAAGGAAAAATAATTTTCTCAAGACTTATTTATTGATTTATGTCTCTATTTGCAACAGGCAATGTAGCCCACTAGTGCAAATTTAAAAAAGGGAGGGGAAATCCATAGGACATGCACCTCTGCCTACCGAAGGTACTTTAAGCAACTGTTAAGTCTATGAAGAATAGTAACTATTGAGTATTACTACCATAGAAAGTTCATCCGATAGGGTACACGTCAGTCGGGAAACGAGCTGTCTCAAAGCTGACGTAAACCGTAATTGAGTCGATTAGTGTGTTTCAGGGAAGACCAAAGCTCAATTCCAGAAATCGCCATAAATCCACGACACGAAACCTTGTAAACTCGGTGGTGGCGTGAACGTGTCTCTCTGCGGAAAAATAATTTTCTCAAGACTTCAAATACTCATCGTAATCAAGCGTGCCATATTGAGTGTACGTCATCATCATTTCAATGGCATGCTGCGTGTCATTGCATGGTTTGTGTACTCTTCTTATCTTCGCTAAATCATTTCAAAACACAATATTATTTAAACTTACTATTAAAGAATCATTGCATTTAACAAGTCAACGTGACCAAGCTTTAAAGGAAGAAGTGTAACAGCAGCTGGATAACATACGCAGTATGCAGTAGTTTCAAGTTTGAAATCGAGTATTGTTATGAAGACGTAGGCAGTGAGTTAAATTCAGATGCAGGTCGTCGATTATTGACATTTATGAACACATGGAAGAAGCCACGATTGACTAAATGCATCAAGTTACCCGAATATTGTTATAATCACATGTTGAATGGAAAAGTTGTAAATACCAAAAAAGACAGCACACTTGCCAAGATTTAGGTGAAACCTTTACCCAACTAAACATGTTGGAAAATAGTGTATAATTATTATAAAATATGCATATAAATAAGCAGTACCAAACAATGCAAGACATGACAGTGTAAATTAACTGCACTAGTTTATTCATCTGAGTAAATTCATGTGCGACGTGATTAAATCGCATCATCGTGATATTACTTATAATCCCCAAAGAAATTTCCCATATGATATGTATGGAAAATGTAAAAACCTCAAATAGATAATTATTACTAACAGTAATATCAATTTCTAAAATAAATAACAATCAAATATCATAATATAGTATAGATTTTCATCTAAGAAACATTTTACAAAATATATTTAACCACACGCCAAAACAAGTCGCACCAGAAAAAAACAATAAAATAATATTTGTGTATAATTTAAGAACCTTTATTATTGGTCTCTGCAGCCAGAGCTGTTGCCTTGCGACACAGAATAAGAATCAATTGATAAAAATAATACATTGAAATTAAAAATTAACATTTAACAAACATCTAAAATATAACCTATTTACTATATAAGTGGTTTCTAAAAATACGAATGGACCATCGCAGAACACATATAACAATCTCGTCCCTCAAACTACTTGTAATACAAAAATTTTTACTAAAAGTTTAAAAAAAATAATGGAATTGTCCTTTCAATGACTCACTGTAAAAGTAATGTATTTATATTCTGTATTTTCCCGTGTATTGAGCAGATTATGTTCTCACTAGCAGAATAAGCAGTGTCTCAGTAAGTACGTTAAGATATGTCGTCAATGACGTCACTTCTGTCTGTGATATGTCTTGGATCCCCTGAGGGTGAAAACGACATGCATCTCATACAAATAGCCGCCATATCGGTAGCTAATAAGTGTCATTTGTCAGCTCCCAATATGACCCACATTTGCAATGATATCTTGATATTGTATATACATCTAAAGGCGGAAGTTATATAATTTGTGTCCCACTCGTAAAATTACAGAACGATAAATTCATTTTGTTCTCTATTTGTAAATTTCTTTATCAGTATTGAAACGAGTCTAACACAATAACACGTGTATTTCGTGGTACCCTCTGATGTGGTTGTGCGATATGACTAATAGACTTCAGATGATGGAGGAATCGCATGGCTGGCCGGTCTATCCCGCAGACACTCACAGTATAGGGCTAGGGCATACACCTTTTGAAAACAGAACCCTTTGATTTCTAAACGTGAGGGAGTGGGGGAGAGTTCCCCTTTTGTTCGAATCACATGCATGCATAATGCGAGATTAGGAAATAATTCAACACATTTGACTAGCAATTAAAGATATAACATGCAACATGGAAATTAATGAGGGATACTAAAATATTTATTAATAGGAAAATAATATTCTACCGACGTATAAATTTAAAACTCTGCAACCTGTTTTTTTTTTTTTTTTACCGTGAATACACAAAAGTAGGAACAATGTACCATTGCCACATTAATTACACCGAACTAATTCCTTATCCATCAAACATCTGCAAATGTTATCTACCATATTTCCAATACTTGTTCGAAGAACATATTATTATAATTTCCTTCAAAATTCCATGTGCTCGTATTGATGTTTTTAAATTTTCCCCCATCAACCGAATTCAAGGCACCTACAACAAATTATTAGGCAGTAATACAGATATTGACATCAACCACATGAAACTTCATTCATTTAGAGCAGCTGTTTATGCCAGTTTACCAGCATGACTCATTTATCACTCGTCACATTATCATCATCACCTTTTCACCACTTTTGTATTTTATAACCTCCCCTAATAGAAATCAGAAGGTCGCCAACAGGTAGCCAAAAGCTAACCAAGTAGTCACCACGCAGTTAGCCAATAGGTCGCCACAAAGTAACCAACAGATCACCAACGAGTTCACCAATGTAGTCGCCAAAAGAAGCCAAAAGTGCGCCAACAGGTCGTTTTGTGTCAAAATACGACCTCTTGGCGAACTGTTGGCGACTTCTAAAAAAAAGCGACTAGGTTGCCATGAGTTCGCCAAAAAGACGCCAAAAGGTTGCCAAGAGGTCGCCAAATGGTCGCCAAGAGTTCACCAAATTATAGCCTCCGGTCATAATATGTATTTAGTATGCATGGGTAGGATGTTATATAAAAATGTAGAAGAATGTAAGGAAACAGATTGAAGACCACGCTTTTCGAATTTATTATATATACCATCAAAATCACCTCAAATTGAATTACTAAGTGCAATGAAGTTCAGGATGAAGATATTCACAGCAGGAACGTATAGGGCATAAAGCGCATTAATAATTATGTATTGAATTATAAGAACTCTGTTCTAAATGCAATACATTCATTATATTGGTGTTTCGTAACGGACAAGCCATGATTTTTGTCTTCACCTAAATGTTGATAACATATTTACTAAGATTTCATGTAGCTCTAAGTAGGACGTCACTGGAAACTGCCATGTTTGATGTTGCATTATGTTTCTATTTACACACGAAAATAACTTTTCTATATAAATATTATATTAAGTTACACACACTTTTCTCTTGCCGACATGCAATTTGTATGTACACCAGCAACTATCCTCCTCGCGTTCTCAACACTAATAAAACCCCTGTACAAACGTAAAATACACTGTCGAGCACTGCGATGCTAACGTTCACTTCTTCTCTCGACCGCACGCTTGTTTCAAATGGCAAGCAACCTCTTCGGATCCTAGAACCACCCAAGCCCGTTGAAGGACAAGGCAATGACCTGAAAGAATGCAGTTTATACGGCGCCAACAGTATGCCACGAGGTATCCACGTGACAATCTTTTGTAATCTATTGGCGACCAGTTGGCAACCTCTTGGCGTAGTCTTGGTGACTTCCATCAGTTGGTGAACACATGGCAACCTTTTGGCGGACGTTTGGCGTATTATTTGTTAAATCACCAACAGATCACCAACAGTTCACCAACAGGTCGCCAAAAGTGATCATCACTTAGTAACTAAATGGCGAACTGTTGGCAACCATTTGGCTACCTTGCCCAGCTGAGAGCAGAAGTTGGCGAATCATTGGCTGCCTCTTGGTGAACGTTTGGCTATCATCTATTTAGTTGAGATTGCGGTGGTGACCTTTGGCGACCACTTGGCAACCACTTGGTGATCAAAAACAAGCCTTGGTGAACTGTTGGTTACCTCTTGGCAACCATTTGGCAAACAAATATTTCTACATGGGTCACCTTTTTTTCTTCGTTCATCTTGGGCTTTCAGCCGTTTTATACATTTATAGTTTTGTTATTCAATTTTTGCTTGTTGTATATTGTTGTATAATTTTAATTTCATAGTACTTGTTCATGTATTTAATGTTTTGTGTATCGTATTTGTATGGTTTTGAATCGATGTATTAATTGTTTAGTTTTAGTAACCTAACACTTGTGGGTTTTTTACCTGTTGTTAGTGACCAATAAATATAATATTAAATGCAATAATTAGTGCCATCCAATCTATTGATCCTCGTTGTCCATATTTAACGCTTCCCATACAGTTGTATTTAGTTTTTTTTATCAAATTAGCGACTGCTTGTAAAAAACCTCAACTCCCCCTAATTTTCTCACACAATCAAATTAAGATTAAAAATAGCTTGGTACACTCAATTGGATATTAACTGGATCCGTTTTTTGCTTATGTTATGAAATCCACAATTTAACGTACTTTTTATGTGTTTCGGCCGTTTCTCATGAACACACGAAAAAAGCGGATTGCATGACGAAACACGCTCGCTAAACTCGCATTAAATCCAAACAGAATATTTTGTAGGTAAAAAATTGAAATAGAATTCCCCCTTTGCGAGCTGTATGCCGAACTGTGCTTTGAAGTGAGGCGCTGTCAGTTTATGATAAATGAACTTCCGAAATGCTGCATGAAAATATGACGTGAGTAATAGTAATCTCATTTTCCTAAACACACTTCTTAATCTCACATCAGATCCTTCTCAGTCACTCAAATGAGCTGCTTCTAATAACCCTATAGCAGGATCTAAAGGCTTATTCCAGTATAGGCGCACGTTTAGGGTACTAATTAAGATTTAACTGATATATTAGCTTCTACAAGCACGGTTATACTTCAAAAGGTAACCCTCTATGTCTTACAAATTAATACCAGTTCACATATTTGTTGTAGATGTATTTGTATTGACTAAATTTCGTATACATAACCCTTTTAGTCACAGATTACACAATAAACACTTTTCTTGTATTTTCAATCAGGAATATAATGTTTTAAGTATGGAAATGATAACTGTTTGATTCATTCACAAGAAATAAAGTTTTTAAAATTTACAAGTAACTCGGATGAGATCTTTTAAGAAGGTTTGGGCTCATGATGAGAATATAGGAATTACAAAAATTAGAAAGAATATTTAATGTTTTCCATTTCCACAGAAAATCAGTTATGTACTGAGTAGGTAGACTCTACATACGAAATTATTCTATTTATTTATTTATTAAATGCCCAGACGATATTTTAAAAGGGCTTAAAAGAGGAAAATAATAGTAGAAAGTCCGAGAGAAAACTGAAATGATTGATCGAATGAGACGTTGAAGCGCGTGGTGAAATTGATACCGAAGCTGTGGGAAGAAAGGTAATAGTGCACGGGGTACATTGTTGAGAATGCAGCTGCAGGATGAACATGAAGAAACGCTGAGCCCGGAAACATTGGTTTAAAACAGTTTCGTGCCCTAGATATATCGGTGTGCAGAACACCACTCAACCCGACATACGTGTGAGTTTGAGATTGTATTATTAATAATCCAGCTGTCATACACATTTTATAGTATAGTGTGCACCATGTATTTAATGTACTTCATCATGTTCACGAATTTGGCCGTTAAGGAATCACAAAGGAGCTGACCTCCAGTGCACCAACACATTGTTATATAGATGGTACAATTTTTTAACGGCATTTACGTGAAGTTTATGTGTTTGCCAAACATTCACAAATATAATTTCCGAAATGTCTCTACTTTAAAAATCACGTTTATGTGAACAAGATTTTTCAGTTTTATCACAAATTGATGGAAATTTTGGATGTTAATAATTTTTATTTTTCAGTTTAGTATAAAGTATTATTATTGGAGAGCGAGGCTACTCTCCATATAATTTGCATCAGTTTCCTCTTCGTCCACCTGTGTGTGTCAATTGCCTCGTTTCACGACAGAAACCGAAGATGGCCTCCGATTGAAAATGAGTATTTTATTCTTTGGCTGGCATTGCCCTTCAACAAGGATGGACAAGGATGGAGGACCATGAGAGTCTTGGGAACAAGGGCACCCTCAATCAAAGTAGGGATATCTTTTAACCCTTCACCACCTCTAAAATAGATCAGCGGTAGGCGAATTTTTATTCGTGTGGCCCATCTCTGACGATCTGTTGATTATGTGGCCTCGCTTACAATTTTGAGAACCCGTACCCGTGAATTGTATGTTTCGATTTTTTTTCTTTTTTTTTTTTTTCTTTTTTTCTTTTTTTCTTTTTTTCTTTATCCTATTTAGTTAAAAAACTGACTTACAAAAGAGAACAACTGATATAATCTAATTACATAGATGCAGACACAACAGAAATAGTAATATGTTACAACAACAGTGCATTAAAAGTAAAACACAACAATTTTGGTAACAAATTAAAAAAGGATATTAAATGCAATTAATTAATTAATATAATATAAAAAAGTGATGGGAAAACAGAGAAAAGAAATAAAAAAAAGAAAAGAAAAAAATTATTTATTAGACGATCCCACTCAAACGAATATGAGGTTTGCCAACAATCAGAAACAGCAAATCAGGGAGTAATCAAACTTTCGCGGAAGAAACCACCGAAAGCGAATCTTCATTCTTGTGTCTTCTTCTTGTCTATCTTGATAACAATTTAGTACAAACAATTATATGCAAACAACAACAAAAACAACAAAGTAACAAATAATAATATTATACGTAGCTTAGTCCGGTGGCAAGGCGTGTTGGTATATGCGTGTAATGTGGCCTCACTCTAATTTGCTGCCATGTCAATGCGTATACCAATTTGTTACATTTATCCATATACATTGCAATTGATTAATAAATAAAATAGTGATTGAAGTATAATAGAAAACAGAAGAAATAATTAGAACAAAGCAGCTTGGAATAATAAGTTTTTTTTTAAATACTTGATTGCATAAACTATGCATGTATGAATTGCATGTATGCAATAATTGACGTCAAATAAAACATAACATATACATAATACACCATGATTTATGCGTTTATTTTGCAATATTAATCGGCTTAGTTTGAGCATACCCCAGTACTATTTATAACTTCATGGTTTGAGCAATATCGTCGCTTTAAACTTTATTACATTGTTCTAATAAACAATAAAATGCTTGTTATTTATTTCGTCCGAAATGCAATAAAGCACAAACAAAACATGAAGACAGTGTAATATCGCTAGAATGCTGCCTTGACGAAGAGGTATTCTGTTGACATCGTTTCTCACTAGATTGAAGTTGAGTTCATCAGCAGGAATTTCTCATTTTCCTCACATGACACCGCACTGTCTGGTGATCGAACTCCAGTAATGCGGCTCCCACTTCCTCTAACAATCATCTATCACCAACCACCCCTCCCTCGGCCGGTGACCTGGCTGGACAGTGCATGGACTCTGAGGGGGACTGGATATATTGGACTCATTCTGAAAGCACATACCAAGAGATAAACATATTTCGAAGCAACATATGTGCACATAAACATGCGAAATACTCTCAGAAAACTGTGAGTTTATAATAATATATTGTCTTGAATTGTTGGCAACAAGACCGCCACTATATGAACACGATTGAATATTATAGTGGTGGTGGTATGGTGGTCATTTCAGAAAAAAATCGGATTCAATGTTATTCTACTATCCTTTCTTAAAGTTAATAAATAATGAACGAACGATTTTTAATACAATTTTTAATAAGCTCTGCCCCTCGTCTTGGCCCTGGGTAGAATTTGGCCAAGGGTTTATACCTCTGCTGACCACAAGGCGAGAAAAGAAGCAAAGTCCATCTCGCAAACAACAGCTTGGAAGTAAGGAAGTATTTGACTTTACACAACTAGAGGCGAGCTCTTGCATTCGTCGTCGCGGACCCGTCCTCCTTCCCTCAACGTCGACAACGACGACACGAACGATGACAAAGACGACGACGAAGACTGAGAACGCCCTCCTCTTTCCTCTCTCACCTGTGGCGTCTTTCTTTCCCAGATTCCCGAGCAAGAGTGGCGCATTATGGCACAATGGTTGACGCGCCCGTCATGCAAATAAACAAAATCGAACAAGTTTTCATCATATTCATCAATTCATCATATTTTGACGAATGCGGTAACGAATTGGTGGTAAGTCCCTGAATTTTTCCATTGTAAAATTCTCTTTGTTAAATGTTTCATCGGCTCATAAAATACGTAGAAATGCAATATATGTTTGCACAAAGCGTTGTGTTTGGAAACATTAAGGCCAAGTAAATATTATGGATAATGAATGCAAAATCTGTATCAATCAATGCTTGTATAATAACTGTAATTGCAAAAAGTTCAAATGAATCAGATTTTTTAATACAAACAAAACTTTTCGAAACTCTCTTTTTTTAGATACTGTTATTAAAAGTAATATTCATGCCTAAGAGAGCACCATTCATCCGGTCAATTACACAGTGTTTCGCAGAGTTCATTATTGATTGAAACATGAGAAGTACGTGGAAAATATTCACTAATGGATATTTAATAACGGCGACGTTTCGGTTCGAGTCTGAAACCCCCTAGGACAAATTATTCAAAGGCAAATCAAAGTTAAACGCCAGAAGTGTTTGCTTCACATAATGTAGTTGACTCATTGGCTGGTCACTCCTCCCTATAGGCAGGTTAACCTACCTCAGGCCGCTTCTAATTAATTGAGTAGACAAAGTTTGTCGTGCGACGCGGTCAGTGTGCGGCCAGCGCAATGTGATATAAACACATGCTGAGGAGGTCAAGGGAATTCATTAAGCGCAATGTACTTTGTAAGTCCTCGACCAATCCGGTGCTGTGAACGATGAACGACTTGATTTATAATTATGTACGAGTACTTTTATTATTGGCACTTTTCAATTTTATGGAAAACACAATTTCATTATACACAATTTTATTTTTTACCTAAAAGCATTACAGTAAGATGTATTATATAATTTTAATGCATTTAATTCCACAAAAACTTCTTTGCCTTTTGCGTTAACAGTTAACACAAGCCCTTTAAAGGCCCTCGTGCAAAATTACTGTTCAAAAGGTTGTCAAATGAAAATTATTTATTATAAGCTACGGGGGGGGGGGGGGGGGGGGGTTTATATTGATATTGTAGTTATGTCAGCGATCGAGTGGACAAGTCTTGTCTTTCATTGTGAGCATCACTTATCAAGCTACCCTTAAAATTTAAAGACATAGATAACCTACAGAAACTAAACTTAGCCTTAGGTTAAGCGAAACGTTATAATGTATACATCCTTATAAATAATTTATTATTTAGTGCCATTGTGCCTATTATGAAATGAAAGCAGCAGACACAGACAACTGGAAACGCGTTGTTCGATCCGGCATTATTGTGACGATTGTATTGTTAAGAATGTTTTCAATGGCTCGAGATTGATTCAGAAAGCGTGCACGTTGGTCCCTCGCTTGCCGCTCGAGTTACTCGCCGTGGCGTACAGAGAATATAAATCAACAACTGCGCCCGGGTTATTATGCGGGATGCCGTCTCCTAAAAGATTTATTTCGTTTCTCTCGGTGTAAAAAGCAAAGGGTCGCTGAAATAATGTTGTGATTGTTGTTTAAATGTCACGGTGAAGGCGTTTCTGTAATAATCAATGCTCCTTCTTAATTTGGAAGGTTTAGTTGGAAAACAATATATAAACTTAAAAACAAAGTTGTTTCAATAAATTTAACTCAAAATACAACGCAGACATGTCCTAATTGTGAGTACTCGACGTTATTATCAGTACAAATGTTCGAAACTGTTAAGTCGAAACATTTCTTCAATAGTTGTATCTATTTTATTCATAGAGAAAATAATATTTGTTGATACATTCAAAAACTGCTGCATTTGCAGCAAAAATATAAAGAATTGACATTGTCTGTCTATAAATATGTATAGAACATTAAAATGTTCTAGTGAGAAAAATTTGTATTTTTGTCTGCTTGTTTACGCTCTACCAGGCAAACGGCATATACGATCTTGATGAAAATTTGAGGGGACCTTTAAAATCGCTGAACTTTTCAATCAATCGACAAATCGATCAAATATTTCTTATAATTATCGTACTTTTACAAATGTTTCCGATTTTCAATGAGATATTATCGTAATATTTAGCAAACGGCTACTCCGATCGTGATGAAACTTTATGGGAACGATTAAAATCACTAAAATATTTGTTTTTAAGACATTTGAAGAAATATTTCTCATAAAAATCGTACTTTTACGATTTCCCCCCGGTTTTTAATACGATATTTTCGTGATATTTGGACCGATTCTGACCAAACGGGTGGGGCTACAACGTTCATATTTTAAATTGACATAAATATTATGGTGATGTAGTGCCTTTTGAAAGAAAAAGTTGAAAAAGTTGCTCAAAACTTATAGAAATAAAGGTTTTAATAAAAGCCTTTTACAGGTGTTTTATTAACAAGTAATATCAAGTAACTATAGAAAAGGTAATGAGATCCTACTTAAAAACGTAATCATTGGACAGAAATTTTCAAAAATAAAAAAAAGCTCATCCATCAACGCGACTGGAGAAACCGTTCGCGAAGCGGCCTAGTCTAAGAGAATGTGTGTTCCTTCTAAGTCAGTTGCTTCTATCTTCTATATGGTGAGATATGAGTGCAATTACGACGGTCAAGTGTCAAGTCAACTTGGTTGAAAAGCGCTGGACACAATGAATGAACATCTAAGCAGTGTAAACAACGAATAATAATACAAAACTTGCATGAATTCAAATAATAGACTTTAAAGTTAGAAATACGTAGAGATGTGTAAAAATGGTGAGAACGAAATTCGCGATTTTTATTTTTAGTTGCAATAATCCCTTCAAATTCAGTTTGCACATAAATCACCTGAATCGTGATTGAAAGGTGCCAATTTCCATTTCGCGAATTTTCGCTATATTTTAGTTGATACCGTGAATTAGTGGCGAAATTAGCAATTATGTCTTCAAACGCAAATTAGGTCTCGATTTTTTTCAAAGTTGTGGTGGAGGTACCGGGTAGGTAGTCAAAATTAAATTAATCTTGGCAGGTACATATGGTGGATGTGCCGGGTCATAAAACGCGATTGTGAGATCGTAATAATCGTTTGTACGCGAGTAAGCTCAAAATACTTCCTATCAAAATATTGACATTACACAAAAAATGCATAATTTCGTCATTTTGGTGGAGGTGCCGGGTAGTCGAAATCAATCAGGTGGTAAAAACTGAAGACTGAAATTGAGCTTAAAAGTAAAACTGATTCTCACTCTCACGTGCTTGTTTTTCTTTTAAATTAATCATAAAATAATAGTCCTGGCATTTGTGATACCTACTGATAGTTTAAAACAATGTGTTTTTGTCTGTGCAAACTGAATTTGAAGGGATTATTGCAACAACAAAAAAATCACGAATTTCGTTCTCACTATTTTTGCACATCTCTAGTTATACGTCTAGAACTTCAAAACTTCGAATTTAGTTTTAATTTTTTACTTAATCATTGATAACGAAAGAGAAGATAATCCACAAAGATAACTTTTACTCTTCTAACCATGACTCGCCGTGTCCACTCTCCGTCCTCGTTAAGAAACAGTTTTGGTTTCTTTGAGCTAAGAAGTAAGAGACTTAGTGGCGGCTAAGCGTCGAGTTACAGATTTATAAACCTCTTAGTGGAGATTTACAATCCGGCCCACTATATCCTGCTATACACTCACTGCTTCTCCTGCATGCTCGAGTTCAAGAGGGCTCAGGAAGTGACTGGTCTAAACATTTACGGCGAGCGAAGTCGAGACGCGTGTTGGCGTATTGGTATTCGTCGGACTAACATTTTTACAGAATACCGGGAAAATGTGAATCTCTTCGAAAAAAGTATGTCTATGTGATTGAATTATTGATTTACGAAAACAAAAGTGAAGTTTATTATTTAAAAGGGATGGAGAAGCTCTCCTGTATTCATCACTATCTGTCCGTGTGGGTTTTGTGTCACATCTCACGATACATCGAACATGACCTTCGACTGGCATGCGTCTTTTATTTACATACCCCTTGAACAAGGATGATACAGAACGCCTCTGATGACCCTTAAGGTCAGTAAGCTGGGCAATCATCACCCAAAGGAAGCATTTTAATCAACGGCTCAAAGGTAACTTGAATGTTAGAGGAATTTTGCTTAAGTATATCTCTTCGGCAATCTGTTCTAGTTTGTTTAGAACTTCAGGTATATAAATTCTTTGTTCTAAAACCATCTTTTTACAGTCATTGCTCTTCAGAATGTTATATGAACCCCAAAAGACCTAATTTTATAACACATTTTGTGTTACCTTTGTTTTGTGTTACCTTAATTAACAATAATTATAAGGGACAATGTCTATCACGATGACGATGACGATGACGATGACGACGACGACGACTGCGTATGGCTACAACGCGGGTCTCTGTACTGTGTCGCCCCCGACCGCGAGGCAGGCTTGCATGAGACAAGCCAGTGAACGTCAACTGTCACCACCAATGCGTTCCCACATTTTCCGCAGCCATAGTTTTAGATATTGGACTAGGATATCGCATCACGTTCCTTAGCAAGAAAGAAATGGCGACCAACAGACGAGACAAAAAATTCAAATATAGTGAACGAAACTTTTCGTTGTAGTCCATGAAGGATCTTTTTTCTCTCTCTGGAATGGATTTGAAAATTATAAATAAGCAAATGCTGCATGACTTCCACAACAAATGCAAAATAGATTATTGTCCAACAATTATATTTAAATTTACATGTGAAGTTTGTATTCTACTATCTATCTTAAAAAATTAACACTTCCAAAATGAAGCAAGTTGATGCCATCCGAAATAAGATATTGCGTTTTATTGATCAAGAAAATTGTACGTCCTTCAGTCGCCGGTGGCAGGATTTGTATCGTATCCACTCTTTGGATGAGTGAGCACAGCTAACAGGCCTTGCGAAGCTCATCGATTGACACTTTCTTCCTACGTTTGTTTGTTTTCCTCTTTGTCGCTCAGACGTCAAACGGCCAAAGGGTTTCCAATTATTTTTTTGTACAATGTTTTCCAAATATACGATAGTCACAAAAACACAAAGATGACACACCACGTTTTAACTTTATTGGTCGTCAAGTCTGTACTGAACAATATAATACGCTGATAAAGTCACCTACTATAGATAGATAGACGGTCGCGAGGGCGCTGCCATTCTGGCTTCAAACAAATAGTTGCGCTATAGTTGCGACGAATCACAAAATGTCAACATAATCACTATAATCATGACGTAACTGCTATATACAAATGTTATGTGTTTGTACTTATTTTTCAAAGCATGTTGTTATAATTTAACCTTATTGTTGTCAAGGGGATTTTAATTTTTCCAGTTTGATATTAATTTTAAGGGGGTCCGGCCGTCAGAGGTTTTTAAAAAATCGTATTTTTTATTATTCATTTGTGTGTCGTTGTATAGTATGTAGAATAAAATGAAAAAACAAATTTAGAAAAAATATTATTTTTCGATTTTTTGGATTTTTTGTTTGTAAGTTAGTGACTATGTTCAGACTTTGGGGCAGGAATGCACTAACTGTTAGTTGCGAAACTTTGACGTTGATTTTCTCAGAA
Source organism: Sweltsa coloradensis (assembly GCA_024449915.1). NCBI lineage: Eukaryota > Metazoa > Arthropoda > Insecta > Plecoptera > Chloroperlidae > Sweltsa > Sweltsa coloradensis. The sequence continues at coordinate 578,395 of JAMZAV010000399.1, read as the reverse complement.
CTTTACTTTTTAATACAAAGGTACATTTTTCTCAAGAACTATACATGCAAATGTCTTGAAAATTTGAGAGCATGTAGATATATTGAGCCTTAAAACTTTCCGCTTTCAATAATACAGTTTTTGTATTACTTTTAATTATAATAATTCAAACATGTGTTAAAATATTCAAAAAATGTACACTTATTACACCGATTAATTAAACACAATTAAATATAGTTTCCAACTACACAATTTGTATAATGAAAGGGGGAAAGTGTAAAGAATTCAATTCTTTAACTAGAAAAAAAAATTAGAGCTCTAGCTCGTATGGTTATTTTTAAAAATGTACCTAAGTAATGGCTAATTTAACATACGTAAGATACAAACGGCCGGACCCCCTTAAGACACGTATGCAATAATTCCATAACAGCGTCGATAGGATAGTATTAAAATGTTGATGTCTGCGTGTTTTGTTGTTTTTTGTGCTCAGGTGGTATTCGATGTAAATCACAAGTATTATTAACATCTCAAAATTTAAGACAATATTGGGCTTACGAAGAATAAGATAAATACCATGTAAATGTTTAAAATAGCGTTAAAGAATGCAAACATGCTCGTAATATGGTGGGAACCTCAAATATTAATTGTGTTCTTGAACATTTATTGTAGATTATTGTGTATGTCCCACGGTATTTTATATGTCTGCTATTATGCTGGAATAATGGTCGATCTTTTTGTAAAGGTGTACCAAAATCTTGAAAACTCTTTGGTTTGCGCCTTCGTTTGAGAGGCAAGAGCTACTTTCTGTGCCTATCGATATTTTATTGCCGAGGAGAAAGTATTATTACGTTAGTAAAGATTCGGAGCTGGGTACGCGCCGTGAAGGTTTCCGCCCCCCGTCTACACCTCCCCACCCCCACCCCCACCCCGATCTAAGCCAAAACCCCCACCCTTCAATATCATACTTTCCTTTTCCGTCACAAAGTTGAGTTTACGAAAAACTTATTTCATGTTGTCTTTTTCTGTCAATTAAAAAAGCTATTTTGAAAGTATTGTAAGAAAATAAACCAATTTGGCGTTTTTTGTAACGTACAGTAACGAGCATAAATAATGCAAAGTCGCTCTACTTTCAAAGTTCAGAATCGAAATTCAAAATTAAATGAACACAGAGTTAGGGCTGTAAACGTTGTTGGGTTTTAAACCATCACTTCGGGAGTGTATTATGACTGCCTTGTTTTTACGACTTTCACAACCAGAAGTTTTCTAGGTCGAAGCTGGGGGGCCTACAGGCACGGAACGGCAAGGATGGTGTGTGATTTCAAATTTAGATAACGTGACGTATCGCTCTTTACGCTGATGATACTTTGAGTACACGTGTCATTTTTTGACATCAATGCTTATCGAGATATTTGCACAAGGGATTCGATATTAAGACAGTTTGCCAAGCTCGGGCCAACTTTTTTTACAATGTTAAATGCACATTAAAAAAACGCTTGATCGTCATTTCCAGCTAATTTCACAAACAGTCATCCAAAAAATCTGAATTTTTGGGGTCTGTTCAGAAAAGGATTAGCGCATGTCGCTATCAAAGCACATTTTGACATTTCAAATAATTGTCTCCTACACAAAATTCGGAATTTACTACAAATTAACTGTTTGGTGGCATATTTACGGTCAGTTAACAAGAAAAGAGAGCCATATTTGGAACATGTGCCTTTGATACCGCAACACATTCTTACTTTACTTTTGGTGCAAACCACAATCCGCTTCCAAGTGATCCAGACTTTACATCTGCGTTGTACGTCAAAGCCTGGTTTTCTCGAACTCAGCCAACAGCCAGACCACCGGAAAGAATTTAATCTAGATATTCGCCTCGTCAGTATGCATGCAACTCATTACTCGGATTAGACGAGTGTGAGTGTCATTAAGAAAATGTAGTTGTTTGTTATGAAAGTAAATACGAAACAAGGAGTTTTATCCTCAGGACTAGATTGTAGAGCATTTATAATTTTATTTGATGTTTCATTACACAGATGTAGTGATAAAAATGCATAACAGTAAACTGCTGTTTAGTTGTTCATAGCATAATTTGCACATTTCTTGAAGTAAATAATGCGATTTAGAACATAACGTGATTAAATATTATGTATCTTTCTGAAATAACACATAGTGTCGGCCCAATATAAGAAAAACAATACATTTTCAAGTTGGATGGCATACATACTTTGCATATAAAGTGTATAATTGTTATTACATTTTTTTATGAATAGCACAACGCGTATTTTTTGCAACTCATGAGAGCAGTTGGTCGTGTTTCTTTCATTTTACTACATTCCATGTAAGTTAAACACTTTTCTCATTAAACAATTTGTAATCTAGATACCGTTAGCTGAATGCTGTTAGACGTTTTAGTAAAAGCAATCATGGGGAAGCTGGAGTTTGTTCGCAAACGTTCTACGGTAAGAAATCTTGCAAATTTTCTTGAGATATTACAGATTGTTTGAACAAAAAGGTACAAGTTTGTTGCAGCAAAAATGCTGATTAAACAAATTGGTGGCTTAATTCGGCTTTTGAAATTGTGTATTTTGTCTTACTCATTTCATATACATACACTTAATAACACAGAGCACAACTCTAATAATCATATACTTAGGTGAAGAATCATGGAACGAAACTAGATAAAAAAAAACTGCAAGAGATGACACAATTTCAAAAGGTCAAAAACTCTCATTCTTCAATGATCGAATGAAGCTCTAGTTTTAATTAAATGCACAATGTTTGTTTTTATTATTAAAGATCCCAAAATGTTTATAAACACACTAAATAATTAAGAGGAAGACCCACTGAGGTGTTGCAATAGGACAATGCCGAATACGGTATCTATTCTATTTCTATGTCATATGCGCCTGTAAGAATTACTACGAAATAATATCAAATTATATTAGTTAAGGTGTGTATATTAGGCGTTTGATAGTTTGAGCACCAACTACTTGTCTTTGCATGGAGTAATGACTCAAAATGCAAAACAACAATGTCGCCAGGGAATGACGTTAGGTGATCGGTTTCAAAAATTCACTGTTTTACACGATTGCCCTTCTTGAATCTTGATATCTTCCACTTAAAACCAACTAACAATGCTAATGAAAGAAACTCAAATTATGCTTGGCAGACACTGATACGGTCGATGAAATGAGATATGCTAAAGATGGTTAAAAAATGTTGTCCAACGTGTTTGTATGCAGTGAGGCGGCAGATGGTAATGGAATTTTAGGGACAATTTAAAAATTGTATACCGAGTTCTAAACCAACTTGTATTAATTGACAACAGTCAATCTCGTAAACTCGTTGACATACACAAATAAAAGCTTTCACTTTTCACTACACTAATTTGAATTGAAAGCGTGTTAAAACAAAGTGGTCACGATTGATGTTCTACTGTTTTCTGTTTTAAAAATACGGTAATTATTGTTAACAATCTCGTTATTAGGTTTATTTAGTACCACACACATCCACGTACATATTTTTTTGGAATTCTGAAAATTATAAATGTTTTAATTTTCCTTATAGGAAAAATATTTTCAAAATATTATTTTGTGTAAACATATTTTATTGTGTTATGGAAAATTGAAAATTGATACACCGTTCATGATTACACGGAATTAAGACTGTTTGCCAAGCTCGTGCCAAATTTTTTACAGTGTTTAATGCCCATTTAAAAAACGCTCGATTGCCAAATCACATGCAGAACGTACCGCTTTTTGACCTTTAATTTTCATCCAAAAAATCTATATTTTTGGTAGGCTAGCTGTTCACAAAGGAAGAGCGCGTGTCTCTATCAAAGCCGATTTTGAAATTTCAAATAATTTTCTCTTACACAAAATTAAGAAATTACTACAAATTAACTGATTGGTGTCATATTAACGGTCAGTTAACACGAAAAGTGAGCAGTATTTGGAAAATGTGCCTTGATACCAACTATTACACATTCTTAATTTTGGTGCAAACCACAACCCGATAGGACAAATGATAGAGCTTCCAAGTTACCTCTGCGTTCTGCGTCAAAGCCTGGTTTTCTCGAGCTTAGCCAACAGTAAAACATTACGCAACGTAAGACTACCTACTCGTTTTATAAATTCATCATCATAGCGTATAAAATTTACTATAATAGTGGAACATTCAACTAATTCACAGTTATCTAAAGGCTATAAAAATGAAATATCACGTGTAATCCTTAAAAACAAAATTATATAATCCCTCCATGGATCTTGGGCTAGTCGCCACTCGTCATATTAAATAACTTAAGTCACAAAGTTGTGTACAATTATTTGAATGGGCTTTGCAATTTCCAACTCGCTGCTGCTTGCAACGCATAGGGCATATTAGGGGCTGGTAACATAAGAACGGCAGCGTCACACATCATCCCTTTGATCATGGTCAAACATTCTGTCAGCAAAGGCAATCGCTAATGGGCATCCGCATCTGGAACTCCGCTGTAAGAATCCGTATGAAGTCTGCCTAAACGCGTTTCATCTCCTTTCCATTTCATTAATAGGCATGCGAGATCATTAAAAGCTTTTTAGTGCCCAAGGTTCCAGTTTTCTGGTCGTTTTGCTTTAGGCGTGGCAAGGGTTTTGCGTTTTCCCGACATGCTCGTCGTCAATGAAGAAAAAAGTCAATGTATTAAACCACCTACCTAGCTCAAGATTAAATCGCGAGAACTTGTTTCGAGAGGTCCAGGGTTCAATACCAGCCTCGGGCAAACCTAACATATAGGAAACGTAGGTATGTGAACAAGCACGGTTAAGGGGTACGAAGGAAACTGGGATTTTCTATAACCTACAACGTTTATTTCAGCACTTAATTCTCCTTAGTAGAGATGCCGAGTATAAACATACAACCATGAAACTAAAATCAAAGCGATTGAAAGGGTAAAAAAAAATACATTAAACTTTATGTCAAATATTCAGTTCCACAGAAAGGACTATATTCAAGACTGTTCAACAGCAATACCCAATAATGACCCTTTGAAACAGGAGGTCGTTCATTGATATGGTATTCTTATTCAAAATCATTTACAGTAGCATAGATTCCAATTTACTAGAAAATCTTAATTTTCTCGCACCCACACGGTTAACTAGAAATCAATAATTCAAACCTGACAAAAGCAGAATCGATGTACACAGATACGCATGTGTTAACCGATTATAAGCTATACATTTCATGAATTGTCCTCCAAAAACAGGAATCTTGATGTTAATTTTAATAGCTTAGCAACTTTCAAAATCAATCTTAAATCCATATTGTTATAATTCGAAACCAATGTATTTACAAAATGTAATACATCACACGAACACAAAAATTCATACACTTACACACTTACAAATAATATTATCTTAAGCTTGTTATAGGCTAGTTATGTTAGTAGTTTTTAACTGTTTTCTGGCAAAAGCTATTTATAATAACAACTGTTAATTTTACATTGTATATGTTTGTTTTTTCCTATATATTAAATTTGAGCTAGTGGATTGTTTATTCTGTTTCAAATAAAGGCTTAATAATAATTGTATACCAAATTTAAATAGTAATGTTTTGAGGTGAAACTGCTTACGATATAATGATAAAAAAATATTTTACTACCGACATATTTCTTCATTAAAGCTAGCACCACCGCCCTGACCCCAGGTACACCAAAAACATTCTGTACCATCCGTGTCGATTGCAATGTAAAACCTAACGCAAGTCAGTCGGAGTCCGCGTATTCGTCTTTAGCTGACACGATTATATAGACGGTCGGACGAACTGATAGGATAGGTAAGTGCTGCATATAAGGGAACTTCGCTCTCTAATTTACTAAACGAATTTAATAGTCTAAGCACAAAATAAGATAAGCCATTTAACTAGGTAAACTGGCTTAAAGGTGTATTCACCCGTTAAACTCAAATAATATTTTCATTGGGCTACTTGTTACGAATTTAGAAATCAACAAAAAATATTGGGTCAACCATGACTCGAAAAAAAATTGCCAAACTTGGTATTTTTCGAGCTAGATTCTATCGTCAAAAATATATTCCATAAGAAATAACACGGGGACGATTTTATGCCCCGTGACCTTCGATGATTTTGATCCCAAACATATTAACCGTTATTGACGTACTCTACACCCTTTTCTGTAAATTCTCTATTTTGTTTCGTAATTTGGGCAAGTGGTTCGGTAAAATATGCTGATTACCAATAATGGGTGTGATTTTGGAATTCATATTTTTGCATGTTTGAGAGTATATTTGAGCACAGTTTCAAGACACGATGTTCTAAAGGGTCATTTTAGATTGGTACGATGCTCTAGTATATGTGGAACAAAAAAGAAGCCGGTTAAAGCTGATTTAAGAAATTTTCCAAAACGCCAATTTTCGCAAATTTCTGGATCCAAAAAATTGAAAAATTCGTATAAGATACATTTTTTGAACGGTCATGTTGTATATCATTATGCTTTAGATTATTTGGTAAGAAAAAAAATAAAAAAATGGGGGAATAGCCCCTTTAACTGTTTGATTTAATTAAGTTTATCTGAAAGAAAATAAATAAATAAATAAATAAATAAATAAATAAATAAATAAATAAGTAATAAATAAATAAATAAATAAATAAATAAATAAGCAAATAAATATATAAATAAATAAATAAATAAATAAATAAATAAATAAATAAATAAATAAATAAATAAAATAAATAAATAAATAAATAATAATAAATAAATTGTATTTAGAGTCTACCCATTCAGGTCTATAAGTATATCCGTTAGGCTTATTATTATTATGTAAAATGGAACCATCGAATAGTTTTAAATCAATAATAGACTATCTCTCTTCTAAACCGGTATTGAATATTAAACTCACTCCTATGACCTTCCGGACACCCAGCTACAAAGAAAAAGTATCAATATTTAAATCTGTGTGGCGTCAAGAAATGTTAAAACTAACTTGACAAATGACAGACAATGAAATGAAATAATTCCACCTTGGTTTTAGTATGCATGCGTAGCAGCTAGAATATTGAACAGAGTGAAGCGCAGAATTTGTTCTTTTATTCACCTATTTCATTTTATCAATTCCACTGCAATCAGTAGTTTCCCGAGTACATTCTCAAATTGCTAACCTATGAATTACTCACTCTAGTGCTTTACTGCGATGAACATCAAAATGAGAAGAGATTTAAGTGCTTAAAAGTTAAAACATTCTACTAGTTTTAACACACTTAGCCAGAACTCGATGCATTTAGAAAAATAGAACAACTAATATTAAGCACAAAGTTTCTCATTTAATCACGCTTAAGGCACGTGGGTTAGAGTAGAACGAAGGTTGTTTTTCTTTCAGAAATTTAGACGGTTGGGTGAGTTCGGGCCAACGTTTTTTGCCACTATGTACATAAAAAAATGTCTGGATTGTGAAATTCAAAGAATTTAACATACATTTTTGAAACCTCTAATTTTCAAAGAAAAAAATTTTAGACGGTTGTTTAAGAAGAGTTTGCGCATGGAGTAAGAGAGAACTTCCAACATTACCTTAGAAAATTACTACAATTTGTATCGTTTAAGGCTTACTTACGGTTAGTTACAAAAAATGCAGATTACTAGTGCTTTGATAGAGCCATTGGTAAGCATATTTATTTCTAAACCTCCAAAGTCCACCAAAGATAAAGTTTAACGATTTTGTAGAGTGATAATTTTTAGAGGTAAAAATGCATTCCAGAATAAATCCCATGCTTTCTGCATTGAAGACTTGTTTGCCTGGGCACATCCAAAAGTCTTAATTGCCACATCTTTGTAAATTTACCCAAAATACAATATACTACAGATGATTGCTTTCCCTCTCGCCACATGCAACTTTTCACTATCGAAACATTTCTATGGCACTATCGTTAAAAACTTTGTTCTATAATTAGTTAATAATAACATTCCTAAGGTCACGTGTCTTGAAAGTGAATTTCTTGGAGCAATCCTAATTACATCAATTACATGTCGGAACACAACCTTATTGTGTATTCGCCACCCATTGTGATTAGTGTAATATAATACCGGATCGCGTGATTTATGTGTTGCATTATTATCCTCAGTGTGGTACGTGACGTCACGATATTAGGGGGTGATTGCTCACTCAGCGGCAGGCGAGGCCGCGTCTAGGTGTGGACGCGCCGGCTCAACCTACATCACGATCACGACCACGCCGATTCAAAATCATATCGGACACATTCCGAATGCATGTCAAAAGGAATATAAAGTTAATATGGGAACTTTAAGTGGCCATAGAATGGGTATGGCTATATTTACGTTCAGTACAGAAAGGGCGTGCAAATGTCGATGTGGAGCGTTGGTCATTATTGTCAACACATCGTTAGAAATGAGATGATTAATGGTTGTTAGATGACTCGTGACAGATACACGATATCTCTAAGTAAATGACGCTCATATTTCAATATGTGCACACATAAAGTGATTGCTAATTGCCTCAACCTAACCGAGGTCGAGGAGTTCAACAACGAGGCGATTCGTCCGCATTTATAATCCATAAATAAATAGATATATTATAAGTATATCTGCCTTAGTTATATTGCCCTAGATATAGTTCATTCCATTATAAATATAAAAACTAATTTTCAATGGATACAATTCTTTTTTGTAAGCTTTATGTTTAAAATTATAAACATTCTAAAATCACGGTTTATCAAAAAAGAAATAAAATAATTAAAATTTGATTGAGCAAATAATACATTCTAGTGGGAAATCAAAATTAAAACCTTATTATTTTAAATTGCCAACAAGTTGAACAACAATATATTTGGTTCTTTGGTCGAACAGATGGTCTTAAAAATGATATCCAGGGCAGAATATCTATGATGAAAACGGTAGTTCCAAATCAACAACAAATGTATCTTGTGATGTCTTTCTTGTGCCTCGCTTTGTAAAATCATATTTCCGGAACCTCCCCCCCAACCCCCCAACCCCCACTCCTCGGGCCCCTCGGGCTATAAAATACCTTTGCTTCCTTGTCTGTCACCCCCGATCAGCCGACCTAAGAGAAAGTCTGAGACTTCGTGTTACAAAGAATGATAAGGTTTTTTGTTCTACTAATTTTATTTTGAACGTTTGTCGTGATTATTAACTGCTCACCCTTCACCTGCCGTTCAATCTAGAGGTGACCATTTAGTGGAGATCTGATGGCGAAATTTAGCATATTGAATAGTATTCGGTTCACATTTAATTGATAGGCATCGCAGAGTAAAATGGATTCGCAAATCACGGGTTTTAATTAATTCAGCCACTCAATGTTCAAGTAGCCTTTCTCAGTGCCTTTCTCTTCATGCACGCATCAGTCGGTATTTTCATTTGAATCTGAGAGGATCTGTGAACTATCAACCTGTAGAAATAGGCGTATTATTGTTTCCAAAGTCACGTTTACCAACTGTTTTGCAAACGATCATAATTCAAACAAGGCACATGAGCTATACCGTTACCGTCACATAACTGACTGAAGTTTGATTGCTCAATAATATATGCCAGCACACGAGACGGTGAAATGTTTTCCTGAAAGTGCATGGCTGTAGGGAAGCGGAACAATTTGGTTAAATATTATATAATTTACCGATTTTATATTTGGAATAGTAATATAATGAATGTGTTTTGGCAAAGATACTCATAGAGACGGTCTGTGGGTAAACTACAAATAAGATAATATATCACAAGTCATGGCAAACAAACAAAAAGACGGACTAAGAAGAGACCACAAAGCAGAAACAACGGTTTAATATATTGTGAGTGGGCGACGCTCCATCTCCAAGGCGGTGTCTTCCCACAGTGCCGCTTCCCGTAAGGCCATCAACCTTTTTTTTCCCCTATGCCATCATTTCTACCTGTCGATAAAGACCATGTTACAGGAAGCGTTGATGGCCTAAGGGGAATTGATTTATTCCCCTTTGGCCAACACCCTGCATTTCATTATGGAAAATACAAAGAAGGTTTGTTGGCGTTGGGGTAATTGATTTATTCCCGTTAAGCCAACAGCGTATATGCATCGTTTACGGTAAGTAGCGGGGTGTTGTTGGCCTTAGGGTAATAGATTTATTCCCGTTAGGCCAACAGCGTATATGCATCGTTTACGGCCTAACGGGAATAAATCAATTACCCCAAGGCCAACAACGCCCCGCTCCGAACCGTAAACGATGTATATACGCTGTTGGCCTAACGGGAATAAATCAATTACCCCAACGCCAACAACGCCCCGCTCCTTACCGTAAACGATGCATATACGCTGTTGGCCTAACGGGAATTAATCAATTACCCTAACGCCAACAAACCTTCTTTGTATTTTCGATAATGAAATGCAGGGTGTTGGCCTAAGGGGAATAAATCAATTCCCCTTAGGCCAACAAGTGTAACATGGTCTTTATCGACAGGTAGTAATGATGGCATAGGGGGAAAAAAAAGGTTGATGGCCTTACGGGAAGCGGCACTGTGGGACGGCTCCACCACGGCCGTACCAAGAGATCTAACTTGAAACCAGCTGTGAAATATCAGCCCGTTCGATGACATTGACGTTGCGCAGTCTCTCCACCCCGCTCCACCCTTGGTTAGCATAATCGTATACTCTACTAGCAGGTACATCGTGTTTCACTTTCGCTTGGGTTTATAATTTTACAACACATTGTTTAAACTTTAAAGTGTAAGAAATAACAAATGATTGATTAACATTATAATTAGAGGTAAGTGTATAAAGCATTTTTAAGGGTCATTTTATAGCGTTTTGTAGCATTTATTTTTTGGCCACTTTAAAAAATTTGTGTTGGAAGTTTTTTCATATTTTTATTTCGAAATTATATCATCAAGGTTGAATTAATATCAACTCAATAATGTATTTAAACTAATTATAAACACAAACACAAAACACTATTTTCACGTACCTAATTATTATGGATAACTTTTATAATAATGAGATGAATATGTTATTAGTTCAAACAATACCAACAACACGTAAGTCAACAAAAATACCACCTATGTTTCGTGTACTACAAGACAGAGCGATGACTGAGGTCACAATCGCTCTCTAGATTGCAAAAGTTTGATACATCCTTGATGCGATCGTCATTATTTCGTGCTTTATTTACTGCATTATTTTTTCTAAAATTCGCAGTCGCACCCATACCTACATTCTACTTGTATTCACCTACAATAGAGGCACTCTAGCTTAAGTAAAGCGCAACTCTAAATGTGTATTTAGTATTATAATGAATGTGTGCTTCTATTTTCTAAACCATCTAGCCCCGCTTGTTGATAGTTTGACAACAGAGCACGTCCAAAACAGTACTTTCACGGCTTGGAACGAGGACGGAATTGGGACAGTGGGGGTTGACTTTATAGAAACTTTATACAAGTAAAGTTCTTCCCATGGGGAGAGGCTTAATGACAAGCACGTGTTGGCGGGATCGCTTCACCCATCCCACCAAGTGCGTTCGTTTAGTTAATAACCGTCGCGCAATGAAACTGATGCTAGTGCGTGTAATTCTACACGATGCAGCGTTGACGGTGTCTTGACAGTGGTTATACGCATCATCAATCCGCGGGGTAGGTGAGAGAAGACAGCTTGATGAAATTTGTGTTGAAGAGGCGGCGGTTGGTGTTTGTCGTGTATGTTAGGCCGCGATATCGACTACCCTTGCTGACGCAGACTGCGAGTCTTGTTTGGAGCACAAGCTACAGCGAGGGGTGGAGGGGACTGGGGGCGCCCTGACCGTGATAATACGTCATATGCAATGTTCATACAATACACAAATTAAAAGTCAATCTTTGTCTGGAATTGAACCTGGGTCTCTCGCTAGCCGGGCGGAAAAACCAGCGCTATAACTGAATAACATATACTTATTGGATGAGCGATGCGAAGACTTCAATTTCACTGACCCCCAAAAAATTTAGCTCGGGTGTTTTTTTTTTGTTTGTTTGTTTGTTTTTTGTTTTTGTTTGTTTTTCTGTCTGTTTGTTAACTCTCTACCAGGCAAACGGCATATCCAATCTTGATGAAAATTTGACAGGACCTTCGAAATCTCTGAACTTAGAGGTGTATTGTTTTTGGGTACAATCGAAGAAATATTTCTCATGAATATCGTACTTTTACGATTTTTTTCGATTTTTAGTGCGATATTTTCGTGCCATTTGGGCCAATTCTGACCAAACGGGTGGGGCTACAACGTGCATATTATACATGGACATTAAGGTTATGGTGATGTAGTACCTTTTGAAAGAAAAAGTTGAAAAAGTTAGCCAGAATCCATAGAAATAAAGCTTTTAATATAAGTTTTTTGATTTTTTGTGCGATATTTTCGTGCCATTTGGGCCAATTCTGACCAAAACTGGTGGGGCTACAACGTTCATATTATACATGGACATTAAGGTTATGGTGATGTAGTACCTTTTAAAAGAAAAAGTTTAAATAGTTGGCCAGAATCTATAGAAATAAAGCTTTTAATATAAGTTTTTTACGGTAAATAATACCAAATGACAGGTAACAAAAGAAACTTGACAACAATCAGCTACAATGCGTAGGCAGCAAAACAAAGAACTTGCAAAAGTAAAGATATCCCATGCAAACTAAAAATTTTAAAAAGCTCATCCATCAACGCGGCGGGACTTTAGCGTTTTCCTAGTTACGATAACTATACATAATACTTATTAGTAATTAGGTGCATTTGCATTCACAGACTCAGTGGTTAAGGCATTTGACCCGGCAAACGGGAGACCTGGGTTAAATCCCCGATCGAGTTGTATTTTGTAATTTATAACTTTGGAAAGCTATATTTCAGAATTCTGTTAAATATTATGAATTATTACACCTTCAAGTGTGTTTCCCGACTAAATCAAGAAATAAATGCAATATTCTAATAGAATGTAATGTAATATAATGTAGATCTAAGTATAAGTGTTGGTAGTTTCTTGTATAATTACATCTCTTCCTCTCACTCATGCGGACAGGTGTCAGTTTGGCTGTCTGAAATACGAAAATAGCGAAGCAGCTCCTCGCTAAAAGTCAGTTACCTGTCTTCCTCGTGTTAATAATGGAAAATATTTCCGCCTGTTTTATGCAAACAATTCTTAAACAATTTGAAATATAACGTCTTACATATTTCAATATATTATGCCAACTCCAATGATTTAACATGTATTTTTTATCACATAGCATGCCTCCTTGACTTGAACAATTTGTATTTAAAAAGTTCACTTCCAGTTAATTAATTAATTACTATTCATGCAAAGGTACGGCTAATTGATACAGAAATGACGTAGATCTAACCTAGATCTCCGGATATAACTAACATTTATGTTTAATGTGTTTCATTGCTCGGAATGGAATGGATACGGTACTGAAATAATTAAAGGAGCTCGCTTATTTTTACCAGACATGAAAGGAAAGATAATTAAAGGTATTCTAGTTAATGATAAACATGACAAGAAGGCGCAAGAAACAGGTCATGTTCTTGTGAATGTTACAAATGAGACCATACAAGTAAATTGATTATGACATTTTACAGTTATTGGTTGAAATTAAAGTGTGTCCTGGCGTGAAATTATACAAAATAAATTATTAACAGAGCGTAACTGTATTTTGTTGGTTAATATACTGCCGAAGAAAACAATTTTTAGCGCACAAACACAATTTACTTAAATTCAAGAATATGATAAAAAAATTGCTACACGTTTCATATTAATGACGAGTGGTTACAGATGATGATGGACGATTACAAAAAAGGGATTGGAACCCACGTCCTCGTTGAGATATGCGCATCGCGGACGGCGCACGATTCAACCCGTCAGATCGCAAGCTGTGAGTGTAGAAACCTCCTCGTGACTAATGGCACAGACAGATATCACTGTGTCGACAGGCGCGTGAAGAAGACGGTGACATTGCTGCTGGCTGTGTTTGATTAAATGACTAGTTGTGTTGCCATAAGAGGGGTTCGAACCCACGTCCTTGTTGAGACATACGCATCGCGGACGGCACACGATTCAAACCAGTCAGATCGCAAGCTGTGAGTGTAGAAACCTCCTCGTGACTAATGGCACAGACAGATATCACTGGTGTCGACAGACGCGTGAAGAAGACGGTGACATTGCTGCTGGCTGTGTTTGAATAAATGACTAGTTGTGTTGCCATAAGAGGGGTTCGAACTCACGTCGTCGTTGAGACATACGCATCGCGGACGACACACGATTCAACCCCGTCAGATCGCAAGCTGTGAGTGTAGAAACCTCCTCGTGACTAATGACACAGACAGATATCACTGTGTCGACAGGCGCGTGAAGAAGACGGTGACATTGCTGCTGGCTGTGTTTGAATAAATGACTAGTTGTGTTGCCATAAGAGGGGTTCGAACCCACGTCCTCGTTGAGACATACGCATCGCGGACGGCGCACGATTCAACCCCGTCAGATCGCAAGCTGTGAGTGTAGAAACCTCCTCGTGACTAATGGCACAGACAGATATCACTGTGTCGACAGACGCGTGAAGAAGACGGTGACATTGCTGCTGGCTGTGTTTAAATAAATGACTAGTTGTGTTGCCATAAGAGGGGTTCGAACCCACGTGCTCGTTGAGACATACGCATCGCGGACGGCACACGATTCAAACCAGTCAGATCGCAAGCTGTGAGTGTAGAAACCTCCTCGTGACTAATGGCACAGACAGATATCACTGTGTCGACAGGCGCGTGAAGAAGACGGTGACATTGCTGCTGGCTGTGTTTGAATAAATGACTAGTTGTGTTGCCATAAGAGGGGTTCGAACCCACGTCCTTGTTGAGACATGCGCATCGGGACGGCGCACGATTCAACCCCGTCAGATCGCAAGCTGTGAGTGTAGAAACCTCCTCGTGACTAATAGCACAGACAGATATCACTGTGTCGACAGACGCGTGAAGAAGACGGTGACATTGCTGCTGGCTGTGTTTGAATAACTAGTTGTGTTGCCATAAGAGGGGTTCGAACCCACGTCCTCGTTGAGACATACGCATCGCGGACGGCACACGATTCAACCCCGTCAGATCGCAAGCTGTGAGTGTAGAAACCTCCTCGTGACTAATGGCACAGACAGATATCACTGTGTCGACAGGCGCGTGAAGAAGACGGTGACATTGCTGCTGGCTGTGTTTGAATAAATGACTAGTTGTGTTGCCATAAGAGGGATTCGAACCCACGTCCTTGTTGAGACATACGCATCGCGGACGGCATACGATTCAACCCCGTCAGATCGCAAGCTGTGAGTGTAGAAACCTCCTCGTGACTAATGGCACAGACAGATATCACTGTGTCGACAGCCGCGTGAAGAAGACGGTGACATTGCTGCTGGCTGTGTTTGAATAAATGACTAGTTGTGTTGCCATAAGAGGGGTTCGAACCCACGTCCTTGTTGAGATATGCGCATCGCGGGCGGCGCACGATTCAACCCCGTCAGATCGCAAGCTGTGAGTGTAGAAACCTCCTCGTGACTAATGGCACAGACAGATATCACTGTGTCGACAGGCGCGTGAAGAAGACGGTGACATTGCTGCTGGCTGTGTTTGAATAAATGACTAGTTGTGTTGCCATAAGAGGGGTTCGAACCCACGTCCTTGTTGAGACATACGCATCGCGGACGGCGCACGATTCAACCCCGTCAGATCGCAAGCTGTGAGTGTAGAAACCTCCTCGTGACTAATGGCACAGACAGATATCACTTTGTCGACAGACGCGTGAAGAAGACGGTGACATTGCTGCTGGCTGTGTTTGAATAAATGACTAGTTGTGTTGCCATAAGAGGGATTCGAACCCACGTCCTTGTTGAGACATGCGCATCGCGGGCGGCACACGATTCAACCCCGTCAGATCGCAAGCTGTGAGTGTAGAAACCTCCTCGTGACTAATGGCACAGACAGATATCACTGTGTCGACAGACGCGTGAAGAAGACGGTGACATTGCTGCTGGCTGTGTTTAAATAAATGACTAGTTGTGTTGCCATAAGAGGGGTTCGAACCCACGTGCTCGTTGAGACATACGCATCGCGGACGGCACACGATTCAACCCCGTCAGATCGCAAGCTGTGAGTGTAGAAACCTCCTCGTGACTAATGGCACAGACAGATATCACTGTGTCGACAGACGCGTGAAGAAGACGGTGACATTGCTGCTGGCTGTGTTTTAAATAAATGACTAGTTGTGTTGCCATAAGAGGGGTTCGAGCCCCGTCGTCGTTGAGACATACGCATCGCGGACGGCACACGATTCAACCCCGTCAGATCGCAAGCTGTGAGTGTAGAAACCTCCTCGTGACTAATGGCACAGACAGATATCACTGTGTCGACAGACGCGTGAAGAAGACGGTGACATTGCTGCTGGCTGTGTTTAAATAAATGACTAGTTGTGTTGCCATAAGAGGGGTTCGAACCCACGTCCTAGTTGAGATATGCGCATCGCGGGCGGCATACGATTCAACCCCGTCAGATCGCAAGCTGTGAGTGTAGAAACCTCCTCGAGACTAATGGCACAGACAGATATCACTGCGTCGACAGACGCGTGAAGAAGACGGTGACATTGCTGCTGGCTGTGTTTGAATGACTATTTGTGTTGCCTTATTGTCCTCAGACCCACCGTCTCCTATGAGAGACACACGCGGTGCAGTATAGTTAATAGTAAACCCTGAGTCTGAGGAGGTTATATAAGAGGGGTTCGAACCCACGTCCTTGTTGAGACATGCGCATCGCGGGCGGCACACGATTCAACCCCGTCAGATCGCAAGCTGTGAGTGTAGAAACCTCCTCGAGACTAATGGCACAGACAGATATCACTGTGTCGACAGACGCGTGAAGAAGACGGTGACATTGCTGCTGGCTGTGTTTGAATAAATGACTAGTTGTGTCAGATAGCCGCGTTCAGCGCTGATGTTACTGCCGAGTTGCCTCTGGCGCTCCCTAGAGTTCTCTGACTGACACACTACCGACTTGCAGCCCCTTCGCTCAGTTGCTCTGGAGTATCATAGTCTAGCTGCATGATGCATGATGCTTGGATCTAACAGGGGCGACACATTGGACACAGGAAATCCCGATTAGAAATTTGAAGTTAAGCTAACATTAACGTCGTGTAAGGTGTTTACTCATAAGTATTAACGTCAAACCACTACGTACTCATGATTACTCAAACTCATTCGAACATAGATAGAAAGAACGACGTGTAACTCTTTTGCAATGAATCCCTATAATTTATTGAACTTTGCAGCCAATGCTGTTACGTCTAGACAGAATAACATTCAATTGTATACTATATTTTGATAAATAATTAAATTTAATATTAATAATGAACATAATTTCTCAAATACGACCTACTTACACACTTTATAAGCGGATTCTGCAAAAAAGAATGAACCATCGCAATTAACATATTACTAACTTATACATAAAAGCACTCACAATACATACTTTTCTTATTTCTCGATTTCGTTAGTCGAGAAGCATTCCCGTAGGTGGAATTGTTAATATTTAATACAATTCAGAAGTTAAAAAATTCAACCCGACCGGGGTTCGATACCAGGTCTCCCTCATTCCAGGTAGAGGCCTTAGCCAATTAGACCACCGAGACGGTTACTTTTCAACTTCTGAATTTGTAGTTGCATTATAGTTCGGAATGGATGGAACAGAACTGCAACGAATATCTGTTGTATACATTATTTATTATGTCATTACCTAACGCAGGTATGGGCGAGGGTTTATTTCTCGATTTGGTTAGTCGGGAAACATTCCCGTAGGTGAAATTGTTAATATTCAACACAATTCAGAAGTTAAAAAATCCATCCCGACCGGGGTTCGAAAATTCAAATCGAGAAATAAACGCTTGCTCATCCTGCGTTAGGTAGTGACTTTATAAATAATGTTTGTTTGGTTCGTTGCAGTACTGTTCCATACATTCAGATCTATAATGCAACTACAATATTCAGAAGCTGAAGAGTTACCGTCTCGGTGGTCTACTTTGCTAAGGCGCCTACCTGGAATGTAGTAGACCCAGGTTTGAACCCCGGTCGGGATGGATTTTTTAAACTTCTGAATTGTATTAAATATTAACAGACTTTTTTCCTGCTTAATTCGAGATTCGAGGTTTCAATGATAATTTTCCCTCTGTAGGCCTACCTACCAAAAGTCTTATGACCTTATGTCGAATGCATCACACTTATTTTATTTTTGAGCATGTATGTTTTCACACCGAGCCTATGGGCTCTTATTGAAAGGACGAGATTGTGTCTTTGGGGAGGAAACTCTTTTTCACTTGGAGATTGAGTTGTGGTGGGTGGGGAGGGGAGATGAAGGAGGGGCAAAAGTCTTATTAATCTAATTGTTTTTAAGTCGTAACGGTCGTAATAGATGGTTTCACAAATGTCTCTTTCCGTCAAATTCCTCTGCTTGTCGCTTGTGGTCTCCGAATCTCGCTGTTGGATCTAAAATAAAGCCTTTTTTCCTCACTGTCGATAGCGATGTCTATGTAGTACGATTGTAATATATGCCTGTACTTTAATATTCAACACGAAAGTTTGGATGGGATAGTCGCGAAATTAAAACACGCGAAATTAAAGTTTTTCGTGATATCTCGAGAACGATACAAAATATCTAAAAACACAGATTCTAGACCGAATTGTGATTTTGTTAGAACAATATAATGAAAGAAAAATGTTGTAATGTGATGGTAATTAAGTTTTTTATCAGAATTTTAATGAAGTTAATGCATATCTTAAATACAAACCGCACCAATTTTTATATTGAACATTTTTTCTTGCATTATATTGTTCTAATAAAACCACAATTCAGCCTAGAATCAGTTTTTAGATATTTTGCATCGTTCTCGAGATAACACGAAAAAACTGTAATTTTGCTTGGTTTTAATTTCGCTACTATCCATCCTCCTATCCTAATCATTATTCTAATAAGTTAAAAGACACATACTATATATTAACAAGCCATGTTCTTATGCAGAGAAGCAACTACGGGAATATAGATACAAGAGAAATCATTGAACGTCATCGGCTGGCTCTCAAGCGCCTTATCCGTTGTACTGATTAGCAATGTAGTTCACTCGCATGATGAAGTCCCTTTGCATTATATTGTGTTCTGTTCACAAGTAAACCATAGTATTATTTAATATCAAGTAGACAGAACAAATTATTCTTGTTACTATAAACAATAAACATACATTTAAGTGTAATTAATGGCAAGACACTTAAGTACCATTGCAAGAATTCACTGCATAGCTGAATTATACAACATTCACATAATTGTACAATAGATTATGCTCCTATAAAATAAGGCTAATGTTGCCTTTAATGTATCCATGTCATGGAATAAGCACTGTTCTATGGTTTCGAGATTAAGTACTATTTTAATGGGGATATAATAATAATATGCAAACAACGTGATATGATAATAACAAGATTGCACACACAAATTTTGCTGATGGCAATTAAACTTAAATAATTTACATGTCTATAATATGTTACAAGGGAAACGCCAAAGTCGTTGTAAAACGAGTGAGTGAGCCATGTGTTATGTACCCCGTAACATTCCTTTTCTTCCCCCTACCTTAGGCCTCCCTAGCCTATCATAGGCTAGAATGGCGCATTATAGCCTTACAGTTGACGCGCCCTTATACCAACTTAACTTAAAAACCCTATTATTTATACCAATATAATTATCAAACTTAAATGCGAATGTTCCCGGGTACTCACTCGTCACACCACTCGTCTAACAACGACTTTGGCGTTTCCTTAATCTTGTTGGCTAAGGCGCCCTTATAGCCGAAATGTGGGAGACGTGAGTTCAATCCCCTGGTCGGGAAAGATTTTGTAATTTCTGGATTGTATTACATTATTAAACATGTTTTGAAATGCATGTAACGTAGTGTATAGTCCATCATCTGTGACAATACTATGGAAAACATAGCCAGTACAAAATACGTGTAAATTGCAAGGTTTACTCAATCTCCAAGCGGAATTTGGGGGTACCTTGAGCGTGCAAAATTCGATAAACCTTGGGCGCGGCATTTCACAGCCAGGCAAATAACAACAAAATTTGTTTGTCAAATACAAAACCATTGTCGTTAAAATAATTTCTGCACATTGGCAGACTATTTTTCAATTTATTATTTCTTGTAGGTTTAAATCGCAATGAATCTAGCTGATTTTGTTAGCAGTTCTCAGTTAATTTGTACAGGATGTCTGTTTAAAATTTTAGCGCAATCTGTTCAGCGTTTCGGCTAATTTTCGTTGTACACACACGCACGACGCACGCAGACTCACAGAATGAGCGCCGTTTGAGTTGAATGGAGACACTTAGTCGCTACGCTCCCTCGTTTAACTAGGAAAACGCCAAAGTCGACGAGTGAGCGAGTCATGTGTTGAGTACCCGGAAACATTTGCATTTAAAATTGATAATTATATTGGTATAAATAATAGGGTTTTTAAGTTTGTTGGTATAAAGGCGCGTCAACTGTAAGACCATAAAGCTCCACTCTAGCCTATGAAAGGCTAGGGAGGCCTAAGATAGGGGGAAGAAAAGGAATGTATTTTAAAATACAATTCACTTTTTTCCAGATATAGAAATATTTGTCAGTGTTGCGGCTTGTAGTCATCGGAGGGAGGTTAATTAACTCTGGGAGTTGAAGATTGTGCCAACCAATATTGTGACTAAACGTACAGGTCCGTTGATTGAGTTTAAGGGCGCGTCAATCGTTAGGTCATAACGCCCCACTCTAGCCTAGGAGGGGGAAAAGACCCGCGCAACGGGAGAAAATGGAGGTTTTATCGTTGGTAATGTCGTGGTCGTCGTCGGACAGGTCTTGGAGGAGAGGGTCTTCGACGACGACTGCCAGAGCTCGCCTCTAGTTCCGTGGAGTAGAATACTCCCCTACTTACTAGCTGATGTTTGTGAGATGGACCTATTTTCTCACCTTGTACGATCGGCAGAGGAATTGGCTTACCATGGGCCAAATTCTACCCCGGGGGCATGACACTTGGAACAAGGCCTACGAGGCTACACACCTTTATGAACCTTTATGATCTCGAGGACTCTCAAGATGATTCTATGGAGTAGAATAGGTCATTTGCTTTGAGTACTTGAATTATTTCACTACGCTCTACACAGACATAGGCCTACATTACGGATAATACGATGTAATAGTGTTAATATTTTCGATGTTTGTCAAAAGCATGGTGATTATTGTTTGTTTGTAAACAAAACTGTAGTTGATCACTGCTTTCTAGGGTTGGTTTTGTCGTTAATAACTTAATACCAATATATATATAGCAGGCACTGAGTGTTGATGACGTCATGTCCGCATTGGTTCACATTTTCCACGGAAGCGCTAGTGTAGCTGTTTTGAAGACGGTTTCTAATAATTATGATTAAAACGTTATTTGCCAATATCAAAACGCAATTTGGGCACATGACAATTTAAAATAACTGATTGTTTTCTCAAAATGAATTATTTTACTAAAAGGGCCTAAAAATCAAAGCGCCACGTGTTTTAAAAAAGCATATAAACTTTTTTCGTGTATCAGGGTTTCAGAAAATGATGAGAAGTCAAACAAGGGAAAATTAGTTTACAATTTGACAACAAAGATGCAAATTATCAATACTCGCATTCATGTTCTGTTGACCCATTCTAACACCCTTGTTGTTCGTTGCCAGTAAATGGCTTTGAAAAAGTTGTACATTATTTTTCAAATTTAATTTTTTTTTTTCAAATTGATCAAACTGATTCATAATAAAATAAGTCCGCCCGGCAAGTAAGTGACCCGGGTTTAATCCCCGGGCAACTTTGTTTGTATAATTTCATGATTTAATCATTTATATAATAAACAGTAGACTACAACTGCAAACTGGAAAATTAAACGAAGATAATTTGGTCGTAAGTAAATAGAAAAACAAGAAAATGGAAGGGAATCCATGAAGTACTGTTACTGTTGGAGGCAGCGGCTGCAATGATGTGGCCAGATGGAACGAATTTAAACTGCAAAAAATTCCCCAAAAGAGAGAAGTGGAAGTTAAGCATTGAATAAGAGAGAATTGGACACACCAATAGATTGTTGGATTGAACAAATCAAGCAAGGTATGGAAGAAAGTGAAGTGTCACAGAAAGACGAATGAAGGTTGAAGACCAGATGTGATGCAATGTATGGAAGAAGACCCAGATGATGTAGAGATAGATGAACTTGGGTCACGTTTGGCTAAACTGCAACTACGACCCCTAATAGCCCAAGAAACTGGCACTATGATCCCCCCAACCTGAATGTCAGGGCAAGGATTTGGATATGTAGAACAATAAACCAACTGTTTTAAAATATTGGCTAAGGTTTATCAGAATTTTCATGCAAATAGATTTGTCTATAAATTGTGAACCATATCACTTTGCTCTGGATGTATATTTAGACAATTTGTATTTGTAATGTAACGTAATACGAACACATTTTGTGCATTAACGTAACTATCAAATATATCGTGTGGCCGAGTGTTCTTGTGCGAAAACTTATTTACTTTTAATAACATGTCAAACATAACTCTCACATCATAATATACACTCACTCTCACTCTCACTCTTACATTGCACTCAGTCTTGCACTCTCATACTCGCACTCACACTCAAGTGACTCAAACTCAATTTCAGCTTACAGTCACAATAGGCTACTCACACTCATACTTACAAACACTCACATTCTCGCCCACACTCCCACTCAGTCTCTATCACTCACTCACTCACACTACCACTCACACACACTCTCAAATTCACAAATACACACAATCAATTACACACTTTCTCACACTTACAAACACACTCAAACTTAATCTCTCTCACAATCACAATCACACTCACACACATTCACACTCACACTCACTTTTTCTCACATTCACAACCACACGCACACTACCACTACCACTACTTCTACTACCACTCTCACTCCAAATCACAATCACAATCGATTACACACTCTCTCTCTCACATTCACATTCACAATCACCATCAATCTCACACTCACTCAATTCACAATCAATCACACATTTGCACTACTACTCACACACACTCTCTCAAACTCACAATCACACACTCACTATTAACTACACATTCTAACATTCAGAACAACACTCACAATCACACATTTTCAATCAATTACACACTCTTAAATTAACAATAACACTTACATTATAATGTATTGTAATGTTCACATTCTCAATCAATCACACACCCACACATCCACTTGCGCTCACTCACACTGGCAGGTGAACTCAAACTCTTACACACAGAAAATAATTCACTCTTACACTCAGTTTCCTACTCACACAGATAGAAAAACACACATGCACATGTACTCTTGGTATAAATTTGTTATAAGAGTTCAAAATAGAAGCTGAAAACAAAATCGGAACTATAATACCGTAGAATGCAAAATATGCCTCATTGCTAGTACTGCTTCATAGACACCGTTTACACATACCTAGACCAATTGATGAATTGGTGATGAAAAATTGATCATGAAGTCCAAATCATGAGTTTGGAATAACTCTGTCTCTAGCGAGATTCGAACCCTGGACCTTGAAAGTAGAGCCTCCAGCCACAGGACCAACATGATAATTGACATTTTATGGGTTGGTTTAAAACTTTAAATCGGGGAACAAAGCTACAAAGTGCACGAAACAACTCAAGGACGCCACTTCTCAAATTTAAATGGCCTCGCGGGTTTCCCTGTGGACTCCATGGTACAAGAAGTTTGATTCTAGTTCTCAAACTTTTCATTTGTAACAGACTCGTGAGCTTAAACGTTACCATTGAAAGGCCATGAATATGTCATCCAAGTTTTTACTATAAATAAAGTAAATAAATAAAATAATAATAATTATAATAATAATAATAATAATAATAATAATAATAATAATAATAATAATAATAATATTAATAATTATAATAAATTGTATTTAGAGTCTACCCACTCAGTCATATAACTGATTTTCAGTGGGGGACAGTAAATCAAAGCGACCAAGCCAACCCAACCCTTGACGCAATCGTCGAGTGAGCCATAACCAACCAAAGATCGATATTATATATACATATATATATGAATATATGGTTTTTAAGCATAAGCCCGCTTGAAGGACATAGTTATTGATCCATAGCAGTTGTCGAAAAAGTTTGCCCCGACTGGGGTTCGAACCCAGAACCTCCGGCTTAACGTGCCATAGCTCTACCAATTAAGCTACCGGGACCACAGAACAAACCTTTAGGAAACTGCTATTTGTTGTGACTGTTGACTTACATGACATAAATCCAACAGAAGACGGCAATGTAGCTGTCAAATCTGAAAGATTGCATGGATAAATTCAATCACATCTCATCTCCCATGGAGTTGGGTAGTATGAATATATGGTTTTTAAGCATAAGCCCGCTTGAAGGACATAGTTATTGATCCATAGCAGTTGTCGAAAAAGTTTGCCCCGACTGGGGTTCGTACCCAGAACCTCCGGCTTAACGTGCCATAGCTCTACCAATTAATTATTATTATTATTATGCTTAAAAACCATATATTCATACTACCCAACTCATGGGAGATGAGATGTGATTGAATTTGCCCATGCAATCTTTCAGATTTGACAGCTACATTGCCGTCTTCTGTTGGATTTATGTAATGTAAGTCAACAGTCACAACGAATAGCAGTTTCCTAAAGGTTTGTTCTGTGGTCCCGGTAGCTTAATTGGTAGATCTATGGCACGTTAAGCGCGGGGGCTCTGGGTTCGAACCCCAGTCGGGGCAAACTTTTTCGACAACTGCTATGGATCAATAACTATGTCCTTCAAGCGGGCTTATGCTTAAAAACCATATATTCATACTACCCAACTCATGGGAGATGAGATGTGATTGAATTTATCCATGCAATCTTTCAGATTTGACAGCTACATTGCCGTCTTCTGTTGGATTTATGTCATGTAAGTCAACAGTCACAACAAATAGCAGTTTCCTAAAGGTTTGTTCTGTGGTCCCGGTAGCTTAATTGGTAGAGCTATGGCACGTTAAGCCGGAGGTTCTGGGTTCGAACCCCAGTCGGGGCAAACTTTTTCGACAACTGCTATGGATCAATATATATATATTTTTTTTAAATTGATTCGATCTCATCGGTGCTTGTCAAAAAAGTGCTGCAGGCTTTTTTCTTTCTTATACAAAACTGTGGCTTGAAGCAATTACTTCGGTTTTGGAATCATAGAAATAAAGTTGGCAATGGCTGTTGATGGCATTATGCAAAACCGCGTGAGAACATTTAATAAAAAGTTATTCGTCCAATAAATTTTACTAGGAAAACGCTTAAGTCCCACCGCGTTGTTGGATGAGCGTAATTGGCGCATTGAGCAGCCATGTGTTATGCGAATTTTCTGTTGTTCTGTGGCAAAATCATTACTTAGTTGAAATTTTTCTAAATTAAATTAAATTAAATTAAAAATTAACTTAATTTTTTTAATTTTTTTGAATTAATCGTAATTGTTAAAAAAACCGTAAAATTGCGATTTTCATAAGAAATAATTTCTAGATTGCGCTCAAATTTTACACTAATATATTAATTCATAAAATAAAGGTTCTGCGAAAAAATGATTACGATCGGATAAAGCATGTAGGTGTTATAAGTCAAAGAGTTGTTTAAAAAAAGAAAAAACCCGTAAAATTTTTATTTTTATGATAAATATTTTTTCAATTGCGCTCAAATTTCACAAACATATCTAAATTCATAAAATAAAGGTTCTGTGGAAAAATCATTAAAATCGGATAAAGCATGTAGGTGTTATAAGTCGAAGAAATTTTTTAAAAATTGAAAAAAATCGTAAAATTGCGATTTCCATGAGAAAAAATTTTCCGATTGCGCTCAAAAACGTGGCAGTTCTAAGTTCAGAGATTTCGAAGGCCTCCATAAAATTTCATCGCAATCGGATCATCGGTTTAGCCGGAATCGTGTGGACAAACAGACAAAAATACAGAAAAAAAAAAGAAAAAAAAAAAACATTCCGGATTTTTTTCTCCAGTGTAGTGAAATGGAATCTTCGCTTCGCTCGCTACGCTCGCTACGCTCATCCAATAACTTGATCACATGGCAAGAGTAAAGAAAATGATTGTTGTCTCAGAATTATATTTTCATGGGAGAGCCTGTAAAATGACACCACGTGTTTTAAAATACCATATAACTTTTTTCTCTGTATCAGGCAAACAGAAGTTGAAAGGAAGACTAGATTTACTGACAATTCATCAACAAGGGGTTTGCTGACAATACGCTTATTCATATCCTGTGTTGACCCATTCTTACACTCCTTGTTCGTTGCTAGTGACTGCGTTGAACGAGTTCTAAACGCCGGACTAGCAGAAAAATATTGGTTCATTCACATCAGTTTGTCCAAAAAATTTGAATTTTTAGTTATTTAGTCTTTTAAACTTATTTGTGTAGGTTGATTTCAATTAAATTGATGGTATTATTTGTTAAAAGTGTGTTGAAGAACCTATATGACTGTCAAGGCTACACCGTACTTTCGGATTGGACGTAAAGCCGTTGGCCTTCTTGGTACATTTTAAAAGGAGTATGCTACGTTCCGGTACTGGTTTTCCCCTCCTCCATTCTATTCATACTTCATTTCATTTTCATCTTAACATTTTTATGTTGACTAAGCCACTTTGCGAACGTTTTTTCCAGTCGCGTTGATGGATGAGCGGTTTTTGGAATATTTCTGTCCAATAATTACGTTTTAAAGTGGAATCATTACTTTTTTTATAGTGACTTGAAAGAACTTGTTAATTATACACCTGTAAAAGACTTATATTAAAACCTTTATTTCGATGAATTTTGACAATTTTTTTCTTTCAAGAGGCACTACATAACCATAATCTTTATGTCAATGTGAAATATGAACGTTGTAGCCCCACCCGTTCGGTCATGATCGGCCCAAATAACACGAAAATACTGTATTAAAAACCGGGGGGAAATCGTAAAAGTACGATTTCAATAAGAAATACTTTTTCAAATGTCTCAAAAATCATAACATACATAATTTCAGTAATTTAAAACGTTCCCATAAAGTTTCATCAATATTAGAGTAACCGTTTGCCAAATATCACGAAAATACCTCATTAAAAATTGAAAAAAATCGTAAAAGTATGATAATCATAAGAATTATTTGATCGATTATATCAAAAAACATGGCAGGTCTAAGTTCAGAGATTTCGCAGATCCCCTCCAATTTTCATCAAGTTCGCATGGCATATGCCGTTTGCCCGGTAGAGTGCGAACAAACAGATAAAATAACTAACAAAAACAAAACACCCGAGAAAGTGTTCTTGGGGTAACGTTAGTGAAAAAAAACAAAGTTACATTGAAGTCTTCGCTTCGCTCATATGAAATATTATCTATCAAAACACTATGTTACAGTCAAAATTTTGGTTTTATTTGTAACACAAGAGTCGCTAAATATATTGCGTGGCAAGCTTGGATATTGTGTGTTGTGTTGAATCTTATTTAGTTTAGTTAATTATAACTTTATAATTCAATTTTAACGCATTCTTACTTAAAGTTACAGTTACACTCATTCTTGACAAACAGATTCACACTCACTCTTAACAAAGAAAAACGACAGAGCTACCCAGGGAAACGACGAAACACTCCGACACAAGAACCGAGGGACACAGAACTAGACTGAGGAGATACGCGGACACAGACCACATAATAATAATATACAGACAGATCCATAGCAAGACGCCGTAAAACATCCGTTGGCTATCCCGTCTGGGCCTGTGGTAGAATTTGGCCCAGAGCATGATTCTGCTAATCGTAAAAGGCGAGGAAAGAGATAAAGTCCATCTCGGAAACATCAGCTGTATGTAAGGGAGTATTTTACCCCCCGAAACTAAAAGCGAGCTCTGGCTATCGTCTTCGGGGATCTTGCCCTCATCCCTTGACAACCTCCCCGACGACGACGAACGAACCACGAACGATGACAAAGACGATGACGTTAGAACCCCCTTTTAACACCCTACCCGTGGCTGATTCTGTCTATGGGCCCCTCCTCCCTATATCCCCTAGGCTAGAGTGGCGCATTATGACCTAACGGTTGACGCGTCCTTAAACATAATGAATCCAGCATGATTGCTCCTTCTCAATTGAATTGTCTCAACTTCCCAAATCAATGTCCAGATTAATGTGCGTTAAAGAGCGTACTGAGAGAAGCGAAGAAGCGAAGTCATCAATTTGACTGCACGGTGACACCTTGTTAGAAAATTATGACACGTTGTACTTTTTTCTTCTTTTACTATCAACTAAAATTATTTGATTTTTGAACTTGCTTTATGCATGGCAACTTATTTAACCAATAAGGAATGGACCTAGTAGTAAACTGTAATTTTTATCTCTTGGACAACACAAACATCTTGTCTAAATTTTTGCTCAATATTTCACACTTTCAGTACTGGACGTTTGTTATATTTCATTCACCCACAGGATATTTTGTGTTGCAACAGAAATTCTTTACAATAAACGTCGTTTTAATAAATAATGTACGCAGATCTAAATATGGGATAAAATTTAAAGTTTAAACTCCTTGCTCTTATACGTACGATGCACGTAGGATTTTCGCGATTAGGGTATTAGGGATACGCCAAATTTCGTTGTTAAACGAGTGAGTGAGCCATGTGTTGAGTACCCCGTAACATTCCTTTTCTTCCACCTACCTTAGGCCTCCCTAGCCTATCATAGGCTTGAATGGCGCATTATGGCCTTAAAGTTGACGCGCCCTTATACCAACTAAACTTAAAAACCCTATTATTTATACGAATATAATTATCAAAGTTAAATGCAAATGTTCCCGGGTACTCAACACATAACTCGCTCGCTCGTCTAACAACGACTTTGGCGTTTTCCTAGTTTAGTGGGCTAAGGAGCCCTTATAGCCGAAATGTGGGAGACGTGGGTTCAATCCCCTGGTAGGGAAAGATTTTGTAATTTCTGGTTTGTATTTTCAAAATTATTAAACATGTTTTGGAATGCATATAACGCAGTGTAGTCTATCATCTGTGACAATACTATGGAAAACATAGTCAGTACGAAATACGTGAAAATATTGCAAGGTTTACTCAATCTTCGAGCGGAATTTTGGGGTACCTTGAGCGTGCAAAATTCGATAAACCTTGGGCATGACATTTCACAGCCAGGCAAATAACAAACAAAAAATATTTTGTCAAAAACAAAACCATTGTCGTTAAATATTATTCTACACATTGGCAGCCTATTTTAAAATTTATTATTTCTTGTTGGTATAAATCGCAATGGATCTAGATGATTTTATTAGTAGTTCTCAGTTAATTCGTACCGGATGTCTGTTTAAAATTTCAGCGCAATTCGTTTAGCGTTTCGGCTGATTTTCGATGTACACACACACACAGACAGACCCTCACGTGCCCAGACTCACAGAATGAGCGCCGTTTAAGTTGAATAGAGACACTCAGTCACTACGCTCCCTCGTTTAATTATTTCATATTTAAGGCTTTCGCTGCTCGAAATATGACAATGTGATTTACATTTGAAATCTATTGTGGGAATGCATACACCTCTGCAGTTGTTTAACGAAGTATTTTGGAATTTGGACAATTGCGAATTAATGTCTGAGGGCTGTTTTAAGAGGACCTAATCTCTTTAATTTTAATTTTCATTTTGGATTTTATTCACAGATTCGTACATAGTTAGAATATACCATGTCCTGAGAGAGAGGGAGTGAATAACTAGCACTGTAATTATAATAATAATAGAAATAGTAATACCATAAAATATTTAAGAGAACAATTAATAAGAATAGATAAAATAGATAAACATACACATTATGTGATGGACTAAAAGGATGATGGGACATAAAATGTGTTAGTTTTATTCAATTTTTGCAATAAGGAATTCCTCTAAGGAATAAAAAGGGTAATGAATGAGGAAAGATTAAATTTTTATTCTAAATGATGTTGGAGAAGCGTTTTTTCTTTTCCTTTTTCTTTTTTTTTCTTGAAATTCGCATTGAATGAATAAATCCTCGGATTGTTTTCTGTCAGGATTGCCGGTGTCCGGATTCGAACTCGGGACCTCCCGAATTTTAGTCTCGTGTACGTTGAGCCATCACTGTCGGTTTGGCAATGTAATATTATGTGTGTGAGGTTACATGCGATGTTTAATACGTTGTTTGCAAAGCTTTGAACAGAACCTTTAATTACATTTCCGTTGCTTTCAATATTATGATTATATATTTTAATCATTTCACAAGAGTGTTTACTCTACCTTCATAGTTACTCTCTAAATTCTATTCTTGCACTACACAGAACCATTTTTTAAAAAAACATTTAAAACATCAGAAAAGAATAGTAAACTAGTTCTCAATAGGAATGGGAAATCTTATTTTTAGTAAAACAATCATTTTCTAGCGTTTTTAAAAACATAATTTCACCAATAGCATCACATACTTCAAATACTTCTTAAAAGTACCTCAGCTTATCACAAAACAACCAGAAATCCTTTTAGGAAGATCATGGTTGGACCAAGGTCCCACACCTGGAATCTAACTATTATATGTATTTATTTTACGAACTCACATGCTTTATGGGCAGGTCAATCTCAATAAATAAATAAATTACCACCATTGAACAAGATACATTAAACTCAATGACCTCACCGATCATTGTCTTAATAAAACACCACAATTAAAATAAAAACAATATAATTGCACCAATATGCATTCAGTATTATTTATATTTATCCAGAATATAATTAAATTCAATATTAAACCGTGTAGTTAAATTTCCAATTTCAAAGTCAATCCAGATCACTTTAGACTATCTTGCCCATCACTATAACAAATTACTACGTAAATACTAAACCGTACTGAATAAATGGTTGAGCATTACTAAAACAAAAATGTAGAACAGAAAAATTACAACATCAATGTATAAAAATTAACACAAGCATTCGTTTTCCGTTCGCGTGACGGTTCTGACTAGAAAGCAAATAATTGATTATAAACTTAAAAAAATGAAAAGCATACACGATTTGCATGCGTCGGTTGCATAGGGGCTCGGAGACTTTGTATTGATTGTCAAGCGATGGGAAACAATATCTATTACATCCATGGCCTGTGTTTCTATTTCCACGAAAAATTGTATATGAGTCAGCATAAAATTCACGCTCAGTGCGCTATTAATCAGAAAATAATTACGGCTCGGGTTTGGTATTTGAGGCCGGCGTGTCAGATTTGATGTGACGTTTTGTGAGGAGATTATTTCCCTGTTGTCAACGTTGTGACGCACGTGGTCGGCGGGCTAAATGTGCTTGGCACCATTGTGAACATCACTTTTACAATACAAATTGTTCTGCCTTAACCCTATCGCATTTATTGACGTGTTACGAAAACAATTTTCACTGTACGATATAACGTGCCTCATCAAAAGCTCATTTGAAAGTCTTTTGTGTAGGATTGGCCCTCGCTTAGCGTACTAAGGCAACGACCTGGGTTATGGTTGGTAAAACTCATTATTCCTACTTCTTCGTAGCAAAGTTCAACATCCTGATTCTCGCTTCAACTTTGCAAAAACAATTCAATTAAAACGAACACCCCTTGTAGAAATATTTAGTTGCCAAATGGTTGCCAAGTGGTCACCAACAGTTCACCAAGGCTTGTTTTTTATCGCCAAATGGTTACAAAGTGGTCACCAAGGGTCGCCTCTGAAATTTCAATTGAGTATATGACAGCCAAGCGTTCACCAAAAGGCAGCTAACGAGTCACCAACTTTGCAATGCAGTATTTTGACACAAAAACGACCTGTTGGTGACCTGTTGGCGACCATTTGGCTTCTTTTGGCGATCACTTGGCGATCACTTGGTGAACTAATTGGTGACCTGTTGGTGACTACTTGGCAACCATTTGACAACCAAGTATTTCTACTAGGGACAACTATTACACTTGCACGGAGCATCATTTACTCACCTCAACGCCTAAAACGCTATCCACACAAGCTATCTTTTTATAGTTTGCATTATAGTGATAATAAGTAATAATGTGAATTTGATATTTTGGCTCAGTTGAAGAATGTATTTGCTTAGACTCTATTGCACAAAACTTATATTTTTTGTGACTGTCTGTATTTAATATTTTCAGTTCATCAATGTTTCGTCACGTGATCAAATTCGGTATCCTCATTCCCATCGTGCATGTATGATGTTATCTTTTGAAATCCAATTATTTTGTACTGCCGAGTAAAACAATTGGTACTCCAAACCCAAACACTATAATCTATAGTGTATAAATACCAATTGAATCTTGTAATATACATACTTCAATTGAGATGAACTTTAAATTACTGTGCGATTAAGGTTTTTGAAATGCTGGTAACGCTCAAATTGTTGTCATAGGATAGCAAATTTTTTCATTGAAGAAAGCATTCAAACGTGCTTTATTGTGTTCGGTTTCTATTATTTATTGAACACAAAATAGTTAAAATGTTTCTGTGCGTTATTCTCCAAACACTTGGAAAAACAGCTGCAGTAAGAATTGTATATTCAGCGTTATATGTTAGGTAATGAAACGAGTGTACAAAAGCAATGACAATCTTTCTTACCGTACACTATATCAAGAGTGTGGTGTGTCAGAGCGACGGTGCAGCCCTACAGAGCCTGCGCCCTGCAGATGACTCGTGTGGGGCGCCCAGTGATCGACGCCGGCAGTCAACTTTACCGGTAGGGTGGACGTCAAGAGCGTTTACATAGATAACACCAAACTATGATAATGTTAGACGTTAATACATACTGATTGCAGTTGTAGCTCTTTGTCGAGATGGTTTGGGGAAAGGAGTGTTGAGAGATGATTTCATTTTCCTTTGCCTGTTTTATTCCTTTTTTAAATTTTGTCATGGAGCAGTGATGACCGCTAAAACGAACGTTGACAGACCGAAGCTGTAAATATGGTATTTTTATTTGTACTTGGACGTAGGTTTAGATCGTGTTTTAATCTTTAGAGCCTATGTCATGTAACATTCAAATGCCTAGGTTGGTATTATAGGGCAAAACCACAATAATATTATTATTTTTATATCCTTGCTTGGAAGATTTTAACAGATGTGTTGATATTCATCACATTTTAACCGTGGCAATTGAATTATAAATGTCCTTTTAAGATTAGAAAAATACGTTATTTTACATTGTCGACAAACTTATGATATTGATGTTTATGACCATAACATAGATACCATTAAAACACTCTGGTCTTATGGAACAAACACCTTAACGAGATGCGCTTCTCCACCAGGCGGCAACCAGACAAACTGAAACTAGGCAGAAAAATAGCATGGAAGAATAATGAGCTTAAAATCATTTTACTTTTGAAAAACTATAGCAGTGCCACCAAAGCAAAAAAAGCAGAATAAAAAATAACAAGGAAAAAAGAGAAATGAACATTACTCAAACACAAAGATAAACCCGTTAATATGATATAACAAAGAATTTCCACTTAGCTATTTGATTCATGATCAATGCTTTAATTTTACCATAAAATTGTACAATTCCTTGCTCAGAAAACTTGCTTCTAAAAATTAATCTACGAACTTGCAATGTATACATTAGAATACTATGTACATTACCATCAACAACTTGAAAATTATTAAGTTAAACATCTAAATTCATGCCTTTTAACGCTCAATAAGTACTTGCCAGAAGGCCTACGCTGTAACTCACATAAATAAAGAACCAGATTGTAAAGCTGGTATAACCCGGCGCCTCCACCAAAATGTTCAACGAAATGCGATATATTTTTTAATTTGTATTTTTATCCGTCGTTATGTTGAGCAAGTAGCTCCGCTCCATCTTTTGCGAACCTTATAATTAGGACTCGGATAATTATTTGCTTATTATTTGTATTTTATATTTTCTTAAAAACATAAAATACGTGCTTAAAAATACAAAAATATTTGCTTAATTTTAATTTTAAATTTAAAAAATTATATTTTATCGCACTGTTAACTCATATTTACGGTGAAATACTGTGAATTTACGGTTCTTTGTGTTATTAACGTAAAGAATAGTTGATTTTTTGTTTAAAATATGTGCTTATGGCAGGAATTAAAGAAATACTTATTTATTAACCGACCCGTAACAAAATATGTAAAAAAAATTGCTGGAACAATCGAACAATTTGCGAAGAATTGTTCATGGGCATATGTTTAGAGAATTTAAAAAATATATTTAAATAAACAATTATCCTAGCTCTTTACTTATACCTCAGAGTACACTATTTTCCGTACGGAACCCATCCTTGGAAAAATTGCCCCTTCTCAGCATGATACATGAGAGGATTTGACGTTATTTCAGGGTTCTTTCTCATCAATATAACCCTCATATCGATGGTTAGGAACCAAAACCTTCTATCTAAAAAAAAAACAGGAAAATTTTGTCTTTAGTGCTAAAGGCAAATTTTTTTTGAGATAGAAGAAATCACAAAAATTTTGAATTTTTGGGAATTTCTAAACCATCGATATGTAGTTAGTCATCTACACCGCGTTAGGGGCAAATTTTCCACATGTCCTCTAAATCTCCATGGCTTGTTCTAAATATTTAAGAATATCTTTAGTCAATTTATCAATATTCTTATATTTCAATAACAATATACGATTGTTTGTACAATAACATACTTGGGAATTGCCATACAAGTCTTGAAATATTCAATATTACAACACATTAACATCTCTGGATACCTGTATTGAGACATGCGTGATACCCCTGGATTACACGGTATGACATAATAAAAACACGTAGTGAGGAGTGAGTAAACCATACGAGTTTGATGCAGAATTTGTCATGAACTGTTCGTCAAAAATGTTCATATTTGGTTAAAACTAAAAACAAATACGTAAAATCGTAAACAATATTTGATTTATACGGAATATTCTCTTAAAATAATATTATGTTATGTTGTTTTACTGCTCATTTATATGCAATAAAACGTGAAAACAATAATAAAATAAACTGCATATTTAAAACGTCAAACAAATAAACAAACAAAACTATTCACAACATAATAATGTAGATTGGAAGATGGAAATCAAAAGCGAAAAAGAGAAGAGTGAAAATCACGGAATTCACACCAAAACTAGATAAGAAAAACGTTTGTGAGAGTCAAACTCCCATCCCGTTGATTCCGAGGCTCCACGAGTAGAAAGCACTCTGATCCATTAATCTCAATGTGGGTTGTTGTTATATTATTATTGGCATCCGACCACGTCTGCCCTAGAACAAGGAGCCTGTTTAACAGACTTTCCAACTTAACTCTAGGATCCATTTATATCGCGAGTGTCGCTATTTGTTCGCGTCAGTCAGTCAACACTTGGGCAAAAACTGTGACGCTTGGAACTACACCACAAGGAACAATGCCAAACTCTCAAGCCGACAAACCATAGATCTGACATGGTTGCTTGTCCTACGGCAAACTCCTTTTCGGTCACTGCGCCGGGAAACGTTCTAGGGTTATTGGCAGCAAGTAGTACAGTCATCGTCAAACTAATGGTCTTTCACGAGGTGGTATCAGAGTTTTAGTAGTATTAAATTATTTTATAATAATATCACTGAATGGTATCAGCTAGTAAGTAACATGTCATCCATCTTCTATGACTAGGATTGCCGGAAGAGGTCAAGTCAGATCTTTTCTCGAGTTATCCGTAAAATGAAAGAAAACCCAAGAAAACCCTTCTCGTACTGATTGTCGGCGGAGGAAATAGAATCAAGCACCATAGAATAAGAGCAAAGTTTAAAGGGTTCACCACCCTTTTGATAGTTAGTAAATAGCGGTTTGCTCGGCCAAAAAGCATCCTACGTATATACAATTTTGCAAACTTGTCAATAAAGCATACATGGACGTTCAGACAGTCATAGATTTTCAAAATTTTGACTTGATCAGCCAAAAAAATTCACGAATATAGTCAATTTTGGACTTTTTAACAACATTGAAATTCGTGAAATCTAATTTATTTTTTATAAATTAATTTCAAAACAAATTTTAGGAATGTGTTACTATAGAAACCTTTATTTCCACTTTCTTGAGATATGTTCAAAATTTCTAACAACTGTGATGTCATTCAGCCGAGCAAACAGAAAATTGCCTAAAAAAGGGGTGGTGAACGCTCTTAATATTTTTTATATGTGTGCGGTGAGTATATTTTTACGGATTCGTTTTCTTTTTTCTATCCAAAATAATAATTTTAATCAAGTTATTTTATATTCTGTGTCTGTGTGTTCTGTTGTGTGTTATTGTCTGTTCTGTTCTCTTTTACTGCTATTATTAAATGTGTAAAAACATAATTACAGTGAGGAGTAATACTAATACTACAGTAACTAGATTTTATGAGTGTTGTTCAAAGTAAATGTATGCTTCGTTTCCAAATTTCAATATGCGTAATATTCTATAAGTGAATTGAGATTAAACAAACCAGCATGTATTGTAGAAAAGGTCAAACAGGCTTCCGTCATAGAACCGATTTAACGAGAATATTCGTATCAATAATCCCTTACATGTAATAAACATCTGCAGGACTAAGCGCTAACAACATTATTAGTAAAATCGTTACAGACGCACACTGTGTCACAGACATTTCCAATGCGATGAATGGAGAACGAGTGACGGCTAATTTATTGGTTGTTTATTTCGTGAGAACCATGCGATACGGGTCTATTGTATCGGTTGACAGTAGTTTCTTATCTCCATTCGTTCCAACTGGTGTACTCAATCCATGTATATAACTAGCCAGTTAGGGTACCCTGAATGCGAGACTTTATGCCATGTTACATTCTGTTTTAAAAAGCAGTTTTATGTACATTTTACGTGGCTCTAAAAGAAAGCGTACTACGTCGTTCACAAGGCCCTATACAACAGGTTACAGCTTTTATACACGTTTTATACATGACGTGTTAAATCGTACATAGAATATTATTCTTGACGCCCGCAGCTTTGACTTTCCAAGCAAGCACTGGGCAATTGTACCAACTTGAGGCAATTATTGCGACGCGAGAGTAGAGCACTCGAGCTTGTAGTAGTTGAAGGCAGCTTATTGGATTCACTTTGACATCAACAGCAAGAAAGTAAAGCTCTGTTGGTTGTACATTTTCTTCGTGATGCTTAACTCCTCGCGAGTAAGTGGTTCTGAGTTGATCGAATTGGACGTATGTACCGTTCTTACAAGTTACTTTTCAGACTGTATGTCCTGTAAAATGTGGGGTCAAAGAGATTTACAGAGCACCTTTTATTAAATTACACATTATTAAATTCAATCTATATTGACTGCTGCCCAATTAGTATGGATGACCACGGGGATTCAGCGTACTAATCAATACAAAAGTACATGTTTACAAAAATAAATAACTTGAGAAAATATATAACAGCAACAGTATGAAATTAATGATGAACATTGTTGTAAAGATGATGATGCAAAATGATGATGGAATGCTTTAAAACAGTGAGAACAATTTTGTCAATTAATGAGAGGGGGATGAAATAGCGCTTAAGAAAAATGGTGTATTAGAAGACCGATGATCTCCCATTGTTCGGCAGGAATGTGGTATCGTTTTGCTAGATCAGCTATGCAAGGTTGGTAAATGCTTCTATTTTCTTCACTCACATCTTCTGCACGGTTGCCTCCCAGTTCAAATCGGATGGTTGATCAAGAATTAATACTTTCTTCCTGCCCACCAGAATCAAGATTATATCTATGCTACTACTACTGAGCATAATACTGAGCAACTGGATATTGTTAAATCTTCAACCGACATTTGTTTGACGTTTCACAAACGTGCAGTAATGTTTTGAGCTTCCAATGAGAATAACACAAATTTAATGGTTGCCTCGTAAAAGTTTTACGAGTAGTGAACGAATAAGCAATTTAATTAAAATTGTTTCTTAGACAATTTACTGTTTTTGGTATACCGTTTTCATTTCAAAATTTGATTTCCTCGTTTGTAATTAAGATTAACAATATTTGTTCCAATACGAATGCCAGGCCGAGGTTTTCGTTTACTTATGAGTTGGACTTAATTAAACAATCAATATCACAATAAGGTATTTGTAACAATGTATTTGGAGCTGGCCAATCAACTTGTACGTGATAAATTAGTATACACCTCTTAATTAAATTGGGTAATATGTTATTTATTTATTTTTATTTATTGTTTTAACACATTGATGTGTTATAGGTTGCTAAAAGAGGGCATAGCCCCAATCACAATTTAGTGTCTAGCAACCTACTCAATACTTATACTAATACATTGCAATTAAATTAATTAAAAATACCTTATACAATAATAGAAAACAATGTGTGTGAAGACATGTAAAAAGTGAGTGTGAAAAAAGTGAAATTATGTTATTACCCTCGTGGGATCATAACTCGTTATAAGCCCACGATTTCACTAATTTTGCCTCAGAATGTTAATTTCAATATAAGTTTTTATTTTTAATATAGGGTGTATGCTTAATTGGCCCTAAATATAAGTAAATTTTTAATTTTTCCCTGAATAACAGATAACATATATATTTAAAATATATATCTCCAATGGTATCGGTATCTATCGGGCCACTGGGTACATCTCTTCTCAATTGCTGAATGTCTCATTAAATAAACATGATGTCTCTAAGTAGCAGACTGCTATGCTGCCATCATGTACTACTAGAGCACCAATTAAGACAATCACTATACTCCATGAGTTGGGGGAAGAGTGAAATAACAATCTTTCAGCGTAAGCCTGCTGTAAGGACAGGAATGAAGGAAGAGCAATAATCGAAAAGATGTGTACCAACCGTGGATCAAACCCGGGTCCTCCGCCTTTACGTATCGTTGCTATCTATATCCGGTATAGACAATTTTTTAATTTGTGTCTAAAGTATTAACATAACAGCGTCATAGTTGCCTGCTATGAAACCAATGTTAAACATATATATATATGGTAAAAAAACAAGGATCTTGGTAAAACCGCGTCGAAAATAAGATGAACCAGGGCAGAACCTGGGCGTCCACCGACGTTTCGTCTGTACTACGTCAGACATTTTCAAGGTTGACTGTGACTCTACGGAGGTTGGAGTCACAGTGGTTGGCAAGCACGCAGCGCCCGCCTTTAAAAAAAGGCGGGCGCTAACTGACTGAACGAAACGTCGGTGGACGCCCAGGTCCTGCCCTGGTTCATCTTATTTTCGACGCGGTTTTACCCAAGATCCTTGTTTTTATCCTATGACGGGCCGCGAAAACCTACAACAATCCATATATATATATATATATTATCTGGCATTCAATATTGATTTGACATGTTTGCATGATTGGCTCATGACCTTATTGAAAAAAAATAATACAAAAATTGTCGATGTTATCATCTCGTACTTATAAACCAAAGCCAGAACGAAATGTGATTATTGTTTATTTAATGAGCTAATACAGCTAACTTAGATACATTGGCAACACTTTTACAGCTTTGCTAAAAAGGACGATTTAACATATTGTAACATTCAAATCAAACAAATTGGCAAACAAATTTATTCGCTTCAAATCAATGCAGGTATATAGTTTTACTTTTGATAATCATTAAGCCTATATGAATGTCCTATTTATTTATTAATATATGTTTTATTTATTATATTTATTTAATTTGTAAAAGTTAATCAAAGTAAGAGTAAATAATGGGAGAAATATATTTTTGTCACAGCCACATCAAAGAAACTTGGAAGGCACTTAAACTGTAACACCATACATGTACTGCTCAAAGTAGTCTAATTTAGGTGCGTGAACTTGGCACCCCCACTTTGCGCACTAATTCTGTCACTAGTCAGACTATTTAGTGCTCAATTAGTGCTTTCTAACGCACTCGGCCCCAGAATTAGTGCACGGTTAGTTTAGGAATAAATTACTAATTAGTGTTGGGGGTGCCAACTTCACGCTGCACCCCCACTTCGAGCACTAATTTCTAAACATGTTCCTCGAATTAGTGCTTAATTAGTGCTTTCGATCCCACCGAATCCCACAATTAGTGCACTTCCAATTTGGTCCCTGCGACGCGGCGTCTGTTGGGGGTGCAGCACCCTTACTTTGTTTTTAAAAAAATTACATATATTTTGTGCTTAATTAGTGCTCTTGATCTCACTGTTTCACATAATTGGTGCACTTCCGGTTTGGTCACAGGGATCGACGTCTGTTTGTTTTCCTCCCAAACAGGTTACTTTTTGTATGGATGCTCTGTATCCCCAATGACAGCCCAAGTCTCATGACTTATGTGTGCACCAAAATGTAAACATTTACTTTTGACTACTATTGCAATACATTTCAAACTATTTTATGTACCACACATTGATACTTAAAAAACGCATTAACTAAGATCTATGTTTAATATCAATACTGAATACCGAATACTGTTCATGTGCTGTCATATGTGATGGAAGATTGAGAGTTGTTTGAATTAATTTTATATTTTGTGTTATACAAATTTTTTTTAATGCATCAAAACCAGAAAAACCATAAAAATACCATTAACGTGTACGTATTTGTGTATACATGGTAGTATGTAAAAAGCCATTAAATAAATATAATTAAATACTACTTTAAGGCCACATAGCCGTCAGAGTTAAAAAAAAACTTTTTTAGTAATTTATTTGTGTTATTCTATAATTTTTTTTAAATTTTAAAAATATTTTTTGTAACAACACAAAAATTACGATAGTTTGAATGCACTAACTGTAAGTTGTAAAACTTTGACGTTGATTTTCTCAGAATCTTATTTTTTAATACAAAGGTACATTTTTCTCAGGAACTAGATGCAAATGTCTTGAAAATTAAGTCATTTAGATATATTGAGTCTCAAAATTTTGCCCCTTTCAATAATACGGTTTTTGTATTACTTCTAACTATTTTAAACAAGTGTTACTATAATTGTTTTTAAGTACACTAAACACACAGTTTAATTAAACGCAATTAAATATAGTTTCCAGCTACAGACTCTGTGTAATGAAAAGGGGAAAGTGTAAAGGATTAAATTCTGCAGCTAGAAAATAATAGAGATCTATGTATGGATATTTAAAAAAAATGTACCGTAGTAAATGGATAATTTAACATGCGTAGGATACAAACGTCCGTGTTCCTCCCCCCCCCTCCCTTAAGAAACACCACAATTCGTAATAACTTAATCAACCCTTAGTGACTTCTGACTTGGGTATACTATATTTAAAAAAAAACTCAAAATGCCAAATTCGTGCATTTGAAATATACCAGAAACAAGAGAAAAGTGTTTCAACCATTTAATGAATTTTTGTGAGATGGGAACAGAGGAGAAATATAAGAAAGGTTTGTGTTCAAATTAACATACACTCTAATGCTTATTAAATACATTTAATTGTTATTTGGAGCACTTTGACTGATGAACAACATGCGCAACAAAATGGAATCTTCGGATCTATCTGGGACATCTTGTCTTTCACTGTCATTGGAGAGTAGATACCAAGTAGATACTCTCATACCACTGAAGGTCATTAAGGTACACTTGATAAAAAGATGGATAGAAATTATGTTTAGTGCTGTAAGTTAGGTCTTCGCGAATTGAGTTAAATCGTTATTTTTTTCCAAACGTGCCTGCGTCGAAACTGCGAACGACCTTGCATGAGTGATATAGAGGACTCAAATCACCTAGAGAATGCGCTAGTGTCGCGGGGGCGTAGCACCGTCATGGCCGCCGAGTGAGGATACCTTTGTAAACACCCATATGATCCTACACAAGCACAGTGTAAATATATAAGGTTTTGGGGGAATAGAATAGGTATCATGTGGCTCATTATGAATTCAAAATCTAGTATTTATTTATTTAAAAGTATTTCTAGTATTTATATAGATTTATATCAGCATTTATAATTAAAATACCTACGGATATAGTCTGTCGGGCGCCTGTGAACGTATAGACATTGATATAAACCGCTTATTTTTGTGGCCGTAGTATTATTCCAGAGTACAACGTTACAGAGTCCAACATACTTTGAAATAATATCAAAATAATGACTAAATTTATTAATATCAAAGCAAAATATTTAGTAAAGTTCTATAATCTATAATAGGCCTAATATGGAATGTAATGCAATATATGAGAAGCACACAGCGTTTCAAATTTAAGCAACAACAAAAAAGCCACTCAAGCTTTGTGAAGAGTGAAGACATAAAGCAGTAAACAATAAACATTATGCGTTCCTAAATTATTAGAATGCAAAATAAAAAATTACTAGACAAAACACCAATATAAAAGAACATTGGGAATAACAAGTCACATACATGGGTTTTTGTGCTTAATTTTCTCGGAATCATGGTAGCCCAGGTATTAAAATGCAATACTTAAATTTAAACCTTATTCACCCACTCTTGAGGGGATTTGATTGTTTTATTGTGATTACGAAAATACCAATATAAATACTATAAACAAAAACAGGAATTGAACCCATGGTCTCCCTCTGGCGGGCGCGGACTATATAACTGGG
The DNA here is from genome assembly GCA_024449915.1 of Sweltsa coloradensis. Lineage (NCBI taxonomy): Eukaryota > Metazoa > Arthropoda > Insecta > Plecoptera > Chloroperlidae > Sweltsa > Sweltsa coloradensis. The sequence continues at coordinate 535,800 of JAMZAV010000399.1, read as the reverse complement.
AGTGGTGATTTAAAAAGAATTTGATATTCACTATATTATAATATCAAAATGCACCAATAATTCAGCAACAAAAACACTACCGCGGTCTCGGTGGTCTTTGGGAGGCATGGGTTCGATCCCCGGCCAAGGTTGGGTTTTGTAAATCTGGACTTAGCCCATTTATTGTGATATAATCTAGGGCTACTGATTGTTTTAAGACAAAAATGAATTAGTCTTATCAACTAGGTATGAATTTAATATATTAAAATGAAGACCACTCTTTATTAAGATCTCACTGAATTACCTAAGTGAGAGGGAATGTGTTTTGTTTCCGTAATTTCTTGTAGATTCCTTACACGAAATGACTGATGTGTTCAGTCACTTATCTTCCAATAAGTGGCTTCAGCAAATATACACTCTAATGGCAAGTGGGTAGGTAGATTGTGGACAGGTAATATTCAACGTACGAAATGTGTAACCACAGATACCTAACAGTGTACTCTATTATCTGTGGTGTAACTAACAAAATAACAGTAGGGATAGTTGGTTTACCAATCGGCGTTTGATTACGTTTTCAGTGTCTCCAATGCATTTTTTCACGGAATGAATTATGTTTCTGTTAAAATATGATGTTGAAGACTAGATTACATGTAGGTGCTGTTTGTTGTGTGCGCGATATAACATCACAATACTTATCTCAATTAGTTAATTTCTTACGCGCGAGGATAGCATGTGTAGATTCTATCCTCACTAGAGCGTTTCCAGCGTTCGCCGCCAGAGTGGACATGAGAAGATGGAGCGCTCTATACTGGGATGTCAGTTTAGAATACCACGGAAGTGGAAATGCAATGTATGCATGCCAACATTATCCACATAGATAAAGATAATGTGTTCTTGAAAAAGTTGGACATTGTAATAAATAAATAAATAAATAAATATAAATAAATAAATACATATTTTAAAATAACACAGTACTAGCAGCCTGTCAGGGGCGGATCCAGGACCTTTGTAAGCGAGGGGGGAAGGGTTGATTTGGCGCAACCCAATGCTGAAGGGTCTAAGAGGGTTACGACTTCCGGTTGCGATATTTTTCTCTGGTTTCAAGTAATTTTTCTGGTATTGAAATGCACAAATTATGCATTATAGTTTTTTAAACCGATTGTCCACCAAAATGTCAAGTTAGAACGTGTGTATGATGCAATATTTCTCAAATATTGCCAAGTTTGTTAAGGGGATGGTTCCATAAAAATATTATCTCCTAGAAATTTACAGCAAATAGCTTCAAAATTTTACACAATGTAGTATTTTAAAAATAAAAAGTTTTTTGTAAAAAAAAAATTTCAAAATTTGTATTTTTTTAAAACGTTTTTCACATAATTGCTTAAATTGTCGACGATTGCATGCAAGTGCATTAATTATGGGATTCGGTGAGATGGAAATCACTAATTAAGCACTAAATACATGTAAAAGAAAATTTGAAAATAAACAATGTGAGGGTGTTGCACCCCCAACAGACGCCGCGTCGCAGGGACCAAACCGGAAGCGCACTAATTGTGGGATTCGGTGGGATCGAAAGCACTAATTAGGCACTAAATATCTGTAAAATAAATTTTTGAAAAAAACAAAGTGGGGGTGCTGCACCCAGGCGCGTCGGAACGTTTTGAAAGTTGGGGGGGGGGGGCAAATCCATCAGTAGATTTTGTAGGGTACAGTTGGGGTCTGGGGCGAAGCCCCAGCCGCCGGAAATTTAATTATACCACAGTAATTTCGTTATGTTTTAACTGCACTCGGACTCTGTAAACGATGTTTTAGCCTACATCAACTATCTGCGATCTAAGAACTCAAAAAACAAACGTGAAGTGGCCCCTTTTAATAAATAAGACCTACAACGTATTTTTTTATTTAATCACAAAGCATACAGGCAAGCATATTTTTGTTTTACCCTCTTCTTTAAAAAAAATAGTAACTAAAGGCTGTTTAGTACGTTTCATATTTAAAATTACGAAATCAATTTAATCTTAAACACTATTAAACACGACACACCATATACACACTTACACTTTACTTTACACTTCATAATCTTCCCACTTGCCACTTTGCTATAATCACAGTCACTACACCACTCCAAAGATGACTGAACAATGAACGCATAACGATGCGACACGAGCGAACCAAATCCCAACTTGCGTCTGCCAATAACTCGAGCCATCATTTAAAGGGATGTTTGGATTAGACGTGAGTCTGATTCACGTGACCACTCTTACTGAAGTGAATGACCAACACCAATACAAGACGGGTGGCTGGTTATAAAAAAAGTCGGATATACGGTTGCTTTCCCAAAACGTAGAGTAGAAGTCTTGATTTTTTAACTCTAAATCTGCCCCCCTATGCCCCCACGCCATTAAAATTAGGGGGGCAATGCCCCCCTTGCCCCCCCCTGTTCCGACGCCACTGGCTGCACCCCCAACAGACGCCGCGTCGCAGGGACCAAACCGGAAGTGCACTAATTATGGGATTCGGTGGGATCGAAAGCACTAATTAAGCACTAATTCGAGGAACATGTTTAGAAATTAGTGCTCGAAGTGGGGGTGCAGCGTGAAGTTGGCACCCCCAACACTAATTAGTAATTCATTCCTAAACTAACCGTGCACTAATTCTGGGGCCGAGTGCGTTAGAAAGCACTAATTGAGCACTAAATAGTCTGACTCGTGACAGAATTAGTGCGCAAAGTGGGGGTGCCAAGTTCACGCACCTGTCTAATTTGCGTTGCTGAGGCCAGAATTTGAATATGGAGTTTCTGATGGTATTGACTACAGAAAAAACTTGTGTAAATGGAGCAACATAATGCAACGAAATTATGAGAATTCTTACATCACTCATACACCTATAGAGGGGATTTTCTTCAGAGGTGACATTCTGTTCCCACTTAGTTGGATGAGTTGATTAATTTGCATCCTCTCAAACATCTCCAGTAGACTATAGTGAAGTTCACCAGGAGCGGGACCCAGGCATCGAGGGGGCTCAGGCCTACTTCAAGTCACCCCTCATGAGCTAATGCTAGGTATAGGTATAACCTCGCACTCCAAAAATATACCCAATGATATAAAGACTACTACTACTACTCCAGCCAAGCCATCACAAGCAAATAAAAAAACTCCACCGTACCTAATAGATTTGAAGCTCTCTTCCTAGAGTAATTGTCGACTTGGCAGACAGAAAATTCTATAGGGTGAATAGTGGTACAAGTGAGAAGCTAATAGGGTTACTTCATAAGCCATAACAAGTTTGCGCTGTACCGAACGTTTTGCCGTATTCAAAGTGAATAGATCAAACTCCTACAATCTATTGCTACGGTAATTCTAATATTTTATCACCATTTTTTAGTTTTATTGTATCTGTTATTTATTCTAATAATCATGTAATTTATTATGAAATAAATTAAACACATGTGTGTATATGCACCTCAGGTAGCTTCTGCTTCCTTTTCATATTGGTGTAAGCTGTAACATTTATTATTTGCATGAAAATATTATAATAAGTTTTTCTACAATTCATTATTTTTAAAGCCAATTTGGTTCTTCCGTTTGTCAATCGAATAGTATTCGATCAACACAATTCCAGCTTGCCGATCAAGGACATGCGTAACTGACGTGATATTAGAGCTAGAGGCCCACGCGTGGAATATGCATTAAATTAAATTAAAAATAAAATATATACACATTCGTATTTAGAGTCTGTGACAGATATGTATACCATACAAAAACGCAAAAACTTGCAAAAAAGGGGCCAAGCCGAAAACGAGGAAGATACAAGTGGCTCAACTGCATAAAGTGGTGATATCTAGAAGTGTGGCCAAGCCCATTATTTTGTTTAAAATAAATATATTTATTAATTATATAATAAATTAATAATATATCAATATCCATTTTATTATCTAACTATGAAATAAATATATTAACAAAAATAACAAAAACATTAAATAAATTTATTGAAACATTTACATGTGGAAATATCAAAATTTACAGACGCCATTCAAAATTAAAAGCTTGGTCGATGGATTTGGATTGGTTATGTTTTGGTTAGTCAGTAACGACAATCAAGTTAAAAATTCATCGACCAAGCTTTTAATTTTGAATGGCGTCTGTAAATTTTGATATTTCCACATGTAAATGTTTCAATAAATTTATTTAATGTTTTTGTTATTTTTGTTAATATATTTATTTCATTATAATAGTTAGATAATAATATGGATATTGATATATTATAAATTTATTATATAATTAATAAATATATATTTATTATAAACAAAATAATGGGCTTGGTCACACTTCTAGATATCACCACTTTATGCAGTTGAGCCACTTGTATTTTCCTCGTTTTCGGCTTGGCCCCTTTTTTGCAAGTTTTTGCGTTTTTGTACGCGTATATCAATAATTTTTTTAGAACGTACACGGTATTGATGTTAGCATCCAAGAAGAGAAAATTACTTTATTTACAATGATTCAAAATAAAATCTCACTCATTGATAGTTAAAAAGTTTGAGCATCGCAGTTATAAATATTGCATTGTTATTGTTGCATTATCTAAGCTTCCGATCATCCAATCCAATTACCGTTTGTCAAGCACGTGGCCATTGAGATGACTGACATCGGTGCAAATTTTGGCTTCTCTAACATTATCCGTTGAGGGCCCACAAACTGATACATAATTCGTCAGCCAGCCAGCCACCCACCCACCCAACACCAAGAAGAAAGTATTTTCGAACGATCTTGACGTCTCAATAACTTCTAGACGCATCAGCAGATCGGGATGAAACTTGAAATGGGTCATCTCATAGTAAAAGCCCATCGATTGAAGCAAGTTGCAGGTTTTTATCTCACATGGTTTAGCGTCGGCGACACCGTGTTAAGTGCTAATGTAGGCGTGCGGTAATAGGCGCTAGTGGAAGCGGAGCGCGCACCTTAATTTGACAATGGATTAAAATAACAAAATTAATAATATAACAATTATTTCATTACGACATTTCGCGCGTTAATAATTAAAAAAAAATGTTCACGGGGCGAAATGTCCCAATCGAATAATGTAAATTTAATACTAATATTCCAGACCGCGAAATTATCAAATTTGAAATAATAAAAAACATGCCTTTCACGGGATTCGAGAACGCTTAATAAAGCGTATTTAGGCATGGGGTTGTTTGTAATTGTATTTCACCCTGATATATCATTATCTCGAATAGTAGGCCTACTATGCCAAAAATAGACATGTTAAGCAACACAAATCAAATCGAATCGAATCAAATCAATTCAAAATATCGTAGAGATTATTTTAAAAAAATGTCATTTTAATGATCTATTTAAATGCAATGAGAATTTAACAGCATAGGACTATTGATCTAATTTTCTTCTATACAATTCACACTTTTAATTCATGAGATCCTGACGGTTTGGAAAACAAACGTTTTCTGTAAACAATGTTCTGTGCTCAGTTCTATCTCAGAAGTGCCCCCTTAAGAGCATACATTAGTTACATCGTTTCAAAACAGTGAAAATACCAAAAGCAAATTTTAAGACTAATAAATTTCTTCTGCATTTATTCCCATAACATACGTGATTGACATTAATGTGCCTATACATCTCGTTCGGATGTAAATATCCATTTGCCGGCTGTTTTACAAAGCTAGTAAATATATTGTTTCCAAGCTAGCAATCGTGTATGACACATAGCCAATCTTGCACATTGTACCAGTAATTCATATTAAAACTGCCCCCAGGGCCCCCATGAACACTCACGCGCTCATTCCGCCGTCAAATGAAATTGGTGCTATTACATTGGGAATTAATCACGTGACATCGTTGCATCATCAATATTTCCGAAACATAGTGGTAATGGTTATTTTGATGTATGGACAGGCCGTCTTTTTATTATGAGTTCATACAATAAATACTTTTGTTTCGAGTTATGTCGCACGTATCCCACATGGGAATAAAGCTTGCATGAGGTATTGATTAGAGTTGGGGGCAATTTGCTCAGTTTGTCGTTCCTATTATAAGTGAAAACAATGGGTGGAAATACATTTTTGTTTTAGTAAACTAGAAATGACGAAAGTTCAATATTAATCACAAGGCAAATTCTTCTAATCTGAGTGTAATTAAAGTTTGGACGATAACATAATAATAACTGATTGTTTACTATTTCCCGGCTATATTTGCAGATTTTTTGACTGATAACATTATTTACCATTTAAATGAAGGCCTATATAGATTTTCCTTAAAACCACAACCATACATTACTAATTAAGACAATTGGAGGTATTATGGGTTTTTAACTCCCATTAATCGAAAACACAAAACAAGGATGGTGACGATACAGTTTACGCTATTTGCATTATTCCAAAGAGAACATAATCTTAACAAGTGAACAGTTCCACCACAAAATTTATAGCAAAGATATAATATGACTTATTCTTATGAACTTGCATGCGTTATTAAGTCATTGTAGTGGAATTGTGTTCAGACACACAAATTATAAAATTATATTTATGTAATACTATATCGGAGTTAGATGTAGTGAGTGAAATGTTAGAGATTGTGATTATATTTTTATTTATTAACCTTTTACAACATTGTTTCATACCACCTAAACTATTAAACACAAAAATTAAATAATTAAATGATAATACAAATTACAAACAATATTTTTTTAAATATGAAATACAATAATATTAAATGAGATGAATCTAAATTAAAACAATCACAATTAAATGCAAACCCCAAAAACGATGAAGAAATACATACAAACTATATTAAAAAAAAATAAAAAATAAAAAATTGTCATTAAACAAATACCTGATAAAAATACGTGACACGAATGAAAATTATTTACTATTATGATAGTCTCATGATGAACTGGCATAAACAGTTGTTTTAAAAAAGATAAGTTGCATATTATTATGTTTGATGAAAATTTCTGTGTCAATGGCTAGTTTGTTGAAGGTTCGTCTTAAATTCAGTTGTCATTGGGAATGTGATTTCTTGTCAATCTTGTAGGAATGTGAATGTTTATATTTTGAAGTAGCTTGTCCGAGTCGTTGAGGTAAAGGCGGTTGCATTACAACGACTAGCCAGGGCTAACATCAAAAGATCAATTGTCAACACGACTAGTGAAAGGGGTATGTGGGTATAGTCAGTGGATGAATCAAAAATAATTTATGCGTATATGCTCTTTCCTGGGTGAAGTACATGATTGTGTGAAAGGGGGCTCTTGGAAGGGGGGGGGGGGGGATAGAATGCGGGTCCGGGGCGTACAGCCCCGGAATAATTTCCCTTTCTTAGAGTGTGATTGGAGTATTTAAAGAGTAATTTGGACAAAAACCTTTAAAAGTATCTATGAAAAATTTGCAAAAAAAATCTCATGATTTATATAAAGTACCTCACATCAAATAAAAATTGTGCCCCCTCTCACCCCGTATTTACGTCTTAGATTCTGCGACTCGGTTTAGATGTGAAGATGTGAAGACAAATGTCAAAGGAATAAGTGGAAAAATAGACAAGTGGGAGCGATATGAGTATGCCCTATGTAAGGCACAATAATGTTTCAATATTGTTTACTGTGACTAATACTACGTCATTATTAGTCTCCACCGTTATAATTTATATATTTTTATAATCACATAATACTAAAACTTATACTATTCTGTTAGCAACGCAAGATTTATTTGCGATTTTATTTATAAACAAATTTAAAAATACATATTTTCTGAGGGGTTATGACACAGTTTTTTTTTAATGGCAAACGTAGAAATAAATAAGGCACATCTATAAAAAAAAGGTCACCATGCAATATATCGTATGGGAAACAAAATACTAGGTGATAACAAAATAGTTTTGTTTCTTCTAGTTGATATAATGTGAATTCAATGATTCTTATAAAACATCCAGTAATCGGTTCGTTCAGCCATGTGGACAATAGTGCACTATACAGTCAAGTATGCAACACAGCTGAAGCAACAGAAGCACTGGCTGAATGCCAAGTGTAATTTCATCAATAATAATGAAAATACATAGCATTAGTTTGCACAGAGGAAGGAAATGTAACTTGATCAAGGTTCTGCGAATTTTTGTAGCAGGTGATTTATTGCAGATTCTATCGGAAGTATCGACTTTGCCAGTCAAGCCCTTTGGATTCGGTAACCGCAGCGTTAATTTTCCAAGATCCGCAAGGCGGTTTCCTTGTAGCCCCTGAAGAGGCCTGTAGCTGGTCTGTAGCGAAGCGCTTGCGAGTATTAGCACCAGGAGAAGAATATTGCCAACTGAAACAATTCGTCACTGTTAAGATCCGATAGCTAATTATCGGCTAGAATCCTATCTTTATTCTCCAAGGATTCGTTTCAAAGAGAAAGACTAGCAGGAATTGTAAAGAATCTCGCAATCTACGTAGAAATAAATGCCTGTTGTAACGAAGATACATGTTAGCGTGCATACTGGAACAAATCGACCGTCACAAACACATTATAACTGGCTACACTCTAAAAATGAAATGGCATCTCTTAAAAGTTATAATATATCGTTTGTATACTACTGGAGATATAAACAATTTAACTAACAAACACATACAATAAACGAAACAAAGTAAAAACAATGTTCACATCATTCATAAATACGAAGAGAGCAGTTTGTAAATAATAGAACGAAGCCGATGTGTGGTAAATAGAAAAGTTTAGAATTTTAAGTAATTATTTATTACAAAATGTGACCTACTGAATCTACTTGAAGTGTCTAAGAACAACGATAAATTGGCTATAATGTTTGTATTATTTTAAAAGGAAATACGTAAAGTTATCCTTTGCAATGTGCTGTCAGAAACAGAATCGTATTAACTAGACCACCTTGGCGCTTAGTTACCATATAATATCAAAGAATACAATTCAGGAAACGTCCAAATTGATTGAAATTGTTATTATGTAAAAAGGAAAATTTAGCGTTTTTATTTACATTAAAAGATAATAAATGGGACTTGGGAAAATAATGATAAATCGGCATTTTTGTATTGGTAAAATTCTGAAAAAGATATGATCTTTAAGCATGTAAAAAACAAATGTAACGTGTTTGTTGTTTTATATGTGAATTTAAAAAAAAAAATTTGTCAGCAACATTAAAAAAGTTAATTGTGATGAAATCATTGAAACTAATTTGGATACCGGTACAGAAAGGTTACCACAGAGATCCTGGGTTATAATGACAGAATAATTACAAAAATAAATAGTAACATAATTATGAGTAAGAATGTATTCATTGCGTAAAAAATGTACGCGCAGGATGATGGAAGAATCACAAATTCATTGTCTGTCAAAATCGATTTTTATTATTTTTTCTTCCCGCCAAGGTCTGTTCAGTGTACACAATATTTCGATTTTAATTTAAAACAATGATAAGATTTTTCGTCGTTTTTTAGCAGCATCTCACTTTAAACAAGCATAGTTATCTTTGGGCTTAAGAATAAGTGACCTTTAACTTCATTCATTATGGGCCTGCGTTAAACTTCAGTCTATATATATCTCAATCATTTTTTTTTCCCCAGTATAAAAAACCTATGAACAGCAAAACATCATTCTCCTCTTCAGATGACCTTATCGACAGATAAAAACTTTGGGAAAGTTTTCAGCCAGGATTGCGGGTACTGGCATGGAAAGGCGACTTCTAGAATCGTCCCTAATGTCACGTCATAAAACGTCCTAGGTGTTTTGTTTACTCGTAGACCCACGTGTTCCTTCTAAATAAAGAATAACTGGTAGGTGTGTTTCCAGCAATTATCAGTAAATTACGGTAGATAAACGGGTTTTTTTAACGAGAATCCCATTTTTACCTGGAAATCATGAACAGAGAAGAGAAGAAGAAGAAGAAGAAGAAGAAAGAAAAAGAAGAAGAAGAAGAAGAAGAAGATGATGAAAAATTTCTTCTTGATTCTAGAGACTGTAATATTAAGTAAAATTATAACGTTGTTAGAATTGATTTTATAACCTACTTTGATTTACATTTGTAGCTTTTAGAAGATCTAAACTTACAAGTTTCACTTCGACTTTTAACTTATTTCATTCATCACACTTCACTAATTTACATTTCGAAAACTTTCTGAAAAACTAAAAACAAAAACTGTTCGAGCCGAGGTGCTCAACCCCGAGAATAATGGACTGTATATATTTTTTGGGATCTGAACTTACCCCGAATCTTGACGTAGGCTGAAGGAGGCAGTGCAGAGGTAAGTACGATGGGCGAGATGTTAAGCCCACCGCGAGAGAGAAAGGGATAAAGAAACTCGATTTTGGAATATGAGTAGGAAGTTAGAGAATGCCTGGAAGGCAAATCGAACCCAGGACTCCCAGCTCGGAAACCCGTCGTTGTATTCCAAGACGGATGCGGCAGGCGGCTACGCGCTTGAGTGCTTTACAGTGAGTGCAATGTCCGGAGAGGGACACGTGCGTTGCGAGTAGCGAGCGAGAGAAGTTGAGACAAAAAACGAACTTTGCACTTCATCGAGTGAAGGCGAGAGGTAAAACTGCATTGACAAAGCACTTGCATAAGTCGAACGCGAGAAACCAGGAAATGACGTCTGATAGGCAGAAATTAAAAACAGGTGATAACAATATGTGCAACTTGTGAATACAAAAACAAGAAATCCCAAACAGCTAAGAGAAAAATATAACTACCACAATAACGCCGGGAAAGGCGCGAACATAACCGCCCACCTAAAATGGATTTTTTAGATAGGACTAAGAGAAATAAATAAGAACTAAAAACTATAAGACCGAGCCAAAACGAATAACTAAGAAGGAGGGAGGATCACCAATTGTTCACCGGACGGGTAAACACTCCTTTGGGAGTCCGAACGGACGCCACTCTGACGACGTTGTCTTTGCCAGGGCACACTTGTACCACCCGGCCAATAGGCCAAGACAAAGGAGTGTGGCGGGTTCCAACAGAAGACCACGTCACCGACCTTGAGGTTCGGGCACGCGCGCACCCACTTCCCACACTGCATCTGGTGTGCAGATACTCAGAGGACCAACGTGTCCAAAAGCGTTGATGCAGTTGACGGACTTGAAGCCAACGAGAGAGGTGAGAGGCATTCTCGACGACAGCAACTTCGGGAGGTGCGAGAAGCGAGGTGCCGATCACAAATGTGCGGGAGAGAGGTTAATCGGGCCATCCGGGGGTCGAACGAAGTGGCACAAAGCGGACGACTATTCAACACGGCTTCGATGGGGGAAAAACAGGGTGGGAGTACTCCTCGAAATTAAGGGCGGAGTCCTTAATTAGTCGATGCAGGAGTAACTTGGCGGATTTACCCCGGCTTCCCAAAGTCCACCGAAATTAGGAGCGTAAGGGGGGTTGAAATGCCACCAAAACATTACTTTAGTGCAAGCTTGTCCGCGATGGCGGTCTCAGCTGCCGTGAGAGAATCGTAGAATCTCGCGGAGCGAGCGAGCAGCACCTACGTAGTTACGGCCACAGTCGGAGTAAATGTGAGCTGGGAGTCCACGCCGGGCGAGAAACCGACAAGACGGGGCCAGGAAAGCTTCAGTGGACAGGTCAGAGACCAGTCAAGGTGCAAGTTTTGGTGGCCATCCCGACGAAGAGACATAAGTAGCCTTTGACGATGGAGGCATTACGACGGGGAAATCGTCTTCACTGAGAATGGGCCAGCGTAGTCTGTGCCCACGGGGAGGAACGCACGCGAAGGCTTAACGCGAGGTTCAGGCAGATTAGCCATAATTGGCTGATTAGGCTTGGGGGGAAATTTTGAAACAGGTTAAGCAGCGACAAATGCGTTGCCGTAACAAACCACGCAAAAGAGATAATCCAATACATCTGCTGAATGAGAGCTTGCACAGTGCGGGGGCCAGAGTGCAAGGAGGAGAGATGGAAGGCATCACACAAGAGCGCGGACAAATGCGCTTCCTTGGGAAGCAAGAGGGGATGACGAGCTTCTTGGGGGAAAGAGAAGAATAATGAAGCCTGCCGCCAACCCCTGACAAACCACGGGAGTCAATGAAGGGCTTGAGGGTGGCGATGCGGGGGGTCACGAACGAGTGTTTAGCCAGTTGCTTGAGCTCATCAGCGAAGTACTGCTGCTGAGTGATGCGCACGAACAGGCGCATCGGCCCTCATGATCGGACGGGAGCAGAGGACCAGAGGGGGTGCAAGGTTACTTCGGCGAGCAAGCAAGATGCGGGAAAAAGCATACCACGGGGACCGAACACGCGCTTGGCTTCAAGAGCGAGGAGAAAACTCTGCAGTTTGACAAGCAGAGGATCAATGACGGGATCATGAGTTATCAGCACCGTTGGGAGACGCTTTCAGCTCGGGCAAGTCGTGGCTGGGTTCAACCGAAGGACCGAGCGAGACCACGTGGAGGGGGAGAAACGCATGAAGGGGAACCAGAAAAACCATATGGGGTGGTTCAACAGGTCCGGGGGGAAAGCAGCCCCGAGAGGCGCAATCGGCAGGGTTCTCTTCAGAACAAAACATGAGCCCAATTCAGGGGAGAAGTGGTCTCGAGTATTTCGACTACCCGATTGGCGACGAATGTCTTCAGCTGGTGCGGGGGGTGTACTGAGCCAAGCGAGCACGATAGTGGAGTCAGTGTATAGCCCCACTGTTTCTATGTGCAAGGGCTTGAGAGGGGGGTAGGGTGTTTTTAAGCACCCTAGACAATAACAATGCTCCACTGAGTTCCAACTTGGGCACAGTGAGCAGCTTGACGGGCGCGACCTTGCTCCTGGCTTTTCAACAATCTGACGTGAGTTTGCGAGCACGTCTCAACGTGCAAGTAACGAGTAGCAGCGTAGGCCTTCTCGGAGGCGTCGCAAAACCCTACAAGCCGGTATGTGGCATCGTTCATGACAAGGAGACGCGGAAAATGAACAATCACTCAACTTGGGCACGCTTTCAATGGCAGTGAGCCAAGTCTGAGAGAGTGATTCCGAGAGTTTATTCATCCCACTCCACGCGCAAGAGCCCGAGATTCTGCATGAACACCTTTTATCCAGGAGACGAAGGGTGAGAAACCCCAGTGGGTCGAATATGCGCGCGATGTAGGAGAGTAATGACCGTTTTGGGGACGCAACCTACAAAGGGAGAGTGTGGAAGCTGAAGCAATCGGAACGAGGGTCCCCAAACAGACCGAGAATTTTCAAAGTTTGTTCGTCGTTGGAGAAGACCAGGGAGTTTCTAGATGGCCTTGGGGAGGGAGCTAAGAGCGTCAGGAAAAATTGCTAGCCCACTTGCGTAGCTGACGCACTGCACACTGAGTGAGTGACTGCAAAATCAGCAAAGAAGCACGAGGGTTCGTCAAGGTCACTGGCGCCTGAAACTACGTCATCTATGTAGATGTTGAAGTAAAAGGGCGCGTGAAGCGAGAGGAAACTTAGCACCTTCGTCCACGACCAGTTTCTGCAACACTCGTTGGGCCTGGAAGGCAGAGGGCGTGGACCGTAGGTCACTGTATTGAGCTCGTACTCAATGACAGGAGAGTAGGGCTCAGGACGCCAGAATATGTGCTGAAACAGCAAGATCGTCCTTGGTGCACAAGGATTTGACGGTACATCTGTTCTCACGTCCGCGCACAAAGCTACAGGATAAGTGCGAAAAGTGGTTAGAACATGGGAAGGTCACTTTGAAGCTTAGGACCACTCAGCAGGACGTGGTTGAGAGCGACTCATTTATCAGGGAAGAGGGGTTGAATACCACTCGCAGTTTAGTGGTAGAGCTTGTGACCTTGTGTACACAATGATGGGGATTATGTACTCCCGCAGGTCGAAAAGGGAAAGGGTGCATGTGCAGTGAACGAGCGTAATCACTCATGAACTAATGATTTCTAGTCATGAAGTGGAGGATCACGCTTCAGACGACGCTCAAACTGACAAAAGTCTTGAGCGCGACGTCACGATTGTGCCTGGCATGACGCAATCAGGCTTTAATGGTTTGAGCGACCGAGTAGCGGCCAGAGGGGTCGCGAGAGTGAGTTTTAAAAGAAGTGCTCTTCAACGAAGCGAACCATTGGGTCCAGAGAGGGAGGTCGACTGACTTCTTCTGTTTCCCAGAAGAGACGGAGAGTAGTTCCAACGGGGAGCTTTTCACAGCGAGAAATGAGTAGGATGACTCAGGTGCTGGTTGAGTAGCGTGGACCGGACCTAAGATTACCCAACCAAAACCGTTTTGAGTGCGGCAGGTTTGCTGCCTACGATCGTGGGGTCCGGTTTTACAGAGAATGTCTGAGAGAGATCGGGACCAATGAGGAAATCAATGGGCCCTGGTACATTGAAGCGATCGTCAGCGAGGTCAAGGTCATGATAGCGCTCTAGACGTCAGTGGACACGGAGGATGTAGGCAAATTGCCGGCAATAGTTGAGAGAACGTGTGCAATTGACATGCATAGAGGGTTGCCCAGAGAGCCGAGAAGCTAAACTGCATTGCACAATACCATGCACTCGAGTATTAGTTTTTCCGACACCTGACAGTTGGGCGGTGGCTGGATTGACTTTTAAAACCCAAACGTTGCACTAACGAATTAGTTTATATCAGGGGATTTGTGACCCGAGGGCAACAACCGCGCGAAAGGGTTGCATGATCCCGTGCGCGTCACTAAGAGTGCGCGAACGGTGCCTAGTATGACAGTTTGATAAGTGGGGTCGAAGCTGGACTTGACAGACAGAGTCTGGGGCGCTGAAGGACCTTGCTCGGTGACAGGAGTATCGTCAGCGAAGACGGAGGCGGATTCTGAAAGTAACATAGAATGATGTTTAGGCTTTGACACACAGAACATGATTTCGTGGAAGGCATTGGGATCGCAGATGTGCACCATACAATTAAAAAAGCGTTTTAATTGGCGCAGCGTGTCATAACGTTGGTCATGGTTAAACCACGGAAAACATTGCACTGGTACAATGTATGAGAAGCCTTACATACCGGACAAGCGGACACAGTTGAATGAGAGTGATTACGAGATGAGTTACTGGGTACTCGCTGCCATGTTGTTCGAGGCAGGTGACGACACTAACAAGGTGTTGATTCGCTTGAAGGGAGAGAACTTTTGACGGTAGTAACAGAACTTTCCGACAGCACATAACTCCCTCGTTCTAGATTGGGTCTTCGAGAAATCGATTAGCGATTTGTACTCGGGAGTTGAATTAGAGTTGTCTGTTTTCAAAAGCCCCGCGAGATGACGCATCGAGATTAGCTAATGCCAAACATTTAAAAATAAGAAATCACCTAAATCGGGAATATTCAGAGCTTTCAGAGATTCGACAGAGTTGCGATGGTTTTTAGAAAACGCTTGAAGACCGTCATAGGATGAAAGTTTTAGAGGAACAAAATCTAAAATCTTGTGGACATACAAACTCCCTAGTAATCGCTTGTTTTGATAAAAGAGAGATGAGAGTGTTCAGAGCGAGGGGGTAATTTTCTTCAGTTATTTGAAACTCTGAGATGAGGGCCAACGGAGTTTCAGACAATGAAATTGTTAAATAGTGTAAACTTTTGGAACATTACTTAATGATTTATTATCAACGATCAGAGATTTGAAAAGAGAATAAATTCGGGCCATTTGCCCAAATGTCTCCTTTGAACTTGGGAAGATCTATGACTGGGAATGCAAGAGATGGTTGAACTGAGGCGGACAGAGGACCAGGTTGAGTCACAAAAAGGCGCTGATTTAATTTATCAACCGTAGTATAACGAACTTACAAGCAAAGAAAAGCGTTTCAAAACTGTCTTGAACTTTGTCTATTTCGATCGATTTAGCGGGAAGAACTACTTGGGTGTTGAGTTCGGCAATAGACATTTGGATTTTGCGGAACTCAGATTCCAATTTAGACAAATTATCAAAACGGGGGCCTAAATGCCTCAACTGATCGGGTTTTTTTTTTTTTCGAACGCATTGTACGTTCGCTGAAAAGGACGCGAATATAAACTCGCGTCGAGCAACTAACTTTTTCTGCTGAGCTTGCAATCTTCCATGATGAAACGGAGATTACAAGTATCAACATAAGAGGAAACAACGTTAAGAGACAATTTTAATGAATAGCGCAATCAACAGAAACCGAGAGCGGAAAACTACAACACTCAACACCGTGTGTGTAGTGCGATGACCAACAAGGACTAACCTTGAATGAGAAATATTTGCGAAAAAATGCGGAAAATCACCGGAGCATCCGGTGCCGGAGTACCATGTGTTCGAGCCGAGGTCTCAACTCCGAGAATAATGGACTGTATATATTTTTGATCTGAACTTACCCCGAATCTTTAGTAGGCATGAAGGAGGCAGTGCAGAGGTAAGTACGATGGGCGAGATGTTAAGCCCACCGCGAGAGAGAACAGGGATAAAGAAACTCGAGTTTGAATATGAGTAGGAAGTTAGAGAATGCCTGGAAGGCAAATTGCAGCGCACCCCAGCTATCCAGCTAGGGGGCGCTGCTAGGCGCACCTCCCACCCCTCCTCAAGGGTAGGTTAGGCGGTCTTCTAACCACGGCTCACCAGTCTTGCGTAGGGAGTAGCAATGGTCGGGTGAGACCTAGAGGCGGGCGCCTCGCCTGGTGAAGTCGGTTTGACTTCGGGAAGCCAGGGAGGCAGGGAAGCGGGGTCGGTTTAGACCAAGGAAAGGTTAAGTCGGGGGAGACTTGGAAAGTTATAGTTTTGTGACAGTGTGTGTAGTTTTAAGTGTGAATAAACCAGGGCAAGATGAAGTATTCTAGACTGTTTATTGAAGAAGACCTGATCCCTCACCTCATTTCACTAGCAACGGAGGACCACCGTTGCACTTGGGGGCTCGTCCGGGATCTTTGAAAAAAAATCCAACAGTAACAACTTTGTGAAATTGAGGTGGGAGCGACTTGAAGTCTATGGAACAAGCAGACTTGGAAGGAACGGCAGCGGAACATCCGAGGGTGCAGAATGCAGATACCTAAACTGCAGTTGAAGACTGGACAATAGCAGGTTTGGAGGGGACGTCAGCAGACCAGAAGAGTGTGCAGATGCCTATATTGCACACCTAATAGCTTTGAACGGGAAGAAGATGCAAGCTGAGGGAGTTCGCAATCGCAATACATGTGAGCGCTGCAGCCGCGGATCGTTCGTACCAGCTTCGGCGCCAGATGCATCTCCTTGGGCGAGAGCGGACGTGAGCAAGACGGGCGAGGGCCAGGCGACCACGCGACGCGGAGACCGACAGGGGCTACTTGGTGTCAGGGCGAGCAGAAACCATCGAGGCAGTGCGGAGGTGAGGCGATCTACCACCAAGGGAGGCGTAAGTTATGCTGTTGATCACAATAATGCCAATGTTCAGGAGTATCTAACTATGAATGCGTTCAAGTGAGAGACGAACTTTGGACTTGCTGAGCAGTAACACCATCCTCAGTCCTACATCCGAATTCCAATACTCTGAACTCAAAAGTTCCTAACTCGGATGCGTTTCGTGTTGAGGAACGAGTCAGAGGACAGTGAACTCCATTCGGTGTAGGGTACATTGTAACAATTTAAATTCCTCAGTCATACGACCTGCACCTAATCCCCGTACCTCTCCTTACAACAATGACACACTAACTGCCCGGAAGTTCACAAGTTCCTAACCTTCACTGGTTGAGGAACGAACAATGGGTGTAATAGTGAACTTGTTTGAGTGAGAACTTGGGTTCGATGCATGGTCACATAGCCGCATTATACCATGAAATTCTTTTCAAATCCATAGCCACCAGTACCACGATGAGAAATGAATAAGTAACTGAATGCTAGTTAGTAATGTGTTCAGTATTTGCCAATAGGGCTGGTTAAAGAAAATATTTTGTGTGTCGTGTTATTGTGTTCCTGAGATTAGAGGAGAATGAGAAATGTATGTCTAGTGTTATGAGAGCACTTCAGTTCGGTACAGAGTGTTGTATTTAGTAAAACAGAGCATTTGATATTTGTGTGTATTTGTAAGGTTAGTGAAAGCTTGTTTAGGTGATTGCAATGACACGCGTTAGCTAACTGCCCGGAAGTTCACAAGTTTCTAGCCTTCACAGGTTGAGGAACGAACGATGGGTCTAATCTAATAGTGGATTTGTTTGAGCCGAAGGCTTGTGTTCAATTCCTTGACAAGTAGAGAGTATCTAAGTGTTCATAGGGTCTAAAGTTAAGTTGAGCCATGTATTATTTTTCTGTGAAATGTATTTTTGATTTTTGTTTTCGAGATGTGTACGTTTGTTTTGTCCTAATGACGCATGGTTGCAAGGCGTGTCTGAAGCTTGCGTCATAAGGGCACGATCAAGGCGATGTGTTCCGCCAAGGAAGGCAGGATGGCAATAAATATCAGGAGGGGTGTTGTCAAAGATTGGTTGACGTAGAATCTCAGAGAATGTAGAAAAACGTCCTAATTATTGTTGTTGGAAGAAGCATCTAGCATCTTCAGGGGTATGAGGTCGCGCCACGGTTCGTTCGTGTGTGAAAGTGAACAAGGGTGCAGTAGTGAGTAGACAGAACACCCCGCTGTGAGAGAGTGGAGACCTTGCTCTGTGCATTAACCTCCCCCGCCCCCTAAGGGAAACGACCTGTGGGCTTTTGAAAGTTTATGGCTGCAGACAGTGAAGTGAATTTATGGCCATGTGCAGGCTACTGTCAATGTCATACAAAGATCAGCGAGTTGTGTTTATTACGTGTTTTGTCAGTGGGTTCGGCGCATTAAATAAATTAGTTGAGTTTTAAAGTGAGGTGATTTCGACGCTTGGTGGTAATGTGATTCTGATTGCCATGGTTACTCAGAGACTATTGGACTTGAGGCATGCAGATAAGCCGTATGTTTGTTTAGAATTATGGTCAGACCCCCGGGTGGACTGATGACTTCATATTGTATAGTGTTTGCGTTAGTGTGAGCCTGCGAGCTCCCCTTTAGTATTGTTGACTGGAGGCGAGGACCTGTTTTAAATTTTAATATGTGCATTACGTTTAAGCAAATTTTTGTTTTTCAAAATATTGGCTGGTTTTCTGTAAGGGATGAATGGTGTAAGAGTTTTTTCCCTTCTCTTTGGTTTATGCATTAATCTTATTGTATGCCTGTATTGGTTTGATAGCATGTTAACCAAATTTTTTTTGGGGGGGAGTAGTGCAGCGCACCCCCCAGCATCCAGTAGGGGGCGCTGCTAGGCGCCCCCTCCCACCCTCCTCAAGGGTAGGTAGGCGGTCTTCTAACCACGGCTCACCAGTCTTGCGTAGGGAGTAGCAAATGGTCGGGTGAGACCTAGAGGCGGGCGCCTCGCCTGGTGAAGTCGGTTTGACTTGGGGAAAGCCAGGGAGGCAGGGAAGCGGGGTCGGTTTAGACCAAGGAAAGGTTAAGTGGGGGGAGACTTGGAAATTTTATTTTTTTGTGACATTTGTGTGTAGTTTTAAGTGTGAATAAACCGGGGCCAAGATGAAGTATTCTAGACGGGTTTATTGAAGAAGACCTGATCCCTCACCTCATTCACTAGCAACGGAGCCCTTTACCGTTGCAAAATCAAACCCCAGGACTGAAAGCTCGGAAACCCGTCGTTGTATTCCAAGACGGATGCGGCCGGCGCTACGCGCTTGGAGTGCGTACAGTGAGTGCAATGTCCGAGAGCGACACGTGCGTTGCGAGTAGCGAGCGAGAGAAGTTGAGCCCGAAAACGAACTTTGCACTTCATCGAGTGAAGGCGAGAGGTAAATTTGCATTGACAAAGCACTTGCATAAGTGAACGCGAGAAAACCGGGAAAAAGGGACGTCTGATAGGCAGAAATTTCAAACAGGTGATAACAATATGTTCAACTTGTGAATACGAAACAAGAAATACCAACAGCTAAAGAGAAAATATAACTACCACAATAGCGCCGGAAAGGGCGCGAAAACAAAACTCTATATTATAATAAAATAATTATTCATGTCTGATTCTCTCTGGCTTTTCAAAAATATGCTATACTTTTTGTTTCAGAACATTTTTCACGAATGAAACAAAAGTAGTAAGTATAACTTAATATAATAAAACTCAATTGTGATAACATAATAATAAAACATGTTTTTATAAATCTCTGCAGACAACACTGTTGACACAGAATAGCACTCAATTGATTTTTTAAATATGTAAAATTAAAATTGTGTTTAAACTAAAAATTTAAAGTTTTACCTACTAAAAATACAAGTGGTTTCTAAAATTATGAACGGACTGTCGCAATACCTTATTCGTTAAACCACTTGTAATACCGGTACCAATTTTGTTTCCAAAAGTTTTACAAGAATTGTCCCCCTTGTATCTATTATTTCTTATTACCCCCTTATTGGTAATGGTCAACATGCAACGCAGAACATTTTCTCACGTTATGAAAAGCTCTAACAGTTTTGAGAATTCAACAAACCAGTGACAATATTCACCCACTCCTTCTGCATATTATTTATTCATGGATAGGAAATAGATGTGTCATTTTTCTGTGAATGCAACTTTATACAATATAAACTAGAATATAGACAGGCGGCCGTCATGTGTGCATGGATTGAACGCAAGTGCACTGAAAGCAAGCAAGAAGTGCAATCTAACATGGCTACAGTCACGCTACCTATGACTAGCAAGCAATAAGGAGCAATGCATGCACGACAGGCAATATTTATGATTGACAGCCTGCAAGTGGTTGGAGAAGGCGAAGTATGGTTGTATTTCCCCTTTTAGTCTTCTCTGGTACTGTATATATCAACCTGACTATGAAATAAATTTTTTTTATTATTATTTATTCAATATAGGTCCATTCAATATGAGATTAATAAGAAACTATGCACGCTTATACCAATCATTATAAAGAGGAAAGCCTCATAACGCACATGTGTCTCGACCCTACCATTTAAACATAATTATCTTAACTAAAAATAAATACAGAACGTAATTTATAGCAAGAATACACAAAACAATTCAAATGATGTAAAATGTGATTGTGTTTTAGTTACAAAATATGTAACATTTATGTATATGTAAGTGATGTGTGAGTATGCATTTATGTTTATGTGCTTCCTCTGCCTTGTGTGACTTGTCTGTCTCTCTTTGCTGTTTCATTCCATTTCATGTTGTTTATACAAGTTTTATTTTTGTGGTTAAAACTGATACAATTGGACAGTTTTACAGCCATCCCAAAATAAACCATCTTATAGAGACGTGCGGGCAAAGAGATGATTTAGCATGACTCGATCATCTGCAATACCTTGCAGAGAGGTAATGACTTGAATTTAGAGGGTCCATGTCTTGGAATGCACGATAATATGTTTTCCAAAATAACTATAAAATGGTAGTTTTGGAGTAAGAACATCATAAATAATATTTTGAGAAGACCAAAAGTATATTTGAACATTTTTTCGTCTATGCGTATATTACGGCTTTTTAAACCAATTTTATCGATCGTTTTATCAAAAAGTATACGAGTTGGATTGCCGATTTTTTACCATAGTTATCACTTAACCGTGACTAGCTCATGTGGTATTTTGCAATGTGTATTTTTTATATCTAGCGTTGTGCGATTTTTATTTTCCGGTACAAATGCTCTCGGAGTAACGGAAAACGCAAAACATCAATGTAAGCAAGATATTAAAGATACACACCAATACGTATTTACTTTTTGGTAAAACGATCCACAAAAATGATTTAAAAACACGCAATATTGGGAGTATGAACAGAATGGACGAAAAAAATGTTTTAAAATAACTAGTTTTATGGTTATTTTGGAAAATATATTTTAGTGTCCACACAGTCTTAAACATTGTTTTGGAAATAAAAAAAAATATTTTCTCAAGTTTTAAAAACTCGTCACATCAGAAGAAACAGGGTTGTCCGATTAAAGGTTGTGTTCAGTCTTATTTCGAATGCTATGAAACTATTTCTACAAATAGTTTCTTGTTTGACAAAAGGGGGGGTTTTATGAGTTTTTAAAAAATACTATTGTTTATTTTTTTTGTTTTTATTTTTTTATTGGTAATATACATTTTTTGGTTTTTTTGTGGGCCCCCCGTTTTTCAATTTTGAAAGTACGCGGGGGAACGCGTGTGAACGCCATATCAAACACACAGTTTGATAAAATGACACGTACCCACTTTATTTACAAGATGAAATCATTTTTCAGTAAAGCCCCCAAAATAAAATTCTAAAAAATCCCACGTCAAATTAAATGTTTTTCCCAAAAAAATTTGATACATCACTTCTTAAGTACTTAGTCTTTTAAAGGGGCCCATGTATTCGTTTGAAACAGGCCGCGGTGGACACATTTCCCGTCCGCCAAATTTTTGACAAATTAAATAAGTTTGAAAACCCATCCCGAACAATACAGGTCACCCGATAACAAAAACTTTTATTATGAAAACCCCATTTGGGTGGGTACCCACTATAATCTCAACTAATATTACATTAAGTTGTCATTTTTGGTTTTAACTTAGGACAATACAAATTGCGTTTCGGGGTTTCGGCTAAACTTCTTTAAAATTTTTATATTAAAATTTTAAAAAGTTCTATCTTTAAAGGGGGTTAGGGTTATTTTAAAAAATTTTTTTTTTTAAATTTTAAGAGCGTTTTTTCAGTTTAAAATTTTGGTAACCTTTTTAAAAGGGGGCTTTCCCCCAAAAAAAAAATTTTTACCACATAATCTATAGTTTACAATTTACACTCAAATTACCCATTTTTTTTTAAAAAAAGGGTATCTTGAACCCTGGTTTTTACAAAATTTTTTAAATTTTTTTGGGTTCATGAAAAATTTGCAAAAATTTGGCCCGTTTTAGAAAATTTTTAAAAATGGGCCCCTTTAACATGTTTCCCCTTTTTTTTTCCCAACATAGATACTAGGCATATCCCCAATTTCAAAACCCTCCCCAAAAACCTTAAAAATTAATCGTGTTTGGGAAACGTGCACAAATAAAAACACTCAAACACGAAAAAATTATCCCATTCCAAAATCACAAAACATTCTTGGTAACAGCATATATTTTGACCGAAACATTTGCCCCCAAAATTAAAAACCCCCAAAATAAAAATAGAGGATTACAGAAAAAAGGGAAAAGGCGTCGGTACGTCAAAATGGCCAGATTTTTTCGGATCAAAACCCTGGGGCACGGCGAACAAAAGGGCCTTTTCCATGTTATTCTTAAGGGGGGTTTTTTTCCTATGTTTTTTTTCCTGTTTTCCGTTTTGCCAAGCCGATGCTGCTGTTTCGTTTTCCTAGCCCCCGAAAAATACAAAGTTCGCCCAATTTTTTCTGGGTCAAGGTGGCCCCAATAATTTTTCTGTTGATTTCAAAAATTCACTGGGGGAAAAAAACGTTTTAAGCCCCCGCCCGCGGGGGGGGGGAAATGAGCGTTTTTGGGTGCATTGAGCTGCCATTGGTTTTTAGGGCGGATTTTCGGTTGTTCTTAAAAAAAAATTTTTTCCCAAGTTAAAATTTTTTTTAAAATTTAAAATTTTAAATTTAATAAAAAATAACTTAATTTTTTTTTTTTAATTGTAATTTAAAAAAAGAAAAAAATCAAAAAAAATTTGGGGTTTTTATTTAAAAAAAGTTATTGATTTTTGCTCAAATTTCACAAGAATATCTTTAATTTATAAAATTAAGGTTCTTTTGGGAAAAAAAAAAATTAAAAAACGGAATTTAAAACAGGGAGATGTTTTAAGTTTAAAAAAAATTTTTTAAAAAAATTTAAAAAAAAAATTTAAAAAAAAATTGCGATTTTTTTTGAAGAAATAAATTTTTTGATGGCGCTCCCCCAAAAAGTTGGGGGGAAATTATAAATTTTAGAGATTTTGAAGGCCTCCATAAAAAAAACATCCCCAATTTTTGGGGGTATCGGTTTAGCCCGGAAAACTTTCTAACAAACAGACAAAAAAACAGAAAAAAAAAAAAAGAAAAAAAAAAACATTTCGGATTTTTTTCTCCCGTGAGTTTAAAAGGGAAAAATTCGCTTCGCTCGCTACGCCCCACCAATAAGAGTTAACCCGAAGAAAAATTTTTGGTTTTGTTTGCCCGGGTTTTAAATTCCCCTTCAACATTTTGGGGCCACAAACCCCTGCATTTCCCCAAAATTTCTCCAAAAAGTCAAAATTTAATTTTGGGAAAAAACTTTAATGTAGGTTTTTTGGGCCCATTTTTCATAATGTTTGATTTTCCCTTTTTTTTTTTTTCCCCAAGTTTGTACCAGAATCAATAAAATGGCCCTTTTAAAATTAAATTTTCTGGCAAATTTCATTTTGGGTCCTAAAAAATCAAATTCAAGACATTTAATAATTCTGATTCCTATTATATTATCAGTAAGGTTATACGAGTTAAGTGTTCAAGCCCAGATGTACTGGTAGATGAGATAAACACATTGACATAAATCCCGTTCAATTGACAAATGCATTATCAACACTTCTTATTTAACTTTATCTTCTAACTTGAACTTATCTACGTTATTTTCAACTTCACGAAGATTTATAAATTGTATTTTATCTATCGTCATCAAAATATATCTTACAAATCCCACCAGACGTATGAGCATGGGTGTTGTATTGGTCTGAGAATGCTATTAGTTGGGTCTAGAGTAAGGTGCTTGTCCAGTGAATCAAGCGTAGGTTGGTCAAAATGAAATAATATGCATACTACACTGTTTAATAATCATAGATAATCAGAGATGCAAGATCTTTGCGAACTGAGATCATTTTAAAAAAGTCAAAAGAAATCTACATACTCATATTGTGTTAGTTACAATATTATATTAAAATTAAAATAAATAAAATCGTTGTTACAGCAAGACCGAGAAAATGCAATTGTTATAATTATTTCACTATGTTTCCTACGGATATACTGGGTGACAAATTTTATTCAATTGTAATGATCTTCAGATCTCTTATGCTTGACATCTGAATCATTGAAGACGTAAGTGAGCTTAGTGTTTCGTCCGCTTTGATAAAAAAAAGTCACATCTTTTTATTTCGTAAAAGTTGACTTCGCAATCAGATCTCCGGAACCGGTCGCAGGAAGGGAGTATCTCTTTGTCCGCCCCCCCCCTCCCCCCTCCCCCGCCCGCTGGTACGACTTAGGCCCAGACTGAAGCGATCACGTAAATGGAAAGAAGTATGGAAAGAAACGTGGAGTGAAGTAGTCGTGAACTTTTCCAATATGATTCTGTTCCGAAGCCAGAGAACAGAGGAACGAAATTGTTAAAGAGGATTAGATTAATGCTTGAGTTAAATAAAACTACAAAGAATTGCAAGGGAGGAAAATTGTCACTCTTAACCTACGATATGAACTTATACACTTGTAGAACGATGCAAAATATATTGAGTTTTGAATGATCGAATAATGCTATAATTTTTTTCATAATGTATAACAATAACGAATATGTTATTAATGACAAGGATAGGATGTGTGTTTACACTTTACAAAAGCTATTCACAAAAATTAAAGCGTTGTTGCAATTTATGCAAAATAAAATTCAAGGCAATATATTACATTAAAGTCCCAACTGAAAATCAGCTATACGAGGGGACCACTCTTAATACGAATGTGTGTGTTTGTATTATATTACAATAAAAAAACGAGTAGTTTATTGTTAATCCAAATGTAAATGTGAAATAAAAAGTTATTCTATCATATAATTCAAATCATGAAATTATAATTAACTTATGTAAACATATATACATTCTTTAACATGAAAGAAAAGAAAGGGAAATATAAAGAAAGAGTCCATCCTTGTGATCATATATATCAAATGCCTTGCCCCCAGCGTAGTACCTATACATTGAACATACTATTTGCTAAGATAGTTGTGCTATGAGAAAATGAGGTAAAGGAGAGAATATAAAATAAGTACTTGAGGATGTGCATGCTAATGACGTGAGGCCCAAACACTGATACTACGCATGTATTAAACATGATTTACTGGATACAAATTCTTTAATAAATCAATTTAGAACTAAGTTTCGGAAATAATACACGATTTGTGTCATTAATATAACAAACAAAAATCATATATATCAAAACATATCAAAGCAAACAAAGCAAAAGCAAATATAGATAACGTTTTAATAATAACAATCACCTACTGAAGTTGACAAATCAAAATGATATTACACCATGCAATTTCAGGCCAATGGCTAATGTACATAGCATCATATTATATTATTAAACAAACGGCAGCTACTATGCTGTGTATAATTCGCAAGAAAGGGTTGACTTCCTTGGCAAAACTCAGGTAATGACATACAATGTGCCAAACACGTGAAAAGGGAAAAAATCACAACAACAATATGTACTTACACATTTATTTAAATTTTCTATTTGTATAAGTCAGACCATTAACCGCCACCAATGCAAATATTATCCACTTATAATTAGTAATGTAACTATAAATGGGTAGATTCTGAATATGCTTATGATTTAATACCCTGTTAATAATGTTAAAAAAAAATCTTTTTATAATGCTACTAAGAAAATCAAAGAAATACAGCACTCCTATTAAACTTTATGGATCAGATTCCAGATAAAATCTTTGTATCATATTATTACAATTCCTCTTTACCCGATAAATTATAAACTTTGTGCATAGAAAAATAAAAAAAAAACTTAAAGTTAAGTTTCCAGTAAGCCGAAGCACTTGTGCAGAACCACAGCTCCGAGGCACTCCATTAGTTGAACCTCGAAGAATCTTCTGTAAACGTTGTGCATCTTTCAACTTTAATGAAAGCTTACGATCAGCTTCGGGTGGAATATCGATGTGATATTGTGTTTCCAAGTGGTTTTCCTCTACCAGATCCTAATAACATCCTTGCCCTAACGACGTATGCAAACAACTTTCTAGAAAACTCCACACCACTTTCAAGTAGTTTGTAATGACGTAAAATAAACGAGTCAACTCGAATGAAAGCCATATTCCTTGAGAGTTGAAACTACCATACGAGAAGGCGCATTCCTTCTATTCGTATCCATTAGCGATGTGTCAGTTGCAGGGCTGTGGTGACGCGTGTCGTGTGTGGAGATATGAACCAAAGGCTTCAAGTCGCGGTTATCGCACAAGACCCCAGCTGGGACTGGCTTTCATTTATGATGGGATTCTGAAACGATAACCGACAGGGTTGTCCAGGACATTATGTTGAGTTGGATACACTCATAGGTCGTTAGTTCACTGGGACCGTGTTTTCTGCCCTTATAAGAAACATTTGGAATTTATGTGAAAATGCGCATAGGTATGACAGGACAGTTATACACCGAGCCGAGAGCCGTGACGAGTGAGTGAGTATGTTCATTTTATTTCAGTCAGTTGACACGTACGTAGTACACATAGGACACACACATAGGGGACATACAGGACATCACAAATAGGACACAAGCGTACTAATAGCATTTACAACACAAAATAACAAATACATACACACATAGGAAATGCAAAATATGAATTAAAAATGCATACAAATGTAACGTATGTTCAACGATGACAATGCTTCGCAAAGGTAATTTACATTCGCGTTGGTGAATGAGCGTTTCAGGACTATTAAAACCAAAATTAATAAAATTTTAGGCCCAGTTAGTTTTGTTTTGCTATTGTTACGATAACGATATAATTATAATCTTAAAGTAATTGGACAAAGTGTTGTTATCAATAATATATGTTATGGCAATAACAAAAAAGAAAAATTCGTACCGAGTTGCGGTTTGGGATCGAAATGATCTCGGATCTCGTTGACCTGCACCACCTGCCCCCCCCCCCTCCCCCCAGAGATCACTAACAAAGTTAAGGCACATCACATGTTACAAAGAGAATTTGAATCGTCCGTTCGCAAAGTATTCGTAGTTATTGTAATCATTATAGATGATCAACCTATACGTTTAGAGATTTCGAAAATTTCCCTTAAATTTTCATAAACATTGGAATAGTCATTTGCCAAACAAAAGGTAAAGAAACAGAAAATAATTGTTCTAAACCTAGATCAACTATGGAAGTGCAAGTTTAATGATGAATAGTTTTCCGATTGTACCAAAAAACATGGCAGGTCAAAGTTCAGATATTTCGAATGATCTCTAAGTTTCCAGCAGTGTGACCGGTAGAGAGTGAACAACAAGCAGGCAAAAAAAAAACAAGAACAAAAACACCAACCCCATTAAAAGACACACAAGTTATATTTCGCAGTGGAGTCATATTTGTTTTCGCAACGTGTACTGTGTTGCTTACTACACTTATCCAAATACAAAATAAACAAATGAATATAAATATCGTCAAAACGTGTTTAATAAAGTAACTTGTATTATTTAAAATGCAGATGTTATTCAAATAGCAGTGTGTAAGGTAACGTGGGTGAATACAAATTTGCATTGAAGTGAGAAGTTTAAAAGTGACTTCATTTAAAATCGTAAAGTTCGCCATTAGCTTTAAGTTGGTGACACAGTTTTACCATGGAGTGTTGTGACGGCTTGACTTAGTTTACACTTCGCAACACGTTAAAAAGTTTATCGTGACCACATTTTATCATACCATTTAGCTCTTGCGTTTGGTTGAATACAACTCGCACTGAGAAAATAGCTTGCATTACATATTTGATAACATTTTAGAAATTTATGACGAGTATAGAGAGCGTGTTAATTAAAGTTTTGAAATAACTTTGCTTAAAGTCGGTAAAAGTAATAGCAAAGATTATAAAAAGTTGGTGTGTAAAGTCGTTTTGTATTGTGTTGCAAACAAGAAAGTACACATACATTTTAAAACTAATTACAAAGATTATATTATTATCTATTATGTCCATCGGTATTTTTTAGTCGAAGAATCTCATTAACATATTTTCGTTTATCACATTTTAAAATTTTAATCATATGATTAGATGCGATGAGAATCCAACACAACCTTCGTCATATTGCATTAAACACTATTTAAGAAAAAACATACGATGTATATAATATTTTATTTTATATGGCATACAAAGATAAACATAATATAGTCTCGCTGTTACAAGCGTGGTGTTGAATAACAGCAACTGAACTTTACGATGTATTGGCACAGTGGTTTCCATTGCCATCATATTCGGCATCACCACATTTTATTAATATTTTTTTTGCATTCATTTCTTGCATATTGAACAGACAAAACATGCCATTTTATAAACGTTTTTTTTAAAGACACGTGTCCTCCGGCTCTTAGTGTGTCCCAAATAACGCTTTATGGAAGTTTAGGACTGTTTATATTTTGGGCAGCTAACATTTTGTACGAACAATGATTATAGCCTTTATTCCAGAGCACTCATGCTTACCGATATTTTGAAAGTCAAAGAAAAATAGCTAAAATTTTTAAATTAAAGAGGAACTTGAATAAAAAAGTGATTTTTTTTGGACGGGACAATATGCCATTATATGCCAATTTTGGGTCAATAAGAAACTAAAAGTTCTAGGTGCAATATTTAATTTTGAGCTAAATGCTTTACGCTATGAGTAAAAGGGAAAATAATTTTCTGAAATAACGTATTATGTACGATTTGATTTCGCCCACCGGATCAAAACTCTCATTTGTACCATGGGACAAAAAATCGCTCATCGAACGTTATTTCATAAAATTATTTTCCCTTATACTCATAGCGGATACAAAAGGTGTGTTTAAACACTAAAAAAAAAAACATAGCTCACATTATTGGATGAGCGTAGCGAGCGTAGCGAGCGAAGCGAAGATTCCATTTCACTACACTGGAGAAAAAATCCGGAATGTTTTTTTTCTTTTTTCTTCTTTTTCCTTTTTTCTTTTTTTTTGTATTTTTGTCTGTTTGTCCACACGATTCCGGCTAAAAACCGTACTCCAATTGTGATGAATTTTCTGGAGGCCTTCGAAATCTCTGAACTTAGAACTGCCTCGTTTTTGAGCGCAATCGGAAAAGTATTTCTCATGAAAAAATCGCATTTTAACGATTTTTTTCGATTTTTAAAAAATTCTTCGACTTATAACACTACATGCTTTATCCGATTTTATGATTTTTTCACAGAACTTTGATTTTATGAATTAAAATATTCGTGTGTGTTTGAGCGCAATTGAAAAAATATTTCTCATAAAAATCAAATTTTACGTTTTTTTCTTTTTTCAAAATTCTTTGACTTATAACACCTACATGCTTTATCCGATTAAATGATTTTTTTCACAGAACCTTAATTCCATGAATAATATATTCGTGTTAAATTGAGCGCATTAAAAAATTATTTCTTTTAAAAATCGCATTTTTCTTTTTTGTTCTTTTTTTTAACAATTACGATTAATTTTAAAAATTAAAAATTAAAGTTAATTTTTTATTTAATTTATTTAATTTAAAAAAATCTTCACCTTTGTAATGATTTTTTCAAAGAACAACAGAAATCCGCATATCAATGGCATCTCAAGCACCAATTACGCTCATCCAACAACGTGGCGGGACTTAAGCGTTTTCCTAGTAAAGTATTGCACATAGAACTTTTATTTTCTTACTGACCCAAAATTGGCATATAATGGCCAAAGGGAAGCTATTGTCCAGTCCAATTTGTTCCCGCTTTTATTCAAGTTCTTCTTTCACTAACCAACATTCAGCCATTTTCCTTAGACTTTCAGATTAACGGTAAGAGTGTTATGGAATAGCCTTAAGCTTTCAGTGAAAGCCGAAAAGATGCACTATGTATTCCGTGTGTGGATTGTCAGTACATGGCACTGGCTTATATAAAAGTCAATGGCCACTGCTCGACGCTCGAACTACCGGACATTTTATTTGGTTTAGACGGCGACATTAAAGTAGAGCCGTTTCGCAAACAGGAAAACTCGCGACAAACTTGTTTTAACAAACTATATTTCCTTTAAGGTCAAAGTGTTTGTCTTGTTTTAATGTTTAAAGGAAAAACGTTTACCATGTTAACAGGTAAAGTTCTATTCGAACCTCGAAATCGTTTAGTATTTGCCTCAAAGTTCTAGTTTCGGCCGAGCGCTGAGACTAAAAGATTGAACGCATGCAATCTAAAACTCTCTTCGTTTCCTTTAACCAATCTGCCATTAGAACTTTCTTTGAACTGATCTCCTTTGGAAAAGCAATGCCTTTTATTAGATTCGATTGCCACTTTTATCTTCTTTTATTTCAAACAGTCCATCAGCATAGACTTCGACGAGTACGTGGAGAAACGGATCTTACTTTATCAACACTTTTTTAAGCCTGCTACATACACAAAAAAAAATATGGGAACATAATATCTCGCTGCGAAAAGCAATGTGATCATCTGAAAGCCTTTTGGATGTGAAAAAGTAAATTTACCGGCAATATTGTGCAAAACTCATTAATAAAATACGACATTAAAATCGTTCACGTGGGTATTTATTTGTTTAAACTACTGATTTTAATTGCGGACGTAATTTCACTTAGAAACGTGCGTTGGTTTTTCCTAGAACGTAGGAAAATTCAACCATGGCCATTCTCATATGTCATGCTGATGTATATCTAGTCCATTTCAGAAATTACAAAACGTCTTGCCAAATCGAATTAATTCTTCTTCTTCTTTTTTTCTTCTTCTTCTTCTTCTTCTTCTTCTTCTTCTTTTTCTTGATGCAATACTTGTTTTGCAAATCATTTTTTTATTATAAAGGCTTATGACGAACAAACCCTTTAAAAGTAAAAACAATAAACCACATATATTAATTGGTATAACTTTTAAATTAAAATAAAAACAGAATAACTCAACCTCTTTGCATTTGACACAAAACATGTATATCCGTTATCGGTAAACTGAAAAGTAAATATTCATCATAACTGGAAGTAAAAATCCCCGACACGGGACAATTTCCCTCCCCGTAATGTTATATTAGCATGGCTCTAGCCCCTGCGCCCTGGGTGTTATAAACGCAGCTAGCGTTCCGTCTCGATCCTCGCACGGGCGAGCATACGTATACACAGCCTAATGCTACGAAATAATGCTTTCCTAGTGAAAGCCTTTCTCCTTCCTCGACGGCGCTTACCCATACATTACTTCTACTAATGGAACAGTGCTTGAGGTCTACAGATATTCTATGCATAACTTATTTTTAGACTTCTTTTTATTCCGCCAACGCTCTTGAAGCGATTCACCAAGCAAGTAAGAAACAGATTTCAAGGCATTTTTCACTTTCCTTTCTTTTCAAATCTACCATCTCGAGCCATTATGTTGTCAACGATAAGAAAATTAAACTGCCGTATCTGCATATAAACAGCGTTAAGTTCGATATGAACATGTTATGTCCGGAATACCAAATACAACCTACCGATACAGGTAGTAGATCTCGGGAAGTCGATAATTCGACACCAGATACCAACAGCGATGTTAACTAAAGTGTTTACAAAGTTTTCCTGGGCTGTAGGTTAATTCTTTGAAAATTTGCAATTCCTACTTACTGCCATTGAAAATCTCCTTACCAACAATCTGAAAACCCTAAAGACCAGCCTAGTAATAATCACCAGGAGAGGGTTCGCTCTAAGAAAACTAATTTGTACCCTACAGCCGTCATTGCAACGAAAACCTAAATCTCAAAGCCATGTTTTATATCTTAGCAAGTTCCCAAATATATTACATCATAATGAACAGTTACGTCACTACTGTAGTGGTTTCAAAGTAATGCCATTTACAAAAAAAATTGTTCTACCAATAAAACATCTACATAATCGCTGGAGCTGCCTGCCTAAGCTCTAAAGTGTCGTAGATATATATTGTATCTGACGCAGCAGATTGAAATGATTGACTAGTTCCCTATTATATCAACTATCTTTGTAATCACACAATGGTGGCGTGAGGTGCAACGAATACATTTCAATACCCCATCTCAATACTCTCTTGAAATCTCATTATTTTTTCTCTTGCATGGAGTCTGGCACAACAATATAGGTCAAATATTTGTACTTTGATCGTTATGTTATATGTATGCCGTCAAAAGCTTTGAAATATTATGCTATACGATTCCTAGGAACATTATGTTCTCAATGAGATTTACAATTTTCTCAAAATCAATTTCGATTCCACAGTATTATATATTTCTTGCAACGAATCCTATACTTGAAGTACACAGGAGGAAACTCACAGATTGTTCTTGGCTGTCGTTAGAGGCAATAGGTTTCATATTTGTTTTTCAGCTACATATTAGCCGCATTCAAATCTCCACTCTAATATTGCTATATATTTCTATATATTCTACATTCTAACCAATATTTGAAGACAAATGAAAATAGCTGATGTTGTCTGAATGACAGAGGAACTTGAATAAAACAGTTAACATTTTTTGTGGCTTATAACCTACCAGACAGTCATTATTGGCCAAACTTGATGATAATGCACACATTGAGATAAGTGTAAAAATGAATTTTGAGTGACCATTTTGTTTTTAAATTTGGTTTCATCATATAAAATTTTTATACATCAAAAAATGATTTTCTGAAATAATATTTGATAAAAGATTTTTTTCAGTCGGTACCAACAAGACTTGTGTACCCGGAACCTCGTCCGGCACCTACTGTACTGGAAGCAGGGATATCAATCTGTCTAACAGAGTATTGTATTATATCATACTATTATGTATTATGTTATTATGTATTATACTTAAGTCATGTCCACCATTAAAAATCTCTTTTTGTTACAATGTGGGATGATGACAAATTATGCACATTAATTTGATATTATTTACTCTATGTATGACACAATAGTTTTGACCTTATAATAAATTATCTTCCAGTGAAGTTATTATAGTTCAGTTCTATAGAAAATGTGGCATAATAAGTTATATGTTTATACTTAAGTAAAAATGTCTATTAGGAATGTCTAATGGGGCCTGGATATCTCAAATCGTGTTTTATTAAGCAGTTATTATTTTCGTAACATCTTGAAATAAGTCTTGAACGCTAGCGATGAGTTGTATTTCAGTGCTGTCGTCTGTTCGGATGAGGTGCAGGATAAAACATTTGGCACTTCTGAAATCAAGCTATAGCTGCAGCTGCACTATGGTCTCAAACGATCTATGTGATAAATAGGGGCGCTTCATGGACGTGCAAATGGCTATATTCTCTCACAGAAATAACTTATACATTATTATTCTGTGTCAATGAGCATGAAACATCTTCTAATAAATCATTGCATTACGCCACACAACTGCGAGAAAATTATGGTAGTGGATTAATACAATTGGGCTAACGATGTTAATGCGAGGTGAAAGATTTATTTCAACTTTATTCCTGGCATGATTCAAA
Source organism: Sweltsa coloradensis (assembly GCA_024449915.1). NCBI lineage: Eukaryota > Metazoa > Arthropoda > Insecta > Plecoptera > Chloroperlidae > Sweltsa > Sweltsa coloradensis. The sequence continues at coordinate 501,595 of JAMZAV010000399.1, read as the reverse complement.
CACATATTAACAGTAGAAGTGTCAATATATATTTCATTTTAAAACACTTTAAGCTATTACTTTTATGTTCAATACATAAATTGAACATACTAACTATATCATTTTAAATTAATAAATAAGTTACTTCAATAAAATAAATTCCAAATTTATTATAATGCACTTAATTTAATACTTTAGTTATTTGAAAACATGATTATGAAATGTCGTTTATAATGTTTGCACACATGTGCTGGGGTGTGTAGTAATTTTATAAAGTTGAAAAGGGCCTTCAAAGTCCAACTCGCTACCTTCCCGTGGTTTGGCCTGTGAGTAGGGGAGTAGTGTATTCCCCAAAACTAAGGGCGAGCTCTGGCCGGTTGGGGTGCGTGTTGCAGAAAGAGCTCTCGCGCAACTTTTTATCACACCTTTCTTCATACACACAGCCTTACTGATATTTATTTTCTTCTTTCACTTTTTTCGTCTCCATACTTGCCGGCCCTCTCTGCAACGAGCACTCCTCCGTTCCCACCCAGTTTAACCCATCCTATCCAACATCCTCACTCCTTCCCATTAACCCCCCTCGTCTTCCCTTACTTTCCTCCCATTGGAAAGAAGAAAACATGGTGGTAATCCACAATTATGGAAAAAGAAAATTTGGAAGATTCCAATACAATTGACATGGGCACTGATAACTCTACTGTTGAGTGCCCTAAAACAACATTAACTAACTAACTAAAGTTTAAAAAAGGTTTTTTTCTGCACCATTGTACATAATAATTGTAATATTGACCTGCTCAAAATGACTTTCAAAACAAAATAGAATATCCATTTAGTAAATAATAAAAATAGTAAAATAAAACACCACAAAATATAAAATATATACAATTTAATTGATAAAATAAAACTACTGATTGCAAAAAATGTTTATTTTCAAATATAAGTAATGTTAAAGTCAAATGTATATCTTATAAAAATATCTATTCTTTTGTATCGCTTTCTGGTTAAATCTCTCTTGTAATTGTAAAACTTGTTTCAAAACTGAAGTGTTTTTATTATCACTTTCAATCACGATTCCTGCCTCCTGGGCTCAATTCCAATATTGTGGCAGGTTTGAGTTTCTCCTACATTGAAGTTTTCTTATAAATATGGTAATTTTGTTATGTTGTTGTTTTGTAGCTTGGACTGGTCCTAGCAAAAGACGTAAGGCACCGTGATGACAAGTATACAATAAAACATTGGCTATTTTCCTTCACAAAAGAACATAAGTATACAATATAGTTATTAGAGTTTTAATGGCACAAACAACTTAAAATTATCAGTGCCCGATAGCATACACTATGAAATTTGTATGAAAAGTATGGATATACAAACGTTCACAACATTATGCGCTTTGTGTTATTCCAAATCGTTTTTGTCAACAATAACAACGAAAATTAATTGGATGAGCGAAGCGAAGACTTCAATTTCACTGACCCCAAAAAATTTAGCTCCGGTGTTTTTTTTTTTTTTTTTTTTTTCTGTCTGTTTGTTCGCTCGATTCCGGGCAAATGGCTTATGCGATCTTGATGAAAATTGTAGGGGACCTTCGTTTTCTCTGAACTTAGAGGTGTATTGTTTTTGGGTACAATCGAAGAAATATTTCTGATGAATATTGTACATTTACGATTTTTTTTCAATTTTTAGTGCGATATTTTCGTGACATTTTGGCCGATTCTGACCAAACGGGTAGGGCTACAACGTTCACATGTCACATTGACATTAAGGTTATGGTGATGTAGTACATTTTGAAAGAAAAAGTTGAAATAGTTAGCCAAAATCCATAGAAATAAAGGTTATAATATAAGTTTTTCAATTTTTAGTGCGATATTTTCGTCACACTTGGGCCGATTCTGACCAAACGGGTGGGGCTACAACGTTCAGATTTCATATGGACATTAAGATTATGGTGATGTAGTACCTTTTGAAAGAAAAAGTTGAAAAAGTTAGCCAGAATCCACAGAAATAAAGGTTTAAATATGAGTTTTTTTGGGTTTATAATACCAATTAACAAGTAACAATAGAAACTTGACAACAATCACCTTCAATGCATTCAAAAAGCACTTGCAAAGGAAAAGTGCAAACAAATGCAAACAAAATACTTACAAAAAACGCTCATCCATCAACGCGGCGGGACTTAGCGTTTTCCTAGTTAAGTAAATATTTATGTTACACTACATAATGATTCAATAAATGCCAGCAGCCAAAAGCAGGAAAGCTATCAAGTAATTGGAGTTAAAATTATTATCTCCGTATTTATTTTTAATTGGGAGTTTACAGGTTTCATAATTAAAATAAATATTGCAAATTAACATAGCATGTATCATCATTGATTGCCGCGGGGTCATGAAGTAATTAGGATATATCAATTTTAATTTTCAATTAACTAAACTTGAATCTACAAACTATGTATTCAATGCTAAATATTGTAAATCATAATTGGAAATACGAAGATTTGTTAATGTCATTGAGCCATCTGTAAGTTAAATATTTCCGACAGATTATAATGTTTTCGCAATAAATATTTTCACACATCTTCCCAGAGGAACAGACGTACAAACGAACATACGTAATACGTAAAGAATGGTTTTCGTATTCTCAGAAAACTTTTAACTGATTTTCTTTCTCCGTAAGTACTGTTATATGCAAACATTAGAAAATGCATTTTGACGATAGATGCTGTCACAACAAACTTCCACATAAATGCATTGAATTTCAATATATTCTTTTGCAGTAGAAAATGATGATGATTACGGAAGATTTAAAAATAGAAGTGTATGTAATTTAAAGGGATATCAAAAATTTCCCAAAAATAGAAAATGGTGTGCATCATAGGAAGATTTTATTTCAAACCATGCTGTACGGAACATTATGAATTTCTGTTTTTATTTAAATTTTTAAAAAATCAGAAGACCTACTTTATTAAGGTCAACGTCTGAATTAATTAAAGGGGTATTCACCCGCAAAAAATATCTTTCATTCAGGCTAACTAAGTATGAATTTAAAAATTAGCATAAAAATTATTGGGTCTAACATGTCCCGAAAAAATGGTTATACTTGGTATTATTCGAGCTAGGTCCCATCTGCAAAAATCTCCCATAAGAGATAACATGGGGACGATCTTTATGCCCCGTGACTTTGGAAGATTTTGATCCAAAACATTATTGGCCATTATTGATGTACTCTACAGCCTTTTCTGTAAATCTTCTTTATTTTGTTTTGTAATTTGAACAAGTGGTTCGGTCAAAATATGCCAATTAACAAGAAGAAGTGTGATTTTGGAATGCTTATTTTTCCCAAATCGCAAATTTTCGCAAATTTCTTAATTAAAAAATCGTGTAAAATCACAGTTACAAGATCAACTTTTTTAAACTGTCAATTAAGTGTAGAATTATGCTATAGGTTATGCGGTAAAAAATAATTTTGGGGGTAATAGCCCCATTAAAGAGTTGCACGAGTATCTTCCTCATGTGTGCACTCCTACCAGATATTTTATTATACACTAGAGCTACATTTCATCAACTAAACTAGGAAAACGCTTAAGTCCCGCCGCGTTGTTGGATGAGCGTAATTGGTGCATTGAGCTGCCATGTGTTATGCGGATTTTCTGTTGTTCTGTGAAAAAATTAGTACTAAGTTGAAGATTTTTTTAAAATTAAATTAAATTAAATAAAAAATAAACTATTTTTTTAATTAATCGTATGAATTTTAAAAAATTAAAAAAACGAAAAATTGCGATTTTTATAAGAAATAATTATTCGATTGCGCTCAAATTTCACACGAATATATAAATTAATAAAATTAGGGTTATGTGAAAAAATTATTGCAAAAGAATAAAGCATGTAGGTATAAGTAAAAAAAAATGTTTTATAAAAGAAAAAAAACACAAAATTTATATTTTCATAAAAAATAATTTTTCGATTGCGCTCAAATTTCACACGGATATCTTAATTCATAAAATTAAGGTTCTGTGAAAAAATCATGAAAATCGGATTAAGCATGTAGGTGTTATAAGTAAAATAAATTTTCAAAAAATCGAAAAAATCGTAAAATTGCGATTTTCATGAGAAATAATTTTTTGATTGCTTTCAAAAACGTGGCATTTCTAAGTTCAGAGATTTCGAAGGCCTCCATAAAATTTCATCGCAAACGGAGTATCGGTTTAGCCGGAATCGTGCTGACAAACACACAAAAATACAGAAAAAAAAGAAGGAAGGAAAGAAAAAAAAACATTCCGGATTTTTTTCTCCAGTGTAGTGAAATGGAATCTTCGCTTCGCTCGCTACGCTCATCCAAAAATAAGTATAACTCTGTCTATGAAGAAGTGGTATGTGAATGTGAAGTGAAGTGGTATTTTTAAAATTGTTGATCGTGATAGAAATTCTACTTTAATAAACTCATTGGAAGTTCCTAGATTAAATTCTGAAGCATTTAGAAAGTCATTTATGTACAGAGGCGTATCCTATTGGAATTCAATTTCTTATGATATTAGAAGCCAGTTTACTGATCTAGGAATTGTACAATTTAAAAGTAAAATTGAAGCAATGATAATGAATCAAAGAGCAAAAAATTGATTTTTACTATTTATTTGTAGGTTATTGTCTGTGTTTGTGTAATGTTAATTTACCTTCATAAGCTCTTATAATTGATTTTGCTTTTCTCTTTGTTTGTTCATTATTGCTTTGATTATGATATAAACAATGTATTTTCAACTATATTTTTCTGCCTAGATTGTCTGGTTGCCGCCCACTGATGGAGCTTGCAACTTGATTTAGGTGTCCTGTATCATTGCTGTGATCAGTTTGACATGAAATTTTTTAAATAATTATATATCTGATATAATTATATATATATATATGAGTCAAGATTTGAACACAAAAATGAAGATTGAACCCAAGAATAAAGATTTCGCGTTCGGTGGTTTTTTCCGCGAAAGTTTGATTATACTCCCTGATTTGCTGTTCCTGATTTTTGGCAAACCTAATTTCGTTTGAGTGGGATCGTCTAATAAATCAGTTTTTTTCTTTTCGTTTTTTTTTAATGTTTTTTTTTTCTTTTTTTTTCTTTTTTTTCTTTTCTTTTCTTTTCTTTTCTTTTCTTTTCTTTTCTTTTCTTTTCATTCTCCACCCTTTTTTATATTTTGATTCATTCATTTAATGCATATAATATCATTCAATTTGTTACCAAAATTCTTGTGTTAAATGCATTGTTGTTGTAATGCTACTATTTCAAATATTTACGAAAATGTAATTTATTGTTGTTTCTGCATCTATGTAATTAGATTTATTTAGTTGTCCTCCTTTTTAAATCAGTTTTTATAACTGAATAGGATAGACGTTAAATAAATAAATAATAAATAAAAAGTGTGTTATCTAGATTGTTATTGAAAATTTTAGAGACACTATAAACACTAAGAAACACCCATAAAGATAATAATAAAAGGAGTGGTTTTAAATAATTAGAAAGTGAATGAAATTAATTATTATACATTTAAAAATGAATAATTATGAAAGAAAAACACTATTTTACAAATTAAAATTTTATTTTATTTTATTTTATTATAATTATTATTATTATTATTTTATTGGATGTATTTCATACAAACTCGGTCAAAACCGGAGCTAACATGTTGTACGGACTTACGTCAAGTACTTCCATGTGTATCTATATTACATACCTACATTATTACTTTGTCTTAACTCTAACTAAAATAAGTCATTTATAAAATTGTAGATGATGTTTTCTTTCTGCTGTGTACGGTCGTGGCCGATTTCTCGTCGCCATCCTAGCATTTGCTCTTCGGACTATGGGAAACCACGAAAACCATGTCAGGATGGAAGCTGTCTCGGAATCTCGAAGTATCATTCTTAGTTTAGAAATTTACGAACTATTCTACACGTGTTGAGTATTACTGCCTTTTGAGTCTCGATGTAAACATTGGGTATTATTATTATTATTATTATTATTATTATTATTATTATTATTATTATTATTATTATTATTATTATTATTATTATTATTATTATTATTATTATTATTATTATTATTATTATTATTATTATTATTATTTATTAATATTATTATTATTATTATTAATATTATTATTATTATTATAAAACCCCAGTCGGGGCAAACTTTTTCGACAACTGCTATGGATCAATAACTATGTCCTTCAAGCGGGCTTATGCTTAAAAACCATATATTCATTATTATTATTTATTATTATTATTATTCTTATTATTATTATTATTATTATTATTATTATTATTATTATTATTATTATTATTATTATTATTATTATTATTATTATAATTTATTCAATGATCATTGGTACATAATCATTAGCAATATCACAACGAGCATAGCCAAAGAATTTAGTGTGATATCCTTAAATTGTAAATATAATAAAATTTATAATAAAGTAGATAATAACATTAACAATTATGTCTTGGCATAAGTTTAAACAAAAATATACAACAAAAGACTATATAAAAACTCAACAAACCCAATAGGACCCACAATCCAAAACTAAATATTATAGCCCTAAATTATAGCATTATTTACATCAAAATAAATTACATTGAAACTTTATAAAAACGAACAGCATTTGAATTGAAAAGAATAATAAAAATTGTACAAATCTCTTTAAAAAATAATAGAATTAGAAGGTGACAATAAACTGAAAGTGTGTACTCAAACTTTATTGATTCCCGAAGAAGTTTCTTCAAATCCCTTCTTTCATGTTGAGAGTCTTCATAATTCAGATCCAGAGGAAGTTCTCTCCACAATCTTGTAGCACCAGAATAAAATGAGAGCCTGTAAGCTGTGATTTTGATTTATGCGTTATGATCACACTGAAAACGGCAAGTGGTGTCTCACTAATAATCGTTGTTTTATTAATAGCGCCATCATTAAGTTAATATTTAAAATTACATTTAGAAACCTCTCTTCTTGTGCCAATTTGCTTCGTTTGACTGATAACTAAGAAATTTCTTAATTAGCAAAGTTTATTGCTACGTGCACCGTCTCAGCGAGCGAAACAGGCGACACTACAGATAGAGGTGCTGTAGTTTGTAGACGAGCACTCCAGGCACCAGACTAGAAGTAATTAATCGAAACACAGTTGACATTCATTACATCAGACGCCGTGAAAAAACAATGTTACAACGCTTTGTCTTTGATGCATGCATCCGCACAGTTCTATAATGTAACGTGCATCTACATGAAGGAAGCTACCAAGCGGAATTAGAAACAAAGGGGAACCGGTAGCATGAACTGCTTGAGTCTGGGTGCACTCGTAATCTTGCAAAGATTCGACTCACATGAATAATCAAGGCGTTGATAATATTATCGTCTAATTATGTGTCGAATAACGTCAACTACTATCTGCTATTGACTCTCAACATAGTCTCCAACTTACATAACACACTCAACGCTCGACTCTTGAGCTCTCTTGCATTGACATTCGTCTACTCGCGTTCTATCACTACTATCTACTCACTATCTACTCATTATCCGCTACTCCAGAATACTCTTACCGATATTTTGAAAGTCAACGGAAAATGGCTTAAAGTTGGTTGGATGAAAGATGAACTTGAATAAAAAAGGGGAAAAAATAACTTTATTTTTTGGACGGAACCAAAGCTCCATTTTGGCCATTATATGCAAATTTTGGGTCAAAATGAAAATGAATGTTTCTAGATGCAATACTTAATTTTTACTTTGATTTTTTTTATTGCTTTAAACACACCTTTGTCTCTGGACTGAGTACGAGGGAAAGTAATATTATTAAATAACTTTTGATGAACGATTTTTTTCGTGTTCCGGTTCAAAACCCTTTTTTGGACCATGTGACAAAAAAATCGCACATCGAACAATATTTCAGAAGAAAAAAAATTCCCTTATATTCAGTCCTGAGACAAAGATGTGTTGAAACAATAAAATAAAAATCATAGCTCAAAATTAAATATTGCATCTAGAACATTCATTTTCGTATTGACCAAAAATTTGAATATAATGGCCAAAATAGAGCTTTTGACACGTCCAAAAAAAGGTTATTATTTCTTCTTTTTTATTCAAGTTCATCTTTCATCCAACCAACTTTCAGCCATTTTCCTTTGACTTTCAAAATATCGGTTAAAGTGCTCTGGAATAGCTTTATCTACCCCCTATTCTCAAACAAAGTTATATTTCAAGTACAACATTAGAACTATAAAATCCACTCGAACACATTCAAAATAATTTGAGAGCATTCCTGTCAACTACCCAGTTTACTATCGTGCGTGTAAACGCTATCATGCAAGATTTGGTAAAAAGTGAACCTATGGAATGAACTAACCATTTAATGGTGCAAGTTTTGTATTTTTATCTCCCTACTGATACGTCAATCAATACTAAGGCACTTTTCCAAATTATAACGATGACACTAACTCGAATAGGCATCTAGTAGTCTGTATAATATGTCACACACAGGTAAAATATTAACTGAATGATAATAAAGTTAGTAAAGATACAGATACTTAGTTATTAATCATTAGATATGCGTTTGATTGTGCAAATATGTATACTATTAGAATGAAATAATCCTCCCCGCGATGGCGGGGCAACGAGTGAGCTCGAGAGTATGAATGTGATAACGCGAAACCTGCAAGCTAGTAAAGAAATTCCTTTATGGCTATAAAAAAGAGGTTAAAAGAGTTCCATAGTAAATGTTAGTGAAAAGCGCCAAATCTGCGCATGTAATCTATTGCATTTCTACGGCTATTATATCTTGTCGAGTTATTTACTGAAAAGCTTACCCTTCACCAAATTTATTACATAATAAGCGGCCTATAATTCGCTTACGATTCCGGCGAGAATCAATAAACACTCGTTATTGGTTGCTCTGTGTATATAGCCGAGACAGGCAACAGTAAATAAAGGGGCAGGTAAGGGGATTGGTGGTGCGATTTAGTGCGGCATGCAGTCTCAAGGTGCTGCCCGGGACCAGAGCTATTTATTGCACGAGACTGAGAGAAACTCAAGGGACGCGAGGAAGATTCTACGCGGGAAACGATTCGGGGAGTGAAAATATTTTATAGTATATTAGCTTTGGACTGCGAACGAAGAAGCGAATGACATGGTTTGATGTTTATTTTCAATGGATGCCGGGTTTTTAATGCAGGGAGTTATTCAAGCGGCAATATTGTTATTTTATTACTTTGAATTTGTTATTTTGCTAGCTTTCAAATATAGTGTAAACAGACAGAAATACATTTATAGTTCAGCTGACTTTTCGTTTGTATCGTATCGTTGACTGCGTTCAGTAAGACCCCTACGTACTCCTCGACACGATAGAGATTTAATGCTGTTGGGTGGAAGATTCCGTTACAATATAATTGCGGCAAAGTAATTAAAATCAACGTAATTAAACTGTCGGTGGTTATCAGACGTAATTACATCACTGCAAGTGCGGGGCATAGTGAGACATTATGTCACCAGCCAGTAAGGTCAATCAACCAAACGTAATAACTCTACTTACATTACTCGTCTTTGCTCATTATCTCGGCTGTAGAAGAATATTTTGAAGTCTACTTTGAAAAATATTTATCTATTAATATTAAAATATTTCAATGATAGTTATTCACCACAAAATTGAAAATAAGTAAACCAATTGTTTTTGGGGCACGAAAAACTGCTCTTATTTATGTTAAAGGCCGATGACGTAAGAGGTTTTTAAATTAAATAGTTGGAAGACAAAAAATGAAAAACTTGTAGCAATAAAAAAGTATAAAAAAACAAATACAAAGTACAGGAACAGTATTTAATTAAAAATTGTTTTTGTTACATAATAATATCCATTTTCTATATTAGAGTAACATTAATATTGAAGTTCGCGCATATTCACTTTTCCCTCCAAACTGTAATCAATTATTGGATGAGCGTAGCGAGCGAAGCGAAGATTCCATTTCACTACACTGGAAAAAAAAATCCGGAATGTTTTTTTTTTTTTCTTTCTTTCTTTTTGTATTTTTGTGTGTCTGTTAACACGATTCCGGCTAAACCGATACTCCGATTGTGATGAAATTTTATGGAGGCCTTCGAAATCTCTGAACTTAGAACTGCCACGTTTTTGAGCGCAATCGGGAAATTTTTTCTCTTAAAAAACGCAATTTTACGATTTTTTCGAATTTTAAAAAATTTCTTCGACTTATAACTCCTACATGCTTTATCCGATTGTAATAATTTTTTCACAGAACCTTAATTTTATGAATTTAGATATTCGTGTGAAATTTGAGCGTAATCAAAAAATTATTTCTCATGAAAATTGAAATTTTACGGTTTTTTTCTTTTTTTTAAAACAATTCTTTGACTTATAATACCTACATGCTTTATCCTATTGTAATGATTTTTTCACAGAACCTCAATTTTTGAATTAATATATTTGTGTAAAATTTGAGCGCAATCGAATAACAATTTTTATTTATGAAAATTGCATTTTTACGATTTTTTTCTTTTTTTAAAATTACGATTAATTAAAAATAATAAAGTTAATTTTTTATTTAATTTCATTTATTTAAAAAAAATCTTCGACTAATTATGATTTTTTCACAGAACAACAGTAAAAATCCGCGTAACACATGGCACTTGGTGCACCAATTACGCTCATCCAACAACGCGGCGGGACTTAAGCGTTTTCCTAGTAATACTTATACGTACCTGAATCGGACAATGTCCCCACCGTAAGAATTGTACTATAGTAAGTTATGCGATATGCATTATTCGTGTAAAATTTGAGCCATCAGGCTACACAATGTACTCGAAGAGTGATGCTATGATGTTGCATTTTTCATACGACATTTCTCTTCATCTAACATTCATCTAACTGACTACTAGACTGTGTGACCTAATTGTTCCTTTGTTTTATTCACTACTCTGCATGACAAACTTCATGATATGCCCTGTTAAAGTAATGGTGTTCTACCTTATTAACCTACACACTGAATTAATGTGAACTTGTTTCTCGTTAAGTGGGAACACTTGGACTACCCTTTGGACGTTCCCTTCACAATTACTCTACACCCTAATAACCTAGTAAGTCACCTGAGGAAGGTCACACTGTAAACTGATGTCTACCCCACAGTTGCCATAGCCCCCAAAAAATAATTTTGTTTATGACTTCACTTTGATGACTTTTGTAATTATTTTTATTACTTTACTAAAAATCAAAAATGGTTTGTGTAGAATTTTGATATTCTATTTTTCGGAATGTGGGGACTAAAACAAATACTTTAAAAGCAGGTAATCGTGGTGACTTACACTGATGTAATTTAACTTCTATCAGTTGATAGGTTATTAAATAAGACGATAATGCTACTTTCTTAAGAATTTAAAAGGCCTTTTTTTATTTTTACACAAAAGATAATATTATTATTGTATTGTCATTGTTAAAAGTAATTTTCCTTCAGAGCTTAAATTTGTTAAATTGCTGCAACCGCAAAGAATAACACTCATAAGTTCAAGCCTAAATTTTATTGATCATTCTTCGAATTGTCATTATGTTGGTAATTTGCCTTTCCATAAAATATGCATGAACTAACCTAATTCATAAAAATAATTTCATATCTCACGCTATCCCCTACTGGTAGGACGCCAGCTGAAGCCTACCGCTCCCTTCTGTCCGCTGAGTAGCGTCTCCCTACCAGTAGGGCTTACAAAATCTGTTGTAGGATTTCAACGGATATACTTAATGTTGAAATGTTGACAAGTCATTCTCAGAATATATCATAACCGAAAGGCAATTTTAATTCTGTTCAAGCTACTAAAATGAACTATCAAACAAAACGGCAACTACACAAGTCTGAATATTTTTTATGAAAAAAGAATTAATTAAAAATAAAATTTCAGCAAAAATAGGGAACCTTAAATTTTGTCACTGTTTTTTCAGTGCGATGTTATATGTCAACTTTACTTATAATAGCGAAATGGGGAACTTTTTTAAAATTTTTTTTTATTTTTTTAGTTTTTTTAAAATGGCACCTAATTTGACAATTGGTCGAAATCAACATTTCGGTTTGATCCTACCATGACATCAGAAAACATAATTAGTCGAACACGCCCAGCTAATTTTTATTATTTTAACATTAGAATATGAACTAAATATTCGTCTATGTTACATAAATAATAAGACAATGACACAATAAGAGGATATAACGTTGCACTCTATAAAGCTGGATTCATTATTGTTTACCTTATTTGATTATTTTTTGCAAGACAGTTTGGCGAGGCACTGTAGTGTTATTGAACATGTTCACACAATCTTTACTCTATACCGACAGCGACTTTCAGCGCGATCAAACGATGTACCGGCAGTGCAACTCCTGCTTTTATGTCCTTTTCCTTTTCCTTTTCTCTAATGCTTTCCCCCAGTAAAAGTATATGCAAGGAATCGCATTTAAAAAATTAAGACATGTTCGTACGGACACATTTTTTATTACAGTCTTTACCCTGTGAGAGACCTGAAGGGGCAGAGATTTCTTTGGATGTTTCTCTTAAACGAGGAGTGGGTTTTGTTGTCGATGTGTTTATACAATAAAACATTGTAATTTTTTTTTTCTAGTTGTGTGCGGGTAATCAAAATTTTGGATCAAGTCGGGTATTTGATGGATGACCCGATAGTTGAAAATGTAGACGATATTCGGGTATAAAAAGTTTTTGGGGTATGGTGGAGGTGCCGGTCCAGACTTAACCCGTGAGCTCAGTAAGATCATGGAGTTTAAATAGTACTGTCTAAGATCACGTGATTGCTTGTTGGAGGGGGCGGTCCAATTTCGATACAACACCATGAAATCAGGATTGGAATACCATAGCCACTTTGATACTTTTGGAGGAAAATCGAATTTTCGCATTTTTATTCCCTTTCATTCCTATTTTGCGAAATTCAAATCAAATATTAAATCGAAATTAATTCATCAATATCTCGTTTCAATTGTAAATATATATCTGTAAGTTTTGTCCCAATTCGTGGAACTTCGCGATTTGGCGTTTTTTTTTTTACAAACCGTGCAATTCTGTGTTAATTTTTATTAGCGGTTATCGAAATTGAGGTAAATAAATAAATAGATATAAAAATTAATTCGTATTAGAATACCCACTAAGTCATAAAACTGATTTTCAGTGGGAGGACATCAAACCAGAGCGACCAAGCCAAGTAAATATCGACTATAAAAAGATAATGTTGATTAACTGAGGATATTATCGATTATCGTGTGCATTCCTACATTATTTTATTTTATTTAATCTTCGAGGTAAGAACTATTAATTTTTACTGACCGAACTGTGAAAAACTTTGCATATTTAATGAACTGCCGTAAACTGATACTCGTTTCTTATATGGCATGTGCCCTGGTAACTTTCAACAAGGCCTTATATTATAGTTTGTAAATAGGCCAGGTCAAATGCAAGTTTTACCACGATCTAACACCTGAATTTGACACCGGCTTTGTCGAGGAAAAGCCGTGTCACCCCTCTGGGGATACAGCACTGCTGATTTTGAACGCCTTTAAGTTTTCCAACGAAATTGCTTATCGGATTGTAATATTATAAATACACTGCAAACCAGACACTAAAGTGGATTCGAATGTAAGTCGACAGAAACATCTGTTTTACGTGATTTGTGTGAATCATTGTTTATGTTAGTCTATCGATATCATCTGATTTATCTTCTTACTTCATTTCATTTCAAAGTCAGCGTTCCACAACATAATTCGCGTGGTTATGTTGGCAGTACTTTAATATGTCAGAAATAAAATAATGTGCACGTTTAATGTTCGCATAAGAATGATACATGACCCAATACATGCAGTATAATCTTGTTTGTGTGGGCTTAGGAGAATGTGGAGACACGTCGGCTCTATAAATAATGAGAGACCAAAGTTTTGCAACTCGAAGCTTTTGAAAATTATCTTATTACAACAAACTTTCAGATGCCCTGATTTAAACTAAGGCTCTTACAGTCTCAGCTACGAGAGAATCTTTGGTTAGAAATACGGCATCAAGAAAAAAAAAATTCTTTAACACTTAAACCGGGTTTTAAATTATTTTTTGTGTTTGTGAAATTAAATTTTTATTTTTTTTTCCCCAACTGTTTTGTGTTATGAAAATTTTCTGTACATTATGGCACTTTTTAAATTCGGTTTTATCCCCGAACTGTCAAAAAAATTTAACGAAATTTCCCTTAAAGTAATAAGGGAAAAAGAAAGATAACGTTTTTTTAAATCTAAAAAAATATTTTGGCAAAATCTATCCAGAACTTTTTTTTTATTGCAACTGAAATAAAGCAAAAAATAGTTAATGTAAAATTATTTTTTTTTCAGTCACTTCAGAGATGAAATATCATGTTTTTGCTTGAAAGTCATGGGGTTTTCCACTCATTCAGTTATTTTAAAACCATAGGGGTTTGGGGTTTAAAAAGTAGGGTTTAAAAAATTAAACCCTCCGGCTTGTGGTGGGGTACATATCAAAAAGTAAAATTGTAACAGAAAAAAATTTTTAAAATAAAGATAGTGAAACCGTTTTTTCGGTAATTTGGGATTGGTTTTTCTTTTTATAATAAATTAAAATCATTAAGTATTATTATTTGACGAGTGTTTTAAAAAATACTAACCGAGGTCTATATTTTTAACATTATTTGTGTGAATATCCGGGTAAAATAGCTTCTAAAAAATAATATATAAATTAAGTATTTTTAAAAGGCAGGGGGTATTTATGATAGTCGGGTTTTTAATATTTAAACTGGGGAAAATACATATTCGCGTTTTTTTTTTTCCGTGCTTTTTTAATGCCCAAATGTTTTCCCTGTTTCTCATAATTCGGAAAATCCTCATATTCCCTAAAGTGAAGCTGTAAAGGGGAAGAACACTTGTTTATTGAAAATCCGGATACCAGCGGGAAATTTTTCCCAGGGGGTAGAAAAAAATATAAAAATTTAAAAAATCCCCCGGGAGGCAAGCGATATCCCCCCCCAAAAACCCCCCCAAAATACCCCCAAAATTTAGAATAATTAAAAAGCTCTAACCCAAAAAAATTTTTTTTAAAAATTAGTTTTTAAAAATTATTTTTAAAAAGGGTTTTTTAAACCCCAATGGCCTATTTTTCTTTTCCAAAACCAAATTTTTTTTCAACCCCCAATCCCTAATTTTTTTAAATAATTTTTTTACCTTGATTTCCGTTTTTCCCAGTGAGGCACCTGGGGAAAGAAAATCAGCAGAAATTTGGCATGAGGGTTTCAAAATAACCTGAAAAATAATAACCCGGGCCGGGGAGGCAAGCGTATTCCCCCCCTTTTGTTCTTACCCCCCCTTAAATTTTGGGGGAAAAACGAAAGGAAGTTTTTTAATACCTTTTGAATTTTTTCAATTGCTGTTTTAAAATTAGTTCGATGTTTTATGCCCAGTCTAAAAATCTTTTCATACAAAAACAAAAATTTTTTCACCCTAAACCCCAAATAATCAATTTTTTAGTGAAAACACTGTTTAGTAATTCCCAACATGAAATTTGGCTTTGGGGGTGATAAAAAAAAAGAATTACTTTTTCCTTTGGGGAGGCAAACAATATTTTCCCCCCTAGTGCCCTCTATCCCCCTTAAATTGGATTTGGTACTAGGCGTTTTAATACATTGAAATCTTTAAAAAATTATCCAAAAAATATTATGCTCAACATTTTTCCATCCAATCCCCAAATTTTCTCGTTTTTTTTTTACCCCCACCCCTAATGTGATTTTTTTCATCAACACTTATTAGCATAAAAATTTGGCAGGGTTTGATAGATAAAAATTTAAGAATTACTTTTCCCTTTGGGAGGAAAAACGATTTTTTCCCCCCTTTAGGGGCCCTCTATCATCCCGAAAAATTGGGTTTTGGGGAAATGGTCGTTTTCTATACTTGTAATTTTTAAAAATTTTACCCAAAAATTTTTATGCTCAAGAAATTTTTTCCACCCAAATTTCAACCAATTTTTCTCGTGTTTTTTTCTACCCCCCCCCCCAAAATTTAGGGGATTTTTTTCATAAACCCAATTATTAGCTTTGAAATTTGGCAGGGGTGATAGAAAAAAATTAAAAGAATTATTTCCCCCGTTAAAAAAGGAAAACCCGGATATTTCCCCCAAGTACACCCCTTTTAAAATTGGAAAAAAGGGTTCAATTTTTTTTCCCCCTTTTTTTTTTTTTTTTTTTTTCATGGGGGGGTTTTATCGGGAAAAGAAAGTTTTTTAAATTTAAAAAATTAATTAAAATTCAATAGTTTTGGTTTTTTTAAAAATTCTTTCTTTTCTTTTCTAAAGTTTTTTTCTAAAAAAAAGAGGGGTTTGTTTGTCGAAGTGACAGTGAAATATAAAAGCCCCAAAACTCTTAACAAATTGTCTGAAAAAAACCCCCTTTACCATGTAATCCTGATACCATACCATAAAGTAGATACTTGTAAAATGCTTATTATTGTATTTTTTAAAAACCAAAAATATTTAATTTAAATTAATTTTTAATTGAATCTTTCCCTTTCCCGAAAAACCACAAATGGGGGAAAAAAAAAGAATCATTGAAAACTCTTTCCAATTTTAAGGGATGTAATTTTGGGTTTAAATATCGTTTATTCCAACGGAATAGTAATTCTTAATTTTTTTCTACCCCATGCAAAAAAATTTTTTTTATGCTAATAAGGGGTTTAAAGAAAAAAATCACTATTGGGGTTGGGGGGAAAAAAAATCACGAGAAAAATTTGGTTTTTATTGGGTGAAAAAATGCTTTTAAAGCTAATTTTTATTTGGGTTAAAAATTTTTTAAAAATTACAATGTATAGAAAAACGACCTAGTACCAAATCCAATTTTTAAAGGGGTGATGGAAAAAGGGGACTAGGGGGGAAATATCGTTTTTCCCCCCCCAACGGAATAGTAATTCTTAATTTTTATCTAAACACCAAAGGGCCAAAATTTTATGTAATAAAATGTTTGTTTAGAAAAAAAAAACTATTAGGGGGGGGGGTAGAAAAAAAACAGAGAAAATTTGGTTTATTTGGGTTGGGAAAAATGCTTTAGCATAATATTTGGATTTAAATTTTTAATTTAAATTTCCAAAGTATAGAATACGACCTAGTACCAAATCCCAATTTTTTTAAGGGGTGATAGAGGGCACTAGGGGGGAAATATCGTTTTCCTCCCCAAAGGGGAAAAGGGAATTTTTTATATTTTTATCTATCCCATGCCCCAAATTTTATGTAATAAGGTTGAGAAAAAAAACATACTAGGGGTGGGGGTAAAAAAAAAACGAGAAATTAGGTTTTATTGGATCCCAAACTTTCTTTTAGCATAATATTTTGGATAAATTTTAATAAATTTCAAATGTATAGAATCGACCCCAGTACCAAAATTTTTAAATTTTTGGGGTGATAGGGGGGAATAGGGGAAAATATCGTTTGCCCCCCCAACGAAATAGTAATTTTTTTTATTTTTTTCTAAACCCCCATGCCAAATTTTAGTTGGTAAATTACTAAAAAAGTGTTTGTAAACTAAAGTATAATTTTTAGGGTTTTAGGGTGAAAAAAAATTTTTTGTTTTGTAGATTGATTTTTTAGGGGGACATAACACATCGATTTCATTTTTAATCAGCCCCCCAAATTTAAATATTCAAAATGTATTAAATACTACCTTACGTTTTTCCCCAAATTAAGGGGGGTAGAGAAAAAAAAGGGGTGGAAAAAACCCCTTTCCCCCCCGGCGGATTATTAAATTTTTTAGGTTATTATGAACCATCAGGCCCAAAATTTTCCCGTGTAACTCCCCCAGGTTTCCTCCCCGGTAAATGGGTTTGGGAAAACAAGGGAAAAAAAATTATAACAATTAGGGATGGGGGTTTTAAAAAAAAGTGGTTTAGGAAATGAGAATAGGCCCCATTGGGGTTAAAAAAACATTTTTAAAAAATAATTTTTATAACTTATTTGAATTTAAAAATTTTTTTTTGGGTTAAAAGGGTATGAATTTTTTCTAATTTTAGGGGGAGATTTAGGGGTTTTTTGGGGGGAATATCGCTTGCCTCCCCGGGGGTTTTTAATTCTGATTTTTTTTTATCTACCCCCCTGCAAAAAATTTTTACGCGGTAAACCCGGATTTGCAATATTTTTTCCCCTAACAGCTCTCCCCCCAAAAAGTTTATCGTCTAAAATTTAAATGAGCCGTTTCTTTTCGTGTTTTTTTTCATTTTATTTCCTCCTCTGTCATCTTTTTTTCCGTTACTAAATAAACTCTATCTAGTTTAGCTTGTTTTTACTGATTGTAAATTTATTTCATTAGGATTAAATTTTTATTTATGCAATTCAATTTTAAATTATTTAATTTAAAATTCTGAATAATATGTTATTACAGATTTTGTATAATTGAATATTGTATTATTGTTTGTTATATAAGCATTTGAAACTAGTTTTATTTTATTTATTTTGATACCGTCTCTCCTACGAAGCTATGAAAACTAATTGACAGATGGAGAACAATGAAATGAAACTCAGTTCATTTAGTACATAAAAATAATGAATTGGGGTTTACATTTTAAAATAATAATATTACAACATTATCGAATAATACCAACATTAATGGTTACATATTAAAATAGTTAATAACGGTGAAAATCAAAATGATCTTGGGACAAACAAAAAAACGAAAAAGTACGTGAAAAAATAGACAAAAAAGCAAAAATGAATAAACGAAAAATTAAAATTAAAAGTTAATTCAATTAGTTCTTTGGCGGCGTTCATTAGTTTTATGTGTGCATTCATCTTGTCCTCGTGTGTGTAAACCTATTTTATTCAAAATATGATATGCGTTAAGTAAATAAATAAAAAGCACATTGATAAATTAAACAAGATCTGCGAAAGTACTCAAAGGCACAAGGTTTTACTTTTATGGGATCGACCGTGATCTAAAATGAGTGTGAAATTATGTAGTAATTAATTATTGCTTTAGGATATTTAAATGAGTAAAATAAACGTAAAAGCGGCACTCCAGTGATTGAATAATTATCTTACACTTGATGGTGTTCTTTATTATTTGTTTGAAAAATATGAGGACATTGCAATATCAACAAGTCTTCGTGTTTAAGAAAATCAACTCAGGAAGAATGTGAACAAGTAATTATATATGTTCACTCCCCATTATAGAGTGCGACATTGCTAGATCCAAGGGCCTATTTTGTAAAACAGAAAACAGCAAAATAGGGAAATTAAGATCCATGTAATGTGCTTAAACGACATATTCATATGTGTTTTATATTCAGGAATATTCTTTGTGAAATAAGGTAATATAATGTTGTGTTTCTCGTGTAAAGTTTTGGTGATCCCTGCTCTAAATTACCTCTGAAACTCTGAAATATAACACAACTTACAACATGTAATCTAATTTGTAATTATACATTTTGTAAACGTTTTCCCAGAAACCCAGACGAATTAGGTTCCGCTTTAGTAGAAAGTGTCATAGAACAAGCCATGCTATGCCCAAGTAGCGTGCAATAAAGTAGGCAATTTCGATTTGTGCGCAGCGAGTGATAAGTGGTCGGATAGGGGCATGCGCACAAAACTCACGGAAACGAGTAATTAGAGAAGTCACTCTTGGTGATAATTACTTCGAGTTACATTCAATTCCCTGACGACTTTCCGATCTGGAGCGGAAACCGCAATTACTGTATTATTACTTAATTGTTCCTTAATTAATAAACACTTCATGTGAACAAGTTTAATAACATTGTTTGATGGAGATAATATCCCATTTATTTGTCGTTCTCTGGAAGGTTTTATGAGCAGATATAACGTTGGCAAATTGGGTGTGTTATTTATACAACTTAATTAGTCTGTTCAAACAAGCGTTAGATTCTTAATGACATTGTTTTGATACAGGGATATACACAATGCATGTGCATAGGCTTATTATATTGTAATATAACTTGGACGAATATGTAAATCAACAATATTTTAGATCATTATTTACCCGAAATAAAACGAAATTATAAATTCCTGAATTTTCCGGGGCAAATTCAAATATAATTTTATTAGCTCTTTTCATGTACATATTGAAACTGCTGTAATAAATGCACCATTTATCATTCAACCACGGAAATATACGCGTTTGGCTACGATGAGTGGATTCAAGTTTGAAAACAGAGGTCATTTTTTTTTTTTTTTACAAATTAATGAAATCTGAATGTTCATGTATAATCTACACTGAGGTTAGTAGGGCTGGGGGAGGGTGGTGGTGAAACTGCTTGTAAGTGGTGATCTTGGTGCGAATGCAGTGGTGGGCCGGTACTACCTATATGGAAACTAATCCAGAAATAAAAAACTTCATCGCAGCCGGGTATCAAACCAGGTTCTACCAATGGCTTTCGTGTGTTTTACCCCTTACCTATTCTTACCTCTACTTACTTCCTATCTGTTCACTTGTAGAGGGGCAGTATCCTACATGTTGAGCCCGGTAGAAAAACTCATTTTTATTTAGATAACAACTTACAAGAACTGGTAAGAGAGCGCTTAAAATAGGGAACCAAACTTACGGTTATTGTTTATGCCTTGTTCCCGCGTTGATTAATGATGCAAGTGCCGAGTACAAGAATACTTAAAACTTTATGGAGGGATAGTCCTTCCGTCTTTACTCTATGGTTAGTTGGAAACCAAACACATGTTACATCTTTGTTCAAGATTATGTCAAAGAAAATGCATTTCAATCGGACGTCCTGTTTGGTTTTCACCGAGAGACCCTACTCAAGCACAGACGGACGGACGGACGGATGGACGGACAGACAGTAATGTGATGATTATATGAAGCTTTATTTAAATGTGTAAGCAACACTTTTTCAAGAGTCTTGTTGCACGCGAACACCAAGGCCTTCACTTATCCCCGCCTGTCAAAACAATAATTACGGGTAAATATTTTATGTTATTAAATGATTGTCAGAAACGTCCGGATAACCAGACTGCTAGTTTATACACGCCCATGGCAGTTACGTGTATCTTGTTGCTACACTTTCAATATTATCCCAAATTATGTTTGTGTCGTGAATGTGAAAAATAATAACTTCTTGTTTGGTCGAGGTGCCGGGTCGAATTTGGAATTCTTGTCTCGCCAACATATAGATCTCAGGAATGACAGAAGTCTGTGTTACAAATACATTAAACGATAGGCGTATAATATAATGTTTTTCGATACATTTAGACAGTAAAACAAAGTAATATACTATTATTATTCAATGTATTAACAAATAAATCGTTCTTTGTTCCATTATAGACATAATTAAATAATTAATTTTAATATCATAATTTGCTAAATCGCGTTTTCACCATTGAATTTATTTAAAATATATTTCATGATTTCACTTTTAGCCCAAATTGTTGGATGAGCGAAGCGAAGATTCCATTCTACAACACCGGAGAAAAAAATCCGGAATGTTTTTTTTTTTAAAATTTTTGTCTGTTTGTCCACACGATTCCGGCTAAACCGATACTCCGATTGCGATGAAATTTTATGGAGGCCTTCGAAATCTCTGAACTTAGAACCGCCACGTTTTTGAGCGCAATCGGAAAATTATTTCTCATTAAAATCGCAATTTTACGATTTTCTTCGATTTTTTTAAAAAAAAATCGACTTATAACACCTACATGCTCTATCTGATTTTAATGATTTTTGCACATAACCTTTATTTTATGAATTAAGATATTCTTGTAAAATTTGAGCGTAATTAAAAAAATATTTATCATAAAAATCGAAATTTTACGGGTTTTTTCTTTTTTAAAACAATTCTTCGACTTATAACACCTACATGCTTTATCCGATTGTAATGATTTTTTCGCAAAACCTAAATTTTATTAATATATATATATATATATAGGTGTTAAATTTTAGCGCAATCGAGAAATTATTTCTCATAAAAATCGCAATTTTACGATTTTATTTTTAACAATTACGATTTATTAAAACAAATTAAAAAATTAATGTTAATTTTTTTTTTTTTTTTAATTTTTTGTTAATTTATATTTATATTTTTATATTTAGTATAAAATTATATCAGACATATAATTATTTGAAATTGTTCGTCACGCTACCAGGCAAACGGCACATGCGATCTTGATGAAAATTGGAGGGG
Source organism: Sweltsa coloradensis (assembly GCA_024449915.1). Taxonomy (NCBI): domain Eukaryota; kingdom Metazoa; phylum Arthropoda; class Insecta; order Plecoptera; family Chloroperlidae; genus Sweltsa; species Sweltsa coloradensis. The sequence continues at coordinate 479,429 of JAMZAV010000399.1, read as the reverse complement.
ACCTTCGAAATATCTGAACTTAGACCTGCCACGATTTTGGGTACAACCGAAGAAATATTTCTCATGAATATCGTACTTTTACGATTTTTATTCGATTTAAAGTGCGATATTTTCGTGACATTAGGCCGATTCTGACCAAACGAGTGGGGCTTCAACAATTATATTTTACATGGACATGTTTGAAAAGTTAGCCAGAATCCATAGAATATAGGTTTTCATATGAGTTTTTTTAGGTTTATAATTACAATTAACAAGTAACAATAGAAACTTGACAACAATCACCTATAATTCATTCAAAAAGTGCTTGTAAAGGAAAAGTGGTCCTACGCAAATTAAAAACTTACAAAAAAGCTCATTCATCAACGCGGCGGGACTTAAGCGTTTTCATAGTAATTTGTACAAGAAGTATTTACAGGGGAAGGGTAAGGGATTTTCTACGTCGGACCCTAAGAAGAATTTCTTGAAACTACTTCTAAATACATGTGAAAATTCTAAGACTTCACCCGGATGTTTACGTTGACATTATTTTCGTGTTATTATATTTGGTTTTAACAAAACAACTGACATACTGATAATCTGACATTGCCAATACTATTTGTTATTAATTTTTTGGGTTAAGCAGTACGCCCATAGACGATTATAGTGAAATTTATTACGGATATCCCGAACATATTCCTGCTCATAATTTTTGGGTTTGGAAGGCTCATTTTTGTTTCTAGCTGAAAATTGTTCTCGTTAATACTGGCACGATAATTTTTTTTCTTCCGACCGTACAAATACTAACTCTGTACCGGAGAAGAAAAATTCGTACCTTACGAGATATTAACGAGAACATTTTTCCCCAAATATCAGATTGTAGACAGTATGTGCTTTAAATAGAAACAAATATGAGCCTTTGAACCCCGAAAATTATTAGCAGGAATATGTCTGGAGTATACGTCATACATTTCACTATAATCGTCTATATTGGGCGTACTGCTCAACCCAAAAAATAAATAAAAATAATTTTGGCCATATAAGGAAAATTTTATATTGGGCAATAGATAAACCTATTCTATCATTAAAATCTAAAAATTCCGGTCTTATGAAAAATCCGATTTCACAGACATGATTTTTTTAATTCTAACGGAAGCTTTCTGTACACGGTACGAAAGTATTTTTGGGTTTCAATCGATTTCTCAAGGATTTACCGGTCATCGTTTGATGCTGGGCGTCGAAATGTGGAGATCAGCTGGTACTCTAAAAAGCAACATATTACATACCATGATTTAGTGACGTAAGCGTTCTCTACCGAAAATATGGTTGGCACGATTTTTGTAGGGAATTATAAGATATAAACATTTTTGCTTCTGAAACTTATCGTCTATCTTCCGCCATTTTGAAGATATAAAAACATCCACTATTGTGCAGACATTTTTCAAGATGTCCGATTTTAGGAGAGTTTTTCCCCTTTACGGACGCTCTCTGGAACGTCTGTGCAAAAATGCATTTTGCCCGGAAATTTTGTTATAAATCGTCTCTAATGGTCCTTCGTCCATTATGACAGAAGTGTATTAAATATCTCAAGGGTGATCATAGACATAGAGTATCGTTGAGGTTAGACCATATCTCAAGGGCGATCATAGAGTATCGTTGAGGTTAGACCATATCTCAAGGGCGATCATAGAGTATCGTTGAGGTTAGACCATATCTCAAGGGCGATCATAGAGTATCGTAGAGGTTAGACCATCGTCGCGAAGATCAGCGATCAGAAAAGAACAATGGAATATCTATTCCTACTTGAATAAAGCGCCTGCGCATACTAGTCAGGACCGAAGAGGAATGAAGCAGGCCGAGCAGGCGTGAGAGGTCGTTGGAAATACAACATCGGAAACTTAGTCCAATTCGCTTTGCTTTCGATCATTTGTGTATCCAACCCAAGCTGGCTTTTATGACGATGTAGATGGCTGGACATTGTTGAATCTACGGCAATCTGTCGGTACATTGAACATGTTCTCGTATCCGTAGTTATGTGTTCGCTATAAATGTATTGAAACAGGCGTTTTCATAAACGCATATTTTATTAAATAAGAGATTAGAGTCGATTAGATTCATGTTTGAAATATAAGCAAGAAATTTTAAAATCACTTCTTGTTTTAAGTTAGCCCTTTCTTGTAGATAATATTAAACATTAACATTAAAATGCATTTATAGACACACAAATGTAAATAAGGCCTACGTTAGGCCCCTTTATTCTTCACTTCACAGTCCTTAAACCGCTTAGTAGGTAAATAAGTAATTACTATAGACAAAAGATAAGTATGCATATACAATTTCTGTTCAAATGGCTGTTTAGTTTTGTGTTCAAGGATTCGAATTTAAATAAATGTAATACAATTTGCAAAACTTATACTTCAGATCATCTTGCACACTTTCGTGGGTATGACTTGCAATAAATCATGTCCAAGAATAAAGTTAAATAACTGTGCAGAGGTTAACACAGTCTCGTGGAAAGAAGTTAATACCTGGGCGAACGTTCAAGGCGTATTTGATCAATTCATGGCACTACATCGTTCACCCACCATAATTCATAACGGAAAGGAAAAGAAGAAAAAGGACGACCTATCAAACTTTTTTCTTTCGCGAAAATGGAGAGAGAATTTTCGCTTCTAATGGCACCCCGAGGGTAGGAAATTGCTAAAAGAGGGTGGGCAAGGTTTGATAAAATAGGTCGGGAGTTGTCGACACCAGATGGCGATTAGTTCCTTAGATGGCCACCACATAGCGGATTGATAAGGTCCGGTGTTGCCAGGCCGTGTCACACGCTGACATAACATTCCACCGGGAACATATTACACTCGCCTCTTACCTAAAGGTTACGCTTGAAAAATTACAGTTTGGAACCGCGTGTATATAGTTGAAGCTGGCTTGCAAAAAAAAATAGTGAATTATTGTACCAGATTGTTTTAGTAAATATATGTTAAAAAAAGTTTACAATCGTTAATTAAGAAATATTTAAATTTGTGGTATATTTTGCGCCCGTAGTACGCTGAGTTTGTACAGTCAGTGTGTCAGTTATATTGTCGAAAGTCTAATCTAAGAAAGAATTTGAACAATCAGCCGTCCATATCCTATTTTCTTATGAGATTTGTAGAACAAGTGTGTAATAAAAGTCGCAGGAGTGTGTACATTCCCAAACAATAATAATAAAACAGTTTTCTCAGAACACTTTTACATGATTATGATTTGCTACGTAACAACTTTTGTATAATTTATAATTTTGCGTCTAGAATGGCCATCTAAATATTTGTCACGCAGGCGAGAGTAGCTTGTGCCGTTAGACCTGGGTATTATTATTTAGAATCTATGTTCGGAGAGACAGAGTGGTATGAATATAGCATAGAAATGAGGAGAATTAGATGCTCTGATGAAAAAAGCCTTAGTAATGTTCGTGATGGAATATAACATTTTTAATATAAATTCAGATTATAGAGTTATTATAACAGGATATAATAAATTTTTCTATATTGCAAAAGACGGCACACTACGGTTACTTTGACAAGTTGCAGTACAACTCCATGATTAATAATAATCCAAATACAAGCGGTTTGTTCACATTAATCATTTGCAAGGAATAAAACTGATTCTTGAGTTTATTTCAAAGTTTCTTGAAAATAAAATAATAAGTTATAGTTGTTTTCGATGGCACGAGAAATTGTGACATGCAATAGTATTATGCAAGTAGTGGCGGTACTTACACGAATGCCAAATTGCCAAGTGATTTTAAAAGTGACAGGATTGTTTTTAAAAGTGAGGGATTATTTTTGTATTTATAAACTGTTTTTATTAATATTGTGTTGTATACTCTATAATAATAAATGTTGAATTTAATATGCAACAACGTTTTTATAATGAGTGTAAAAGTCGGAAGCCTTTAAGGTATGAAGATGCTATGGGGCAGATGCTCTTTCTGTTGCTCTTGAATTAGTACTTGTGTGAAATTGTCTGGGCCGGCACCTCCACCAATTTAATATAAAAATCCTGGAATCCCTCCACCATCTTTTAAAAATATTTGTTTGTTACACGAAAATCGTGAACATTTTTAGAGTAACTGGACGGCCACCAAATTCCCGACCCTACCTAAAATGTAGGGTAGTATTTTTTTTTTTAAATGTGGTAACGGAAAGACGATTCTGGAATTATCCCTGTGTTAGCATTATCGTGGAACTCTATGAAACCCACTTAAAATGTAGTATTCTTGCCAAAAACTGACAAAAAAAACATACTGTTTTATATAGAGGTATGAATACCAACGGAAAAAAGAGAAACATATATTAAGACATTACAGCTGGGCTAGACGAAAACAATCGGTTTGCGCAAGACGAACGAGAATACGGCAGACAAAACACGATCAGCAGTGACATAAGAGACGGTCGTCGGTCGCACGCATGCGTAGTAACAAATCTACACCGTGCCTAGAGGAAATGATTACACGCGAGGTACATAATACATTCATGTCATTCATGTCAATTCATGTCCAAGACGAAATGATTTAAAGGATTGCTGTCCAAGAGTTAATCAGCTATCATTGGATGGGCGAAGCGAAGACTTTAAATTTCACTTACCCCGAGAAAAATATAGCCTAGCTCGGGTGTTTTTGTATTTGTTTTTGTCTGTTTATATTCGCTCTCTACTGGACAAACGGTATTTTATGCGATCTTGATGAAAATTCGAAAACTCTGAACTTAGATCAGCCGAGTTTTTGGGTAAATTGTGTAGGGATGTCCGAGGGCTATTAAAGAGGACTCAACCCCTTTCATTCGCAACGATTGAGGAAAACCTCGGAAAAACGGACCTAAAGTCAGGATTTCCTGTTTCGACGGGGCTCGAACCCGGGACTTTCCGAATCAGAGTCGCGCGCTTAACACTCGAGCTAACACTGCCGTTGCCGGTCACATTATGTGTTTTGAGTTTTTCTCACGAATACATGGATTACCTGCAGTAACATAAACTGTTCTAATTGTATTTCGACGCTAGTGTTCTGGCAAGTTTTGGACCGTTAATGGTTGACATATCGGTCAAGCTGAATTGAGAGTTACAGTAATGTGAAGCCAGAGTTTTGAGCATGAAGTTATCACTTAACACTTTAACTTTTGCACATTTACCAGTAATAACGGGAACACTGAGGCCTCATAACAGAACGTGACATTGTTGAGAACTTTACATTACAATGAGAGGATTGTTGATGTGTGTTACTATTTTCAACTACCATATTACAAAACTATTTCATGAATTGATATGCATTACATTTCTACATTTTATACGTTCCTATTTCAATTGATAAATAATCATATTTCAATAAAATACATCTTAGTTTTATACATAATTAGAAAACAAATGTGAAAATGAATGTTTTGCCTTTACATTTATGTTTGTCGTCATACAAGTTTTAATGGATTAAGCGTACGAGCGATTTAAGATTCCATTTCACTACACTGGGAAAAATCGGAATGTTTTTTTTTTGTTTTTTAATTTTTGTGATGAACACTATTCCGGACAAACCATACTCCAATTGCGATGAAATTTTAAAGTCTATGAAATCTCTGACGAAAATGACGGAGGGAAAAATCGATCGAAAAATTATTTCTATGAAAATCGCAATTTTAACGATTTTTTCGTTTTTAAAAATTTTGCTTATAATCTCTGCGTTATCCGATTGTACTATTTTTTTACAGAACCTTAATTTTATGATAATATATCAGTTTGAAAATTTGAGCGCAATCGAAAATTATTCTTATGCAAATCCAATTTACGATTTAATTAAAACATCTTGACTTAACACTACATGCGTTTATCCCATTGTAATGATTTTTTCATGACCTTAATTTTAGATTAATATATTCGTTGAATTTAGCGAATCGAAAAATTTTCATGATGATCCAATTTTACGATTTGTTTCAATTTTAACAATTCTTCGACGAATAAAACTACATGCTTTCCGATTGTATGATTTTCACTGAACTTTAATTTATGAATTCATATATTCATAGTGAAATTTGGCGTATCTAAAAATTATCTATAAAAAAATCGAATTTTACGCTTTTTTCGTTTAAAAAATTACTCTCATCCATCAACGCGGCGGGAACTCCTAGTATAAATACATTTTTAAAAATTTCCATATAATATCATCCTTATAATTGTGTTTTCAATGAATAAATACTTATTTCCACAAAATACAACTCAGATTTATTTAAATAATGAGAAAACAAATGTGAATAAGTGTGTTGCCTTTATAATTATATATATCACCAAAAAAGTTATAATAATTAATACGTTTTTAAACAGTTCTAAATTTGGTATATTATCTATTGTGTTTTCAATAAATGACTATATAATTCCTCAAAATACAACAAAGATTTATTTAAATAATTAGGAAAAAAATGTAAATAAGCGTTTGGCCTTTATATTTATGTATGTCGCCATACAATTTCTAATAATAAATACGTTTTATAGATCTCCACATTGATGTATATTATCCATTTAATTGTGTTCTCAATAAATGTATATATTATTACATAAAATATAACTAAGGTTTATTTAAATAATTAGAAAACAAATGTGAATAAGTGTTTGGCCTTTATATACATGTAAGTCGTCGTACAATTTGTAATAATAAATACGTTTTATAGATCTCCACATTGATGTATATTATCCATTTAATTGTGTTCTCAATATATATATATATTATTACACAAAATATAACTCAGACTTATTTAAATAATTAAAACACAAATGTGAATAAGTGTTTGGCCTTAAAAATTTATATTTGTCTTCATACAATTTATAATAATGAATACGTTTTATAAATCTCCACATTGATGTATGCTATCCATTTAATTGTGTTCTCAATAAATGTATATATAATTCACAAAATATAACAGAGATTTATTTCAATAATTAGAAAACAAATGTGAATGAGTGTGTGGTCTTTATTATTATGTATGTCTCCATAAAAGTTGAAATGATAAAAAAGTTTTATTGATCTCCACATTTGACGTATTATCCATATAATTGTGTTTTCAATGAATGAATACATAACTCCACAACATAGCTTACAACTCAAATTTATTTAAATGATTAGAACACAAATGTGAATAAGTGTGTGGCCTTTATTATATTTATGTATGTCGTCATACAAGTTATTAAAAAATACACATTATTTTACAAAGATTCAAAATGATAAAGAAAACATTCTCAATTTTGTTGAAGCTGCGTATTTCATGAACTCACAATAAGTCAAAGCAACATAATTTATATCCCTAGACTGATTTCAGTATTTTAGTGCAATTCATTTTAATAACGTTTCGTGCAATTCCAGTAACTCATCATTGTGTCGCTTGTGTAACATTAATACATGCGAGTAACGATAGAAAGTTAATTTCGAATGTAGCTTGAGCGTGTTTACCATTAGTTGGTGATTGCGCCGTGAAGATCTTCATATAGGTGTACTGTAGACGTCGGCCCCCCGTCTCTTTTCATTTCCTAGCTTTGCGTTTCGTTGAGGATCATTCCGCCCCGCGAGCACGCTCGTTAATTTAACTCAAGATGCCTGCCTGCTGTTTTCATTTTCGAATCTTAAGTCTCGTCCGACCCACTGCGTACCACAATTTTCATCCGAGAGTTTAAACGAGAACATTGAGTGATTTCGACTTCGGGGGGGGGGGGGGGGTAAGGGAGGGAGGGGGTAAAAAAGTTTCTTTGAAGTTGAAAAAGTATCGTGATTGAGTAAAAGATGAAAAAGATTCTAAATCGTTCTGCAGATGTCAATTGCCACATCCAAAGGCATATTGTTATAGATGGGGAGAAAATAAATTGCTTTAGCAAAATATTTTAAAATATATTTGTAGCGTGCCTTTAGCTGTGCTTAGTCTAAATTAAATTAATATTATGAAGAGACTTTTAAGAATAATTTATTGCTGCCCGAACATAAAGTAAACATTATAAATAGTGCACAAAATTTATGGTAATAAGTATTAATTTATGATGCAGTGCCAATTAATAAAGATTGTTGTAGAAAAAAATTCTCAAAATAAGTAATCCTCAACAAAACAGTTGCTAACAACATGATATATGTAACAATCTTCCATCTGCGTATTACGCTTTTCGTAAAATTAATGAAGAGTATTAATTTTGTAGTTAGTAGATAATTTTTATATTATTCTATTGTTATGTAGGCTCTTAATTGGGAGATGATTTAAGACACTTACATTTACATATTGTTTTTAACACATACACTTATTCAAAGAGTTCTATTAAAAACACATTTTCACGAATCATAAGATAAATTGCTCTATGGTAGCAAAGAGTGCAAACACAGAACGCCAATATCTCGCATAACAAATACAAAAAAAAACTTCAACCTTCTATTTTTCAACCTCCAATGTTCACCCAAACAATTTAAATTTTTTTAGGTTGCTAACAAAGAAGAAGCGCATGGCACGATCAGTGCACATTACAATATTTCAAATAATTGTCTCCAACACAAGCTCGTGAAATTACTACACAAATTACCTGCTCGGTGGCATACTTACGGTTTATTACTTTTAAAAAATAACATAACATTACATAGCCATACACACATTACTACTTGACATGTTGGTGCAATCCATAACCCGATAGGACAAACGATATTGCTTGCTGTGATTGCTGTGATCCAGACTAAACCTATGCATACTGTGTCAAAGCCTGGTTTGCTATAGCTCACCCAACACTCTCCAATAGTAACGGTTTGTTGTTGAGCAAGAACTTCCAAAACAAGAGATTTGAGCATTTACGTCTATGAGTCTGTGGTTGTCCTTTGTAAAACAAACGTGCTGATATAATGGCATGTAAATGTTCTTAAGTCTTCATAAGATAACATTTTGATTGTAAGTGTAGTAGGCAAACATCATAGTCGTTGTTAGACGAGTGAGTGATTCACGTGTTGAGTACACAGTAACACTCCCCCCACCTAAGGCTGGATGTAGACAGCATGGGTCTTTCCTCCCTAGCCTTAGGCTAGAGTGGCGTATTAATGGTATTATCTTTGGGATGGTTATATACTCAATGGTATTATGGCATAACAGTTGACGCACCGTTATACAAACTAAACTCAAACCCCTATGTTTCCCAGGTACTCAACACATTACTCGCATGAAAGCAATATGAATTCTTCTCGATTCCGCCAATACATACATGTTAATTCAACAAAAGTTGATGTTTCATTCATCTATCGTTTACGTATTTGTTTTAACTTACGTATGCGCATTCAATACGTACCCCAGCAGACCGTTCGATGAAAACGTCATTGTGTGTACATTCCTCTAGGCTTTCGAAACTCTAGCACGCGCCTTGGTGCGTTCTGTGTGTTTTAGCTACACATGCTATATTATGTACAATGAATGAGTTTGTTGATTCATGTACGGGAAATGAGTCAAATAAAGAACATTGATTTACTTCAAGTATCATAGCAGTAATATAATGTACCTCACAAACAAAAAAAAACTTGTAAAATACAGTCTAGCCTTACACAATCAAAAGCATTGAGATATTAAAGAAGGGAAATGCTTTTATAACCTTCTACATTTGCTTACATTTAATACAGTACTTAAATTTACTAAAGCCCCGGTACTGCATCCTTGTAAATTGCAAAATTATATTTGTATAGTTGGTGAAAATTTAATTTCGACAAGCTTTGCAAGGATAGAGTCACGGGAAAAGTGCAGTTATTTATTAAGTGTGCACAAATGTAGAAGGGTACATATGTTCGACCCTTCTTTTAGAACTCAATGCTTTTGTGTAAGTAACAAGTGGCTGTCTTTTTAAAAATGTGTTTATGTGTGGTAGCAATGTTCTGGAAGATCTGTGAACAAATTGGAATTGTTTATTCAGACATCTCTTCCTATCTTCACACGTTTGCTTATTATATATACCAGAAAATGCTTTTCAAGTGTCAAGGCCGGTAATTGCAGAGGAGTGATATTCCTTGCTATTTGACTATACATGTTAAGTCTTTCTGTCAATGCCAGATGCGATCGATGCTGAGTGAAGAAAGAGCGACACAATTCAATTCATTCAAACAAAGTCGTTGGAAGGAACACTTGGAATTTTCACACTTTCCGAAAAACCCTCTTAACACTTCTTAGGTGGGTACTGAATATTTATTTATAATTTTTTTTAGCAATGACTATCGGATATGAAACCAAATCATATATGCCGTAAGCTAGAAGCTCTTGAATAGACAGTCTTGTGCACAAAAGAAAATTGAGACCTTAACTGTGCTGTTTATTTCTCGATTTGGTTGGTCGGGAAACACTCCCGTAGGTGGAATTGTTAATATTTTATACAATTCAGAAGTTAAAAAATCCATCCCGATCGGGGTTCGAACCCGAGTCTCTATATTCCAGGTAGGCACCTTTGCCAACTAGACCACCGAGACGGTATAACTAATTATCAACTGAATAATTCAGCGCCTACCTGGAATGAGGGAAACTCGGGTTCGAGCCCCGATAGGGATGGATATTTTAACTTCTGATTTGTATAAAATATTGTGCTGATTATTTTGTTGTTTACTGTGCGTCAGCCCTCGATTTTTATGACAGTGATACTTTACTGTACACTATGGAAAGGGAAAATTATTGCAAAATTTAGAGTATCAGACACTAGAGCATTTTATTTGCTAATTGTACACATATTTAATTAGACTGCGTTTCGTAGCGTTGGTATACAACACCATGCATAATGGCAAAATTACACATACATAATTCTTAATGCTTCGTACAAAACTTAATACTAATTATTTACTATAATGAAGAAATTAAAAAAGTCCGCCTGAACCGGGATTTGATGCACGGGTCTCCCACATTCCAGGCAGGTGTCTTAACCACTAGACCATCAGGACGGATACATTTTAATCTCTTAATTGTAGCTGCATTTTACATCTGAATGGACACTTATTGTTTGTTTTTTAACGGACTTATAACAATTACACCTACGGGAGTGTTTCCCGACTAACCAAATCGAGACTTAATACTTAGCCTAATATTGAAAAATAAATAATTATAATAATAATCGTTATAATAATATAAAATACACATTTGAAAAACGAAACAGTATAACAATGTTTTTTTTAAATGCTTTATACTGGTACAACTAAGTCTGCACATCGCAACAGGTCTTACCATATTATGTTTCCTTGTCAATAGTAAGATATAAGAAATGTGGTCCCCATCTACTAGCTCTGCAACAAACCTGCATCGTGAATGAAGCTCTTAGACGTGGTAATTGCAACGTGAAGTGAGCTTTGCACATGGAACACGGGCGAGATGTGAGTGTTGGTTTCACAGCGTTATGCTTGCTTTCCTCCAACGAATACTAATAACCCCAAGGCCCTGCCCATCTGGGACATTATGTAAAACCAAGATCCTTCCGGGTTGTTGACTGGACATTTACCCAACAGGGTATGCTCGTGAAGGCGTATTGAAGAGCTTAAGCACCGACCGACCGACCGAGTGAGAATGGTTCAAGAGGATCAATGCTCTTACATACTCTCTTATCTGAGTGGCCACCGACTCTATTCGCTTTACGAGAAGCCTTATTGGAGAATTCATCATTTAAAAATAAATAACATAAGTAGAATAAGTAAGTTCTACACCCTTTTTTATATTTGATTCATTCATTAAATGCATATAATATATTTTTTTATTTGTTACCAAAATTGTTGTGTTTAAATGCATTGTTGTTGCAATGCTACTATTTCAAATATTTACGAAAATGTAGTTTATTGTTGTTTCTGCAAATATGTAATTAGATTTATTTAGTTGTCCTCCTTTGTCAATCAGTTTTTATAACTGAATAGGAAAGACGTTAAATAAATAATAAATCATAAATAAGAATTACCTTTTTATATTGGACTTGACACTGTCCGTTATATATTAATTTGTTTTACTTTAAATCATATCTATAAAAAGTGCTAAAAGTACAATCCATAGCAAGTAAAATAAGTGTGATTTAGTTCTAAGGTAAGGCTTTCAAACAGACCAACGCAAACAACAAAATATGCGTTCACTAATATCGTATATATGAAGAAGATTAGCTTTAACTATTGTTCCCCTCTAAAACGGTGGTAAATAAGAATATTTCTTTTAATTGGTTGGTGTGTTGAATTTTTTTTATATAAATATTTTAAGCTTCCTCTGGGACTAACGTAAACGTTAACTTTTCTATTTATGATTAAGAAAATCCCAATTTATTTTCAGTAGGCTAGTCACCCGGCAAGCTGACGAATGATGGTGTGGTCTGTATTTATTTAACGTTTATAATATTAATAAGTCTCACAAATATTAAATAAAATAATGAAGTATTTCTGGTCAAATCACCAAGAAAGAATCTACCAACTTTGTCATTATGTTGTCTTTACTAGACGATAATAGAAGTAATCAAAATGAGAGTTTAATGCTTCACTTTTAAATAAGTATAGATACTGTTGTGGCTTGTAATTGCGGTTTCCGTTTACAGTTGTGCAATTAAAACAATGCCAAGTAACAAAATCCGCAATAGAGATATCAACTTCCGTTCTCCATATCAACACTCTTTTATATCTGTGACATTTGAAATCCTCGGCAGTGGTTTGCTAGCGTCCGAGTGAGTCTCAAGTGCGTCTCCTTGAATAACATTATCCTGTTCTTGTAAGGTAAGTGGCATGTCACCAACTAAACATACTCATAATTCTTTTATTTTCACTTAAATAAATGTGCTCCAAAGATTTATTAACAATTCCACGGATTCGTTTGAGGTTACTTTGCAATTTATCATCACTCCGCTTTAGATATTATTTACTACAATTCAGAAACTAAAAAAGTTCGCCCCAACCGGGAATCTTTTTTAATTAATTACTTTTTTAATTTCTGAATTGTAGTAAATAATATCAATTACACCTAAGGGAGTGTTTCCCGACTAACCAAATCGAGAAATTCCGCTTTAGATTCTTCGATGAATGCAATGACGAGTGTAATGACTTAGAAATTGCAATATAAAAACAAATTGTATTAAATAAAATTAAGAATTAAGAATTAAGAAATTCGTATTTAGAAGCTAGTTACTCAGTCAAATAACTTATTTTTAGTGTGAGAAATTAAGATTAAAGCAGACCAATCCAACTCTGTCGGTGCCGACGCCGACGCCATCGACGAGCAAACAATAACCAACTAGAGAACGGCATTTCGAATCGAAAACATATGTTTAATAAAAGCCAACAAGTACGAACAGTATAGTACATTATATATCACTCAGCCCAAAGGCTTGATAGTGGGTTAAAGTAATATATTGTGACAGTTATATTCCACAACTAGTTGGTCAAACGTTTTAATCCAAACACAATAGATAGTAAAGCTCAGTTATATTGGTTACAGTCCATATTTGCGTGGACAGTGTAGCAACTAGGCAACAACCAAACAAATTGATAGTAAAGCTAGTTCCTTTGTTCGGTATACGTGCGCGATATTGGTGCAGACGACAGTGTAGCGACTGCTTACTAACCAAGTAGCATATTACTAAGGAAACGTCTTATTCCCCGTTGTTAATGAAGGTAATTGTCATTGAGCTGCCATTGTTAGTGATTTTTTTATTCTTGTGAAAAAAAAAATCTAATACTAAAGTTTGAAGAATTTTGTTAAAATTACAATTAAATTCAAAACAAAAGTCTAAAACATTAAATAGATTTTAATTTTTAATAATCGTAATTTAAAAAAAGGAAAAAATGTTAATATTAATTTACGTAGAAATAAGTTTTCGATTGCACCAAATTTACACGAATACTTAAATTCATAAAATTAAGGTTCTGTGAAAAAAATCATTAAAATCGGATAAAGCATGTAGGTGTAATAAGCTGAAGAAATTTTTTAAAGATCGTAAAATTGCGATTTTAATGAGAAATAATTTTTTGATGGCGCTCAAAAACGTGGCAGCTCTTGGTTTAGAGATTTCGAAGGCCCCCATAAAATTTCATCGCAATTGGAGTATCGGTTTAGCCGGAATCGTGCTAACAGACACACAATAATACAAAAAAAAAATCCGGATTTTTTTTCTCCAGTGTAGTGAAAAGGAATCTTCGCTTCACTCATCCAATTATGTTCGGTGTACGGCACTTCGAATATTATTGAGCAAGCGTAGCGAGCGTCTCCACTTGACTCTTATGGCTCGAATGTCTGTTTTTTTTTCTGTTACTGCTTCGGTACAGGTCTCACCGTTTCTCTGATCGACCTGAAATTTTGCACACATGTACATACCACATATGCGGGTTGCTGTATAGTTTTTGAACAAAATCCAATCGTTGGTTATAAAAAATAAAAAAAATTAAAAATTAAAAAATGTTCCGATCGTTATGAAATTTTGCAGGGTCAATAAGTACAACATTCTCTCCAAAATTACAAATGTTTAGCTAAATCGGTCAAGACCTACTTATTGGTAATCATAATTCGAAAAATGATGTAAAAAAATCAAGGAGGCAGTGAAGATTCAACATTGAAAGTTTTTGTCTTCAAGTATTTTGAAGGTATGCCTATGTTGGCACATTATGGGAATGTCGTACTCGGGTCGTGTTGCACGTACCGGTGCTCGCTCAACAACGCGGTGGGACTTTAGCGTTTTCCTAGTAATATTATAGAGCACTAGTTCAGTAAGTCAGTAACCTGTACAGGACAAGTGAGTTTCTATGTAATATGTGAATAGACAATTTACAAAAAGTCATCAGTTGCAATAACAAATTACGTTTTACTGGAAGTTTTGATGATTTTATGATATTATTATTAATTGTTTAAGTAAATTAAGAGGTGCATGTAATCAGGTTATTTATAGTCAACTCGTTCAAAGAATACTCATACCAACTTGATTTTCTCTTTGCTTTCTCAACCAATCTATAGCTGCTGACGTATGAGACGAATCTAGATCACTATTGTAAACAAATCAGAAATTAACATTCATAAAGCTCAAATAACGGTAGCGTATAAAACCATTTCTTGGAAAATATTCCACCCAAGGAAGCGGTTGGTAACTGATAAGCCGATGCTGCCAACCTCTTCCGAAATCATGAATTCGCCAAGTCTTCTTCGAGCATAAGGTTTAATATCGTTTAAACGCCGTAAGGGTTAGTTATGGCTTATTTTACAGTCGAGCAGCAAGCTACCTTCGGTAGCGGTGTGAAATCGCACGCTTTCGATTCTGCAATCTCTAAATTGCAGTAGTTATAGGAGTTCCATTATAAATATTACAGTGTCAAGTTGGGATGGCGACTGCCATTTCGCGAGAGTCGGACGTCGTTACATGTAGGTCGGGGTGGGGGTGGATACCTGTCTGCCCCTCCTACCCCCTCCACACGACCTTTGACACGCTTCCCTGTCAAAGACGACGGACGTTGACCAGGCGGCCCGACGTAGCCTAGTCCGGCCAGCATTAGTGGAAATGTCATGACATTATTATCGGACCGAGCTCTTTTGAGAATTTAATTGTTATACGTATTACGAGTCGACGTAATGTACATTGACTTTAATAAAACTCTGCTTAGTGATCATTATGTTATTTTAAAACAGATATTATATCGGCTGTTGTTGGTTTGTACTTACAGCACACAAAGTAAATTCAAAGTTCAGGGTCTAGCAATGCAATGGAGATTGTAATAATATAAACATTACAAGTCAAATATTAACAAACATTTATAATCAATATAGGTATACAATTCAATGGAGATTGTAGTAATATAAACATTACCATTCAAAATTATATAACAACCAGGATTATTAAAAACAGTATTTCGTGTGCGAATCAATATAGGTATAAAAGCAATTTTAGCCAAATGAATATTCCTTTTGTTGAGAATTGCCTCGTTTGCACAGAGATCATTATTTAACAATTCTCTTGATATCTTTGCTCTGGATCGCGAGCTTGGATATTAGCTGAGGATTAGAAGCGGAGGACAAATGGAAGTGGCCGTTCTAGAGGATTATGCGGATGAGATCTTAAATTGCTACCTTGAAATAAGCTATTAACTGTATTTGCATTACATTAGGCAAAGAAGAAAATTCTGTTGCTTTGTATTTGTAGAGCAATTCAATTTCTAAAGGGAAATTAGCAATATTACGCTTTAGCACAAAATGTATTTCTTAGACTGCTACATTACTTACATTGCGTGGAAAGTAAATAAAAAACAAAAACATAAATTATCATATCTATACTTCATGTATTGCTGTTAAGATAACTAGTGATTATTGAGTTTGATGATGTATAGTGTACTGATTCAAATTAGCTACTGAATACAATGGGATGCATAAGAAGCCTTTGTCATAGTATATATCTTTATCTACGAAGACCGTGATACAGACAATAATGCCTACTACCCATTGAAACTGATATGCACAGAGTTGAATCAGGTTTCAGAGAATGAGCTAATTAATGTGGGATCTGACAAAAGACAGATTCACAGAATACCGGTACCGGTACATGAACCGCAATGATCTGTTAATACACGTCCACCTATACTCCGGTTTCCACAATTGTGGTAAGAGATCACAAAAATATATACCCGCGCCTGACAAGTAATCACACCACAGCGAAATCATAACCTCAAATCGTAAAAATTGTGAACATTTGGAGCAAAAATACGCAATTTCTGCTAACTGATTCATATTTATGTATACACTCAGTTACAGTTATTAGTTTTACAGTTACAAATATAAACGGAAGTTGATCAACTACGATGAAAAGTTTATTTGTGTGTGCATTTAAAGTTAATATACAATTAAATGTATATCCTTTTTTTTTAAACTGATGTTGATAGGTAGAAAAAAATCAAAAGTTGAGTTACCCCACCTCTTATTTAGAACCAAACCATTCCTACAAAGGGCGGAAAATTTGTCAATAAGTGACATGTCAGCCATGTATTCTTTAAATAAATACTCGCATCATCACGAGAAGATCAAAATGAGAAGGATGTAAGCATTTCAAGCGGATCTTTATTTTATTATGTTTTGTATGTTCGGTGCTGTATAATATGACCATGTTATGTTTACTTTCAAGTTTGTATTGCCTTTAAATCACTTTGATAAAACATAAAAATTGCATACATCAAAATAAACACCATACGGGTTTAACAAACTGTGCTCATCTCAGAAATAGATTAAGGCACGTAAGGTACACATAAAATGAAGTATTTATTTACGAACAATTTGCCAAGAAATGCACGATCAACTTGCTAATAAAGTGATGTTTTAATCATACACATTATCTTAGAAGATTCATGAAAGCAAACATTAATTAACGAATAATTATTAAAATATGTAAATTTATTCAATTA
Organism: Sweltsa coloradensis; assembly: GCA_024449915.1. Taxonomy (NCBI): domain Eukaryota; kingdom Metazoa; phylum Arthropoda; class Insecta; order Plecoptera; family Chloroperlidae; genus Sweltsa; species Sweltsa coloradensis. The sequence goes on along the minus strand of JAMZAV010000399.1, from coordinate 462,067 downwards.
ATTAAATTACATTCAAGCTCTAACGAAGCTCGTAAACCGTCCTCAATTTTTGTTCGTACTATCCACTGAGGTAATTGAGGTAACAAAGTAATGTCTTATTAACAAAAGAAAAGGTACCAGACGCAGAGCGCCAGGGAATGCCACAAGATGCAGTGTAATCTAACATTAATCTTGTTATCTCGGTAGACCTCTTGAAATACTGCACAGCATGGCCTGAGCTTGCCGGTATTACATTCAGGTGAACATGGCTTGTATCCGAGCTCAGCTAGGGTAAAGTCTAAGGAGAGGGGGGAGGGGGTGTAGGGTTATTGCCCTATACTTGTGATATCGTAAATTTTAATATAAAACCGTTACTTAAGCAAAATACCTTGAAGATATAGGGACTTGTTTTATCAGCATAAATTAAACGAAGTGTATACGAGACGAAACGATAAACACGGGATTAAACGTGTGAAACTAAGTTATTATAAAGCTTAAAAATTGAATCGTTAATTTTTTATGTTTTACCCATAAGATAAATAATAAGGTTTCAAAAAGATTCTTACAATTTGATTTCATTGTTTTACAATATTTACATGAGATAATCAGAGACAACCCCAAAAGAGGAAGCGTTGCTGCTTAATTGATAGATCGTCTAAAGAGAACAAAAATAAAGAAGAAGAAGAAGAAGAAGAAGAAGAAGATTACAATACTCGTTTTTGGTGGGGTGCCGGGTATTTTTTTTCACCACAAACATTCTTATCTTTGTCAACACCAAAAATACGCATGGCTATCGGAGTTCGTGATCGATAAGCCATATTATATTTTATGTTTGTATGATACCTTGGTATTATGTGTTCGTCCGATATGTCACCCAACAGTGGCTGGTCAGTCAACAACCATTTTTTTTCTTTTATATAATTAATATATAATGTCAAAATCTAGTTGATGTTGTAGAAGCCTAGAATTAATACTTTTATTTTATTTAAAACCAAATCTTACATTTTAAACTTCCTCGGCAGGGGATCAAACTTAAAACATACGACCTCACGTACAAGCACTAATAAATTGAGCTATCGGGGCCATGTGAGAAATTTGTTCTAAATTGCCAAGAATTGTGAATTTTGAGTTTCACATTTCTACAAAAGTTGCCTTATACCAAGAACAGTGTCCTGAATTAAAAACTAAGTAAAACAAATTTAAAAACTTGAAAAGAAGTCCCTTTGTAAAAAAATCACAATAGGCTGCATATTGTAATGCTTATTGGGTCTTAGAAGAGGTGTTAGTTGACTTGTTGCTCTATTGATGGAATATTCTTTTAGATTGCTGTGACGATATATTTAAACAAAATAATTTTTAATTCCGCTCCAATATTATACTACGTTTAAACCCCATTCACCGGGTGCATACGCTTTGGACCCCCAACCTTACTTTATCAACCTCCGACGGCTTTTACTCTTCGAAGATTTCAAAAGGAAATTCTCAAAAATATTGGTTTAATTTTGAATTTACCTTATTATTAATGCATCGTTTACACAAAACTGTAAATATACCGGTATAGCCAAACTTATTCCCATACGGATTGCATGGGCTAGGGTTTGATTCTATAATCTTTGCCGGCCATACTTCAGTCATGAAGAAGTTTCATATTCATTTTTCACCTTATATACGCTTAACATTTATAACTGTTGGCTTTTTATTTGTTATTGTAGTTGTTATTATGCGAAATTATGTTTTAACATTACAAAACTTGATGAATCTATCAGCAAAGTTATCAATCTAAAATCGCCCGAAATAAGTACTTATCAAATAAATATTTTTGTCAAATAGAAATACAACAGATTAATTTCATTTAAAACTATTTGTTTATCTTATTACAAACTATACATTATTAGTAAAGGAAACCATGCTCACAGACAACATTAACATTACACTCATGGCCTTATTCAGGTGACTTGTGTAATTTGGAGGCATCGTCGAAAGGCTATTTTAAGAGGACACGTTCGTTAGCAGTAGCCTTCATTGACTAAATCTTGGAAAACTGCAGTGAAGATTGCAGGTTGAAGGAATCATGATCTCGCGTTACGCACGTATTATTTCGACCTGCATGGTAGGGCCTTAAAACTACAAAGATAAATAATCTTCTGACAACACCCAGAGCTGTGCTGACTGCAACTTTTCAATCACGTTCACCCACTCACGCCGCAAGGATCCAGATCACAATAACTTCCACATTCAAGTCGAGATAATATATTGAGTCTGCTTTCTAAATCTTCATCAGCAAAGTGCAAAAACTAAACTGAATATTGAATAGTAGCGGTTTACAGTATAACATTGCCAAAAACGAAGCATTTCGGAATAATAATAAAATGTCATAGTTATTTATTTATTTTTATTTATTTATTTATTTATTTATTTATTTAACGCCTATCCTATTCAGTTATAAAAACTGATTTACAAAGGAGGACAACATATATATCATATAATTCATGTGTTGGGTTTAGAACCATGTAATATATTGCATTTGATTTTTAGGACATAATATAAGATTTGTTAATTAATGTGTCATACTTTAACCAATAATTACTTACAGATACGTAAGTTGATCCATTTGACACATGAATTAATTTGCTTGCTACCTTCTTTTTGAAAGGTAATATGCTGGTTGACAAACTAAGTTGACTAACTAATAGGGGCATATACCGACAGAGGTAGCTCATGCGTAACGCGTGAAACTCAGATCGAAAGGTCGCGGGTTAGAAACCCGGCACTGTCAATCCGGCCCGAAAGTTTTTCCGAGGTTTTCTTTGGTCGTTTAGGCGAACACCGGGATAAAGTCCTCTTATTAAACAGCACTCGGACATTCCCTACGATTGTCCTAAACCCTAATAAACTATAGTTAGTTAACGAGGGTACACCGGGTAAACATGTGTATTATGTATACCCTACGACATTTTATCAATCGCTAATAAACTAATAACTAATAAGTAGAGATGTGCACAAAATGGTAAGAACGAAATTCACGATTTTTTTAAATTGCAATAATCCCTTCAAATTCAGTTTGCACATGAATCACCTGAATTGTGATTGAATGGTCCAATTTCCAATTCGCGAATTTTCACGATATTTTAGTTGATACCGCGAACTGGTGGCGAAATCAGCAATTATGTCTTTAAACGCGAATTAGGTCACGAAATTTCAAAGTTTTTGTCAAAGTTTTGGTGGAGGTGCCGGGTAGGTAGTCGAAATTAAATAATTCTGACGCCTACATATAGTGGAGGTGGCTGGTCATAAAATGCGATTGAGAGATCGTAATAATCGTTTGTACGCGAGTAAGCTCAAAGTACTTCATATAAAAATATCGACATTACACAAAAATGCATAATTTCGTAATTTTGGTGGAGGTGCCAGGTAGTAGAAATTAATCCTAATAAAACTGTTGGAAACTTTTATAACAAAAAGCTGAAATTGAACTTAAAATTAAAACTGATTCTCACTCTAATGTAATTGTTTTTCTTTTAAATTAATCATTAATAATTGTCCTGGAATTTGTGATACCAATAATTTAAAAACTGGATTTTTTATGCATTATCAATTTTTTTGGTAAATAACGAAAAATCGTGAATTTTTATTTTTTTAAGGCGCGAATTGTCAAACTTTAAAAAACATTTTTGCACATCTCAACTAGTTAGTATAACAAGAGGTAAGCTCGCATTTAAATATATTCCAACTTTCAACTGGAATCAATGTGGCTCGAACATTGTATAATTACTAAGAAACTTTTGACATCGCAACTCCAACTGACTAAACTCTCCCTGAATTATTAAATTTGTCCTGAAAAACATTTCCTCAAACACAATGTATTTCACTTCACCCTGTGGAAGTAATAGCATTATTATAACATTATATTATTCTATGATTTTAACAGGAATATTATACAAGGTGCTATATATCTATTATATTTACAAATAATAATGTTAACTGTCAAACAGTCCAAAACAGTAAAATATTAATATTTTCCCAAATTATAAAAATATGATAATGATTCTTTTTGCGTTTTGAGTTGTTTACAAAGTTTGAGAATAAATAAAATAAAAAATAAATTTGTTCTTATTGAAGCCTCCCACTTAAGTCACACAACTGATTTTCAACGGGAGACATAATTATTTAAAGCGGACAAATGTGTTTATATTATAGTAACTAATCAACAAATCCATCTGAAAACCCATATAAATTTTGTTGTGTCTAGTTGGTCCACTGGTCAAAGTCCCTGCCTCCAATGAAGAAAGTAGTGGATTCTTATCCCGTTTCTGACCAAAAAAAAAATACTTCCGATGTGAACAAAGGGGCTATATCTTGTAACTGTGATTTTACACGATTTAAAAGTTGTTATTTTGTGGAATTTCTTAAATCAGCGTTTACCTGCTAATTTTGTCTACTGTAGATACTAAAGCATCAAACCAATTTAAAATGGTCATTTAAAACATCGTGTCTTGAAACTGTGCAAAAATATACACTCAAATACGCAAACATATGCATTCCGAAATCACATTCCGTCTTGGTAATCAGCACATTTTGACCGAACCACTAGCAAAAATTAAATAAACAAAATACACTGGATTAACAGAACAAGTAGCCAAGTATGTCAATAATAGCCAATTTTTGGGGGTCAAAATCCTCCAAGGTCACAGTGCATACAGATCGTCCCCATGTTATTACTTATGGGAGAATTACCAAGTTTGACATTTTTTCGGGTCATGGTGGGAGGACCCAATAATTTTAAAATTACTATCTAAATTCATAACTAGTTACCTATACCTTAAGTACATCAACAGCGACTTTCAAGCCGTCCTAGCCACGAATTACATTATCAATTTCTAAAGTTGTTACGAATTATCCATTTTAACTAGCGTCGCCAGCAGGTGTGCCCCGATTATTAGTGTTATGTCACTGAGTGATTTATTTCAAGTAAATACCAATTTAAATTTATTTAAAAGCATGCACCAATATAACTACTGAGTATTGTTGAAACTAGGAATGTTAGTTTAGTAATCACAAGGGTGCATGAAGTCAGCTCCCCTAATGGTCTCGGTTCTTGACGGTGTTGTTGTAATAAATCCTTACAAATCACCTATCGGAAACCATCTAGCCGTACGTCTTGGCGTGCAGAGCGGCCACCGCCACCGCGACGTTACGCGTGAGACTCGTTCATTCGGTTGCTCCCTGACGGCGACCACGGTTTCAATCACTTCCACCAGGTTTATCAAGATCGGATGTGAGTTCTGTCCAAGTCTTCACCACAACATCCCATTCACGAGAAAAGCAAGATAACAAGGTTACTAATTTCGGGCCACGTGTGCAAAGGAATGACCGGTTCTTTCCTTCGTAAATCTGTTTTTATAACAATATTATTATTACAACGTTTATATTATCTTTATGTGTTTGTCTGTCTGTCTATCTGTCTGGACGGAATCTATAATCGATATTTCACCCATTTCTCAATGTTCGATCGAGCTGAAATTTTTCACACATACGTATTCTTGATGACAAAATATGAATCAATTAACAGATTCACTAAATAATCAATTAATTCATCATTATAAATAATGAAAGTTTTATATGGGAATCGATATTTCACCCACTTCCCAATGTCCGATTGAGCTGAAATTTTTCACACAGGCATATATTCTTGATGACAATAGATGAATTAATCTATAACATTCACTATAGGGTTTGAATTAATTCATCATGATTAATTAATTAATCAAAGCTTCATATGAGAAATTAGTCACAGCTAGTGAGGATAGGCCATCGAGATGCAGAAATTCGGACGCGTCCAGTGAGCACATATTCGATTACAACATTCGTTAAGACTAAAAAGAATAAATAATATTACATGAAAAAAATATTTTTTAATAAACAACTCTCATATTTAAATGTACTAAAAAGTAAAAATTAAATTTTTGCCCAACAAATTTTTGGCTTACTCGGAAAATAAAAGCGTTGCTTTCCCTCCATGAACAAAAAAATTATGTAATCTATGTCAATACCGAAAGCGCCCAACGCTTTTATTTTCCGAGTAAGGCAAAAATTTGTGGGCAAAAATTTATTTTTTACTTTTTAGTACATTTAAATATGAGTGTTACTTAAAAAAAAAAAAAAAAATTCATGTATTTTATAACTGAATAGGATAAACGCTAGATAAATAAATGAATAAATAGATTTCAGGTCAACGCGTTGTCTGTTACATATGTAAAATATTAATTTTGTATCTGTTAATTTGTTTGACTGATATAACCTAAATATAACTTAAATATTTACAGTGATTATGTCCTCGCCGCCAAACCAGTAAATGACTAGGATCGAGTTAAAGGTGTACAACTTAAGCCGTATATAAAATGTCCCCATACATATGAAATAATAAAAAAGATAAAAATTAAAATTCTCTTCATATAGTTTATTTTTTAGTCAACCTACTTATTTTGTCGATAAAAATACCGGTCATACCTGCTCCTGTATATTTTGTTACACTGTTAATATCTCAGTCCTGTTATCTTCAGGTGAACTCGCGACTACATCATGACCTTCAGCCTACGACTAGGCTTTAGCCTAGACCACAAGAGCGACCCGAGTGTCCCACTCCTCGAGATCAGTCATGTGGACCTGCACGAGGTGGAGAACGCCGCCCCGCACCACACCGACCGCTTCGAGCTGGTGCAAGCCAGCCCGCCCACCGCCATCTTGAGGCGAGGCCAGCTGTTCCGCATGACGATGTATTTCACTGGCCGTGGCTACTCTGCAGACACGGACGCCGTGCGACTAGTGTTCTCCTACGGTAAGTTCAAGCGCCCCCCCCGCACCACACCGACCGCTTCGAGCTGGTGCAAGCCCCCTGAATTTACCGGCCCTGTTATGTTGGGTAAGAGATTCCAGAAGTGTTATGAGTAATTATGATGAATGAAAGATGACTTGTTGCAATAATACCTTTGATTTTATATGTTTCTCTTGTTTTTTATTTTTGTTCGAGTCCAATTATAAACCAAATAACAGAGTGATTAAGACGAACGTCGTCAAACTAGAAAACCTTGCACCACAATGCGGCCACAAGTAATAATATGTTACGTTAGAGATAAAATACTATATAATATAACTACTATAAATATACACTACACAATCATGTAAACAACAATATACCTAGATTCAGGTTAAATCCACGCACGAAATGTTATAAGATGAGTCTGCAAGTTTCTGTATAGAGCACAAACGTCGTCTCAGCTAGTCGGTACACTAATTAAGAAGCTCGTATGGCAATATGGAAGAAGCTGGGTTCAAGTCATTTCCTTGTATCACTTTGGCTTTGTTTTATCATAGCGTCGGTACTCGGTATGACTTGGTAGGATGTTCGTGGTTATATATATATTATGTGACTCAAGGCAAAAATGCTTTAAATACACTTTCAAAGTATGTTAAATTTCATGAAAATAATGTTTTCACGAATCTTAGGAAATTTAATTATACAACTAATAATAATAAAAAAAATGTGTTCAATTAGTTTAGTTTAAATGATACATTCGCAGTAAATCATAAGAATACCATTGTGAACTCCCTTCGTGGGTATATTTAGATTTTATTTTCATTTCTCTCGGCTCTTTTGTACCGACAATCAAACTTTCAGGTTATCTGTCAAAATGTTGAAATTGTGTATTTGTTTAACAGAAGCATAAAGTTTTATTAAAACGTATAAATTAATGTTTTGAGATTGTACAAGGGTAAATGGACATAATATAACTACTAATAAGGCATACAAAATGTTTGACGAAACCTTTATAACATACGGAACCTCCGATTGACATGCGTTTCTTTTTGTATAACGCTTTACACAAAGGTGCGATATATTAAATCAACCCGGCACCTCCACCAAAACAATTATTAAAGTACACCGTTACACTGACAAAAGCTCCGATCTCTATTTTATGACTATATATTATCACGTGGGTATTTTAGCTCCGTGTATTCTATTGGTTCGAGATGACGTTTTCGTGGGGAACCCAACTTGTCAGGCCCAGCACACTACAAGACTGCCTAGTGCGCTAGTCGGTCCGGCTTACGGTGCGTAGGGGGGGGGGGGGCGTGCCTACGTCACGAGCTGGCAGGATGAGCTCTGACAGGCAGCAACTCTATCCCATGGTCGCTCACAAAAAGTGTTTTAATATTTGATGCGTTGTGGATTCAACGAGCTTAGAGCAACATAGCAGCAAATCCAGGGCTTGGCAATTATTTTAATTAACTGTTTGAAAAAGCTTATAGAAGATTACTTATGATGTCAGTCACAAAATATTTCGATAAAAGCAGTCGATAGCCGCTAAATCTAAGTAGATTTCGTGTGCTACATACAATTAAAAACACGATGAAAATATTTGACGTTTTGCTTAATGATGTCCATAAATCCATCCAATAAGCTAATTGCCTATAGCCACATAACGATACACAATGAATGCACGGGTGACTGCTTTGGTGAAGGTTTATAATTAATGGTATATAAAACATTTATCGGCAAAACACAGTGTTTAAAAGCAAAGCGTTAGGTTAAATGTGTCAATATTCATCGCATAACGTTGAGTTTAGGTTTTAACATTTGATTTGATTTTTTGTGTTGCTTAACGCCACTATGGCTATTCGAGACGATGAGTGGTCATAGATGACGACGTAGGACGATAAGAAGAAAAAAACATGCATTTGTATTTTTAACAGAAAATAACTATATATCATCCGTGTGATAAAACGTTTATTTGTAAAATGTAGACTTCCTTTGAATTAAATTCAATCGTATTTTCAGCTAGCATAGTAAGTATTATTAATTATGTTGCACCATTATTTGTGCGTGTTTTAGCATTGTCAATGCATTGAATGCGTATCATTTATAATGTCCGTTTACAAACTCTATGAGGGTTTAAACATTCTAAATTGCAAATACAGGCGGAGTTGTTTATTCACTACCCAGACTGCCCGTTTCCCAGCGGTACATACCATTAATCTAATTGAAATATGTTCTGGTCTTATGAAACAAAGTTTAAAATAACAAGGCTTGTATTTGACCTTGATTGTTTAAACCATCACTTAATTATTTCCAATAAACGACTTGGAACAGGGAAATATCGTTTATATACAAGATTAAATCATCTATTTTAAGTTGCATTGGGATAATGAATTTGATAAAATTTCGGTTGTCTTGACAATGGTTGATACGGAAACTACCAAGGTTATGCATATTCCTATTAATCCAGGTAAAACGGAGAGAAAATGTGCAAGAGCCAACGAAATTTTAATTATTCACAAGGTGAAACATTTTATTGGCTAGTATTGCCTTCTGTCGAAATATATCTGGTGCTTTCTCGAACCCGAGTTTGTCTCGTATGCTAGCACTGAGCCATCCCGGTTTACAACAAGATAGCGATTGATCTTTTAAGGCGATATGGATGATGTCTCTTATGACGTACACATTCTGTGAGAAAATAACTGTTTCCTCAAACTCTGGCATCTTCATTACCAAATTATGCACATTTCCATCACAGTTTATTTCACAATTCTGTCAATTTTGGCTCAATGAAAGTAGGAGCTGTACGAACCTGGAGTTTTAATTTCGGACCGAAGTCGAGCTTTCAGAGGGGTTGTCCTACAAAATTTCGAACCGAACGTGAAACGAACTAGAACCGAACTTAAAGGGTTATCAAACACTGAAAATAGGTAAAACAGTGATAAGTCTGGACCGGCACCTCCACCAAGAAAGTATAATGTAACTTCTGGACCGGCACCTCCACCATAAGAAACTCAATATTTTGGTTTACACCTGGAAATCGAGAATTTTTTTTGACATCGTCAAATAACAGGTACTCGCACACCTCTATAGAGTAGTTTAAAAACGATTATTTTTTTCTATCTCGAACTTTTTATACTCAACGTTTGAGTTCAAGTTCGAATTTCGAACGTTCGCACATCCCTTCAAGTCAAAAACGTGTTTCGTACTTCCGGTATTTCAACTCACATTGAGCTACATTGAAATTGAAAACAGCTTATCAAGTGCGAAATTACAACATGTTTGCCATACTTTACCTTCTGCTTTGGAAGCAGATGACACTATAATCACTATTATGCTAGGAACTGTTTTTGTATTATATGTAATTAAATGTTATGACAAAGAATTTGTAAAAGTTATAGTTATCATTATAAACAACGTATTAAAACAATTTGTTACAGACAAACTTGATAGAATGCTTGGTAATTTAAATAAGTGATTTTTGGCGAGTTTTTAATAATATAACATCGGATTACGTTGATGGGAAAAAGTGTTGTAAAATGTAAAACAAAATTAAGCTTTTGCTATATCTTATTCCACGAGCTCACTTCGCGGTTGGCATTCGTTTTCTTTCATTCAATCATAGAGCTGCATTAGATTGCAAATTGCTTTGTATATGATATACCTATCAATATTTTATTTATAAACTTCTATCAGGAATACAGTTCATCTAACATCTTTTGAAAACATTATGTAAGAAAACGCAAGACAACTTTTGAGCGGCCAAGTTTTCTTGAGAAAATAAAATAAGAAAGTATTCTCCTGCTCCCTATTACACAGGACTTGTGTAAATATTGAATTCGAGCCTCGTTTGCTATCAAGCTTGTTATTTTTCTACTTTATTTTTAGAGTTTACTTTAGCAAAGATAAACTCTTACTTTGAAAAAGAATGCAGTATTAATTAAAACTTGGTAAACAAAGTTTTCGTTTAGCGATAATGAGAGTCTTCGTGTTGTAACAAATATGTGAAACACTACCGGTGTAAGTAAAACACTGAACTAATGTGTGATGATACACTCAATAAAATGCCTCGAAGAAAGTGAGACAGTAACAGTGAACAGCATCGATACCACACATTACATGGCGCACATTACGCATTCCTCACAACACAGCGCAGGCAGAAAAGGGAAGGTGCGTCGTAATATACGGGAGTCGAAATAAGCTAAAGTATTTCCAGCGAGTGTTCCACCAGTTCTAATGGAAGCTCTTATAAGACTTAAATAAAATTGTATTTTCTTAAATATCTGCCTTCTATGGTATTATTATGTGAGATAAAATAATTATGAATTAATGGAAAATTATATTGCATTATTTTATTTTGCGTTTTAGAAGAAAAGAAGTGTAATATCCGTATTCATTTCAGTTTGTCGTCATTTGACTCTGATAGTTGATTTTCATAAAGCACGGATATTAACTGTTTAAATATTAAATATGTGGACATGAATGGTACAATGTAAACTGTTAATTAACAGCGGAAATGAGTTTCAAAGAAAAACGATAATACATTTTGTATAAAAGGGAAGTAATTTGGAATACCGGTACCTTAAAAATTAAACACTCTTATGATAAAGCCACATTACATTATAAATTATGTTTACTTTGGATATTGTTCCCATGTCTAAGGTGTAGGTCACACAGCGTTGCCACATTTGAATTTATTTCTTGATTATGGCTATGTCCATAACAAAATATTTTTTAAAACGAGTACTATTTTAGTCCCTTTCTTCCTGCCAAATTTTCAGACATCTTTCCGCATTCAAACTCATCATTTCAATTAAAATAGCCTGTACTGCCACGAACACAGTTTTATCTTCATATCATGATGTTGTGGATGAAGATCCTTACTTACTTAGTATCACGAACATCTCAGCTTTAAAATCAAGCCCTATATCTTTACAAAACGCATACAGTAGGCAATCGTTATGGAGCTCCGTTCCCTACGTCAGCCCAGGGGGAATACAAGGTGTGAAAAAGCGATATAGCTGTGTTGCGTATCACACAAATGTGGGGAGAAAGCGACGGGGGTTGGTGGGAGGGGGGTAGGAAGCGCGTATCTCTGCGGGGGGGGAGTGGGGGGGGGGGGGGGGGGGAGGGGGGGGGACGCATGTCCACCCACAGAGATAAGTGCTTGCAAAAAGCGTAATAATGACGATAGAGCTAGAAATGAAATGGAAAGGATTAATCTAAAGCAGATTCGTGGACAGTTTAAATGATAGTTTCAAAGCCCTCTGAAGTATGATTGAGGATGTTTGAATGTATTAGTGCATACGATCCTCACCTCTGCATATTCAAATGCTACTTGCTGTCAGACTCAAAACAGTATGAATGCACAAGTTTAATAGAAGGTGTCAGTCAAAGGAGACACAACATAAGAGAATAGCTTATATTATATAGTAAGGGCTGGTTCGTGAGTTTGATAAACTCTATTTTGTATTCTTGAGTTTTGGTGATAAAATAATAATTGCTGTTCAGTTAATTGTCCAATATTCAGTAAACGAGTATTTTCTTGTGAAAGGGCGTCACCGAAGAGTCTACGACGGTAGTTGGATGGCGCCCATGTACATTTCAGCTAGACGAGTATTTGAAAAGTGGAATTCTGCGTTATACCCCAGCAAACACACAAATTCACTTTTGTAACTAATCGGTGCCGGTTTGTTACCACACATGTCAATTTACTGCCGTGTGCCGTTTCGCGTGTTTTCATGATTGCCGTCTCGTCACCGTTCCGTTATCTGCTTTTCCCCTTGCGTTGCATGAATTCTTGTATTAATAACCGGCACCAGATTGTTACCGATCGGGCACTGTCAATTGTCTACCAACCGATACCCTTTTACTGCCGTACAGTCTGCCCTTTGGACCTTAATACGGCACTCAAATGGCATACTATAACTTTTATTATATAAAGAAACAAGAGAGATGTTTTATTATATTCATGCTCATTTGGTGTTCACGTTTGTTATTAATTGCTGTTTAGTATATGTATATTGGAACCATTTATATTGTGTATGCTTGTATACATGTACAATACAGTAAGGCAATATATAATTTGCTAATTTTAGCCATGAAACAAAAAAGCATGTTGGAATTATTACTGAAATCAAATCAATCTAGACCATAAAGATCTTTCAACAGGAGTTGTATGTATTATATCCATTATCCAAGCACCATGATAATGAATACATTATTAATTTTCGGTTACCGCCACGGAGCCACAAGCGTACCACCATTGAATTGTTTAAGCAGATAGTTCTGTAGCTTTTTTGGCCTGCTAACATTTTCTCTTGTAATGCAGTTAAATTGAAAATTGCAACAACGTGTAGAGAGAAGACAAGTTTCACTTTTTACCAACTGAGACAAAAAGATATGAAGATCTCTCATGAAGTCATTTAATTTTGGTTGCATATGGCAATAGACTTAGTACCGTTGTCTTTAATACGTATCATCCAGCATCGCATCGGACAGCCCATAATTTATTTATGCAGATGCACCCGCCCCGACCTATATCAACAACAAGAACAAAATTTCGAACATGCGCTTTAAAACAGAACTCACATGGAATAATATTATTTACTGTACCCACAATAAAAATATACTGTAACACCATTAGTATAATAATATACTGAACATAACACATCCAAAATAGTTAAAAGGCGATACAGATAGGCCACAGAGCAAGCGCACAATAACTACAATTCAGTCAAGTCGATTTGCTGTTGTATCTATAGGTGATTATGCCCACTCACGTTCAAGCTTCGTCGTGGCGCAACGGTTAAAGGCTTGGCTTACAGATGGAGAGTCCCTGCTGGATCGAGTTCGAGACACGTAACTTGAAACTTTATAATTACTTGCAATTAATATGTGATGTGTATCCACCTACAGTCTATCGACTGGTGTCAGAAATTACTATGAAATACCTATATATATAACCGATATTATATCAATCAATCTTTTTTGTTTTGTTTTTATAGTTACATATTTTGCTCCTGGATCGCGCTACGGATGATACGTTGCCGAAAGAGTGCCGTTCTAGTGACGAGATTGGGAATTGCATGTCGTTGCATGTGCCACTTGGCTGCTGATCGGATAGCATTTTGGTGACAGTTTGTTGCCATGTTCTGCTACTGTATTGTTAACATCAAAGGGGCCATAATTCAGCGTTTCGGTAACTTGCTGTGTTGACAATACGTCACCCACATTAATAAAAAGTGGGTGCCGTTTGGATGCCAAATTAAGAATTTTTTGTTTGCTGGGACGCTATATTTACATTATGAAACATGTGGTTTTTGTATGTCCTACGTCTGCATAGTGAAGTAATCTTGGCCGAAATTATCAAGTTTGCACAGTACTCAAGTGTCCTCGAATATGACCATAAGACCTTGCTAAGTACGCTTTTCACTATTCCATTCCCTCGAACAATCAAGAACATACCCATTGTGGCCCACACAAATTCGTGCAGACTCGAAAATATACCAACATCTACTGTTGGTATAAACATAACCTAATGTGAGCTCGTATCGTACTGTCAATTACAACAACATTGCACGCACAACTTGGCCGTAGACTCCAGCAAACCACGGGGTGGTACTACAACCAACCACGTTCTGGTGGACGAACACGTGACCTCCCCCCCCCTCCCCCACATAGAGGTCACACGACCTAGTTCTAGGCCACGAAAACAAACTTTCAGTGGTTCTCAAAATCAAATGCTGCGTTAGTATTACAACAAGTCTCCTAAAAAACGTGTGCTAACTAACTTGGTTCGTTCACTGTATTTAAATCGTAAATTAATCTTTTAATTGTGTGGGAATACTAGCTCTTTGGTTATCTTTGCCTGCAAATGCTCCTGATCAGTGTTTAGGTGAATGTCAAGGCTAGGGAACTCGATACGTGTAAGCATGGTCAAAGGGCTCTGCGTTGTGAAGTATATTACGTACAGTCTACACGTGAAAAGTTGTGTTTTCAATGCTATGTATGGCAATGGAGATAGACGAGATATTATTTCGAAAATAACTAAAAACTGAGGTAAATTTATAATTTGTTTCAGTAGAATGTTTGAATGTAGTATGAAAAAATAATCAATTTCCGATAGAATAAGTGTAGGAAACGTATATAACATAGTAATTTTTCTGTAATAAAAACCGAGTTATCTTAGGAGAGTTTGTTGGGAGAGGTTTGTTAATGATAATTAAGGAGGGGAAGAATTTTATTCGAGATATGGGTGCATGAGATGAGATTATACCTACCCGGACTAAGACGTGCTCTTGTCACGTGTTGTTTCTTGTCAGCTGACGAGACATGTCGTGTCAGATAACAAACACCCGGTTCACCCGCCCGGAAAGCAGGAGAGCCGGGTTCAATACCCGATTAAGTTGATTTTTTTAAATTTCTCAATTGAATTTAATATTATCAAACAAATTTGTGTTAACACACGAACTGACAGTTTTCCCTCTCGTTCTAAAGTTAGTCATTCTTTCTGTAAATAATATGAATTAATTAAAACAATGCCGCCATCTAAACATTCCTGCTACATTATTCTTTCCTCATGAAACGTAGAAGGAAGCCATTTATAATTACTATAGAAAGAGTGGGAGTGAGAGAAAGGGAGAATGTAAACACAGCAGACCGCAGGAAGAAAAGCAGGTATTAGTGGTTGCTAAACAAAAACTGTTTTTCTTTGAAACTCGCCGGAAAAATGAGGCAGTATAAAATGAAAATGTTTTTCTTTGTTTAATAAATTGGTGTGTGGCAAAGAGCTGCATAGCGCGAATATCTTAATAGGTTACACCACCTGAGACTGGTATACGCGTAAAGGGCAACAGTTTACTTTAGGAGGCCACTTAGCATGACAATGGAGTGCACAATCCTTTTAAATGGTATTTAGCAAATAAACCGAGAGAGAGGGGTGTGGTGAGGTGAGGGTCTGTAATAAAACGTGCACTGCGACCGGTGAGCGGCAAGGGTCATTCAGACGGGAACGCCCCGGGAATCCGCAATCGCGCTGGCCCTCGCAATTAAATTATATCTAATTCAATTACCCAGATCCCTCCGCGGCATACGGATGAATAGGAATTAAACGCTCGGATAATAGCATTGATGCTCGTCTAGTTTAGGGGTGCCCGTCAGTCCAGACTGCAGGGGAGTTGCCGAACCTCGGGAGGCCGGTGTTTCTTCCTGTATTCTCTTGCAAACAAATCACTCGATCTCATGATACTCTTACTAGCTCTCAGGCGCGCAATCCCTTGCTTGCCTGGATCCTGAAATCGCTGACCAAAGCGAAACTGCCCAGGGGTATTTTGGGAAGCCGTACTCAAAGAAGGATGTTAATAGATGCAAGGAAACCTTCGCCGGCCCACACCGAAGTTAGGCAGGACTTGGATGTAGACACTTACGAGACCACTTCGGGGCTGAGTGCTCTAATATCAAGGGTATTTCTTGTGAAAACTAATTATTAGTTTGGAGGCCTAACTATCTTCTTGACGCATCACCTTTGTTGTTTGAAAACAAATTTCCAATATAAAAATTCGTTATCAAGAAATTACTCGTAATAAGAATTATCTCAAGGTTGCGCGTCCCCATTGCACAGTCGTGTGTTTTCTTGAACGTATATGTAAAAGGAGCCTTTGCATATTTTTCTATACTTCATAATAATTTGATTTAAAGCATTATTAATTTTGCAATAATATAAAACTAATTTTACATAATAACACTTACACAATAATTTAAGATAGCCACTAATATATCGATTATAGTATAATTGAGATGTATTAATTAATTAATGTTCTAGTACAACTTTTCATCGTGAATACTAATTTTGATATAAAAACAAAACCAAATATTTATGTGCTTGATTATAACAACTTACGTAAAGTAATGTTTCTTCTTGTTGAATATACATTTACTTTGCTAAAGTAAACGTTACAATAATATATTTTCCAAAAAATTGAATTTGGCCTAATTGTGTTTACGAACGTTAATTAAATTTTCGTCTGCTAGTGTTTTTATTGAAACACAACACATCACTAAAACATAAACATGAATATTGACTCCTAGTTTATGGTAAAAATAGTTTTATCGAACGTTCTTGGCCCGTACGGTTAAACCCATGTTGTGTTTCCTATGGAGCGTATTTACTGCCTATACACAACGCACTTGGAGCCGCTTTAGACAATTCAGTTTGACTTCAATTTGGTTTGAAAACTGTAGAATATATTGAATTTCAGTCAATTCACTTTAGTCCCAACTCGATTTCGAGTCAGTGGAAGTCGACAAACTCTAAACTGTGGTAAACGTGTGTATTCGGTTGGAGTGTCCGTCCTCTCTTGTTTGATAGTGACCTTGAAACAGCCTAGCTGTCTGTCTGTCATACTGTTAGCACGGGAGCGGTATAGGAGAAGTTGTTGAACATTTCAACCATCTTATGAAAATTTCGACTTGTTTAGTTTTCTGTCTTTGTCAAAATTGACATTTTCAGGAAGACCCCTTGATTAACAACAAACAATGCATAACCTTATATCAGGCTTATTTCTGGTATAGAAATCAATTAGGGCCAGTGTTTCTAGTGACATAAATAGGGCTAGCTTAGTGTGACTTTAAAAGGTGCCTAATCCGAGATTTGCCGAGTGAGTGTCGGTAAAAGATAACCCTTGATTTACTTCTGACGCAATCGTACCAGGCACAAAGAATAATAGATGAAATATTTTAAGAAAATAGCAAAAACATAACGAAGGCAATAT
The DNA here is from genome assembly GCA_024449915.1 of Sweltsa coloradensis. NCBI lineage: Eukaryota > Metazoa > Arthropoda > Insecta > Plecoptera > Chloroperlidae > Sweltsa > Sweltsa coloradensis. The sequence continues at coordinate 444,502 of JAMZAV010000399.1, read as the reverse complement.
TGCAATCAATGAGATATTGAGTTATCGCAGTACATTTTTAACTATTCCAAGAGTTTTGGATTTTACAAAGTACATATAAATTTTGCATTCTTCCATCATGCTGATATTACATGCTTATATCACATAAATAAAATCGCGGTCGATATACACTCTCCTAATTTTTTACTAACTGGAAAGTGTTTTTACCTAATTTAGCTCAAATAAGCAGAAGTAGGATGACTTGAAGGCATGACGTGCGCATAAGATCCGGAAAAATTAATTGCGGTGAACATCCAAGGTATTTAACCCATATGAGGATCACTCAATCATAAGTATCCGCCGTATTGACTTTTGATTGAACAAAACGTTGCAATAAATTCATTACACGCCACCGACAATTCTGGGAAAACCTGTTGGGTATCATCATTTAAAAGAATGAATTATGCTGAACTAGTTGTTTGTTAATACTGACGAATATAGTTATAAATAAGATAGGATTGCTCCGATAAATACGGATGGAAATTCACAATGTAACAGCCATGCTCGTTTCATCAGACTCGCCTGCAACCGCCCCGGGTGGTAGTGATGATGACTCCAGTCGACGCTAGGTGGTGCTAGCATCGCGGCCGGCGTCAGGAGCGCCAACTTGTTTGCCAACAAAGATGTTGTTGTGGTATGTGTCGGCTACACAACAAATCTATAAAAAAAAAACACTTGTTAGGGTTACCAGTGATTGAATTATTGTACCAATTACTTTTAGGATTAATTTGAGCTCTCTATACCGGCTTTATACGTTAGACGACATTAGAAACTGGTATATACAGGTATTAAGCATGACTCTTTGCCTAGTCGTGAAGATATCATTTGATTCTAACGGCAAACAAAAACTGGTATTAATATAGTAGACATTTTTCTTCTGATGAAACGATTCTTCTTGATTAGATTTGATGGGAAATACGCATAGATAACTTATTGAAACATTTGCTGATATTCGTCTATGATATATGAGATCCAATGTATTTAAACAATTTTTAAGTGGGTTCGTTGAGCTCGGGCGATCTTTTTTTGCAATGTTAAATGTCCATTTTTAAAATTGCTCGAACGCCATAGGGCCTTCAAATTCCAGCTCGACACCTTCTCGCGGTTTGGCCCGTGAATAGGGGAGTTTCACTCCCTGAAACTAATGGCGAGCTCTGGGTCGTCGTCGGGGAACCCCTTCCCTTTGACTACCTCCCCGACGGCGACGACAAAGACAACACGGACGGATGATGACACAGACCGAGACGACCACGACGTGGGGGAACCCTTGCCCTCCCAATATGCTTGTGGCTGGTTCTGACCAGCACAGGCCTGTCCACCCCTTGTCCCCCCGCGTCATCCCTTACGTCCCTCCCTTCGTCTCGATTAGCCAAGTTGCATAAATATGAGACGTAAAGCAATATCCAATCAATCGAACGCCATAATCAAGCAAATTTCCACATTTTGGACCATTTTTGGACCTTAAAGTTATTTTGAAAATTGCTTAGGAGGATTTGCGGATGTCGCGATCAAATTCAGCATTTCAAATAATTGTCTGCTACAACTAAAGCTTTGGAACACAAAACACAGACCTGTCTATTTAGGGTCAGTTACGAAACTAATTAAACAATGTTTTGTTAATGTGCTGGCAGCGACAACCACATAGAACAATTTGATAAGAGTTTTATAGATGAAAATAAATCAAATTGTGCAATAATATGGATATTTTTAATACCCTTCTAAAGTCAACAGCTTAAACATTAAATTCCATCTCCTAACCACGGTCGATACATTAACACAATCACATGCTTTCTTGGTCTCATTAAAATTATACTTATTTTACAAAACAAAATACAAAGTTCTACCCCAACAGTTCCATGGCTTTGATGCCAGGTTGAGGGCAAACCCCTTCCAAATAGCCGAGAAATCAATGCTTGGAGTGCTGATACATCATCTGCAACATACATTAAGGCAGCCTCCTTCAACCTCCGTGTATGTGAATTTGCTTCATGTAGAATGATTGAAGAGTAATATATTATTCCAGTTCACATAATGATGATGTTCAAAAACATGTTCTGCTAGCTTTGAAGAGCATACCTTGCGCTGCGCAACGTTATTTCGATGTTCCTTCAACCTGACTTTCAGGGGTCTTGGTTTCTCCAGTGTAGATAGCACTACTCTGACATGGAATTGAGTACACTGCATTCTTCATTTTGTTCAATCATTAATAATGACCCTAGTATGCTATCAAAGAATATCCAACTGCGTTAATATTAAACCGAGTGTGTTTATGACATATTATTACGGGTACAAACATGTTAGAACGTGACAAAGAAAGCTTTCTAAAATGTAATTTCATTTTAGTTGAGCACTGTGTAAAAATATTAAATCCGCCAAGTGTGAACACATAATTCAAACATAAACATAAAAGGTGGAAAATAAACACGTTTGACGTTTACATTAATGCTAGTGTTAAAAATAAAAACAAATAATAAAAAGCTCTAAACTACTAGTTATACTACGGAAGTAACAGTAAGATATACTTTAACATGCGAAATGTGTGAAATATGTTAGATTTTTGTATTTTTTTATGCCATTACAAATTATTACTAAGTCAACATCATAAGTCTTTGTTTGAAAGTTAAAAAAAAGAAAGGCAATGAGAGGTTTTAGCAATCGTGGCCTCGTAAAAGAGGGTTTAACGACCAATTATTACCGATTTGGTTAGTCGGGAAACACTCCCGTAGGTATAATTGTTATAGTAGTACACTTTATTTATTAAACAAAGCTCTGCCTTTACATTAAGGTTGCCTTAAACACAGAATAACAAAAAGAAATTAATTTACATTTATATAAATTACGTTTAACAATAAGTAAAATAAGTCGACCATCAATGTATCCATGTATCAATGTATATATAAATGTACCCGTCCTGATGGTCTAGTGGTTAAGACGCCTGTCTGGAATGCGGGAGATCCGTGGTTCGATTCCCGGTTGGGGCGGACTTTTTTAATTTCTGAATTGTAGTAAATAATAACAATTATTACCGCTCATCGGTAAAAGTTCATCTAAAGTCCATGCTCAAACCATCTCAGTGATTTTCTATAATATTAGCAAACGAATCGACACGAACAGCTGTTATATCAAGTAGCCTGTGAAATTGGTTCCAAATTTAAGAATAAGGATTCGAATATGATATACGCACACGCACACTAATTGGATTTAATTGGATTGTAAAACTGCACGTTGTTATATTTGTTATTAATTGCTGCAATGTAACATTGATTATTAGGAAGTCAGACACACTAATGTGATTAAGGATAGGACATTTTCTAGCAACTTATAGTATCATTATTTGTTGAATAATAATAATGACATGAATAAAATACATTTTATTTGTATTTGTTTCTTGTGGTATGAGTTGCGAGCGCCCGTCTACCGCTCGCGGTATGCAAAATAAGGACGGGAGAAAATAGTATTTTGACTTGGACCTCGATGGCAACTAGGGCCTACAGGGATGCATTGGAGGATTAAGGTACTAACTAACGTGCTTTCAGGGCACGTAGCGGCGCTCGAAGGTCTAGAAGGTCAACGGTTTCAGGCCGCTTTTGAGAGCTGGCAGGTCTAGAAGGTCAACGGTTTCAGGCCGCTTTTGAGAGCTGGCAGGTCTAGAAGGTCAACGGTTTCAGGCCGCTTTTGAGAGCTGGCAGGTCTAGAAGGTCAACGGTTTCAGGCCGCTTTTGAGAGCTGGCAGGTCTAGAAGGTCAACGGTTTCAGGCCGCTTTTGAGAGCTGGCAGGTCTCGACGTTCAAGGGGGGATTTTTTGGATGGGACATTTAAATCAAAGCAAGAGACAGATGTAACTTAGGGTGTAGATATATTTTACATTTACTTTACAGAAATGGATGGTGTGAGCAGTGTGGCAGGCATAACCGAACCACAATAACTACTGATTTTAGCCCTGGACCGGGCGGTTTATATACCCACCAGCCCCGTCCTGTAGCCAACCAAACTGCGAGTTCAAATCACGTGACAGCCCCCGAGGAGGGGGTGACTGCATGACGTAGTGAGGTTGGTGGAGAGGGGAGGCTGGCGACAAACAAGCTACAGACTCATAGAACAGATACATAGAAAAACATATCCCGAAAATATCATGATTAAAACTTATAAATAAAATGTCTTTCAATTGTCTATTGCTTAATATTATAATTATTTGTATTTAGTGATCACTGAGTTTCGACTTCGCGCGGGATTTCGCCCTCAGTGACTAAATATTCACTTTGAAAATTATATTATCAATTACAATTACGTATTGTAACGTGCGCGTGAAGTGGGGTCGCAACAGTATGTATTGTAATTGCATGCTACAAGGAATCGCTTCACACGCTGTTAAAGACGTTTAATGAAAATATGGCGATGCCTCACAAATGTATTAATTGATTGAATGACTGCCGACTTGCTATCCATTCACTCCGTTCGTGTCAGTCAAGGATGCGTCCTCAGTTGCTTTTTATTCTTCACAGTCTATGATTATTTTAACAATTGCGTCGATTGCGTCGGGGCCTGCAGGGTTGGCTTGGTCTCTTTGGTTTACTGTCCCTCACTCACTGAAAATTAGTTGTGTGACTGAGTGGGTAGACTAAATACGGATTTATTTATCCACTTTTTTATTTATTTATTTAAAGTCCACTTACACAGTCATATATATTTGTTTGCATTGACTTTTGTATTATTTAAACGCAATTTAAAGCTCAACATCTGTTGTCTAGAATCATACTTCAAAAGTAGTGTGAGAAATATTTAAAAGTAATGATACATTACTTATATTTTATGGTTTGGGTCTTAACTTTCATCGGGTATTGACAACATTATCACACTTGCGCTACGCTCCAATCGTTGCGCTTCGCCATATACCAACTTAGTATTATTATTATATTAATTACTGTTGCTATTCATAATATATCAAATATCTATTGGTGGTAATAATATTGTTAGTACGTATGTCAAAACATCTAATTTAGATCACAACACAATTTCGATACAGACATTAATATAATTAATTCTGAATGTTGACGCATCGTTTCGGTACCCTCACTCAAGATTGTAAGATAATAACCATTGAGTAATGTTGATTTAAAACCCAATGCAATTATAATACAACAACAGAGGTAATAATGCGGTAGATAAAGGTTAATACCAGAACACAGGGTAAATGAGATGACGCACTATCGACTACTCTTCAATAGTTATACTAGATTGCAGAACAGTTTGGCAACCTTCGTCTGCCCAGTGAGATTAATTAAATTTATTATTTTCACACGACTGTGATAGGCGGCGAGGAAGGAAGTAACCATGTATTATTTTAATTGGCATGTGCACTGATGAAAATTGTGGACCATTTTTGATTCTTGAAGTTGTGCGTAAAGCCCAATTCGGCCAATTGTCCATAAAGTGTTCCTTTAAAGTTTGTGTAAAATTATTCTTTGCGGAGAGAAAAGTCTCGTTTCTGTTTAATTGGATGAGCGTAGCGAGCGCAGAGAGCGAAGCGAAGATTCCATTTCACTACACTGGAGAAAAAAATCCGGAATGTTTTTTTTTTTTTTTCTTTTTTTTTCTTTTTTTTTTTTTTTTTGTATTTGTCTGTTTGTCCACACGATTCCGGCTAAACCGATACTCCGATTGCGATGAAATTTTATGGAGGCCTTCGAAATCTCTGAACTTAGAACTGCCACGTTTTTGAGCGCAATCGGAAATTTTTTTCTCATGAAAATCGCAATTTTACAATTTTTTTCAATTTTTTAAAAATTTCTTCGACTTATAACACCTACATGCTTTATCCGATTTTAATGATTTTTGCACAGAACCTTTATTTTATGAATGAAGATATTTTTGTGAAATTTGAGCGCAATTGAAAAAATATTTATCATAAAAATCGAAATTTTACAGGTTTTTTCTTTTTTTAAACAATTCTTTGACTTATAACACCTACATGCTTTATCAGATTGTAATGATTTTTTCGCAGAACCTTTATTGTATGAATTAATATATTAGTGTAAAATTTGAGCGCAATCGAGAAATTATTTCTTATAAAAATCGCAATTTTACGATTTTTTTTAACAATTACGATTAATAAAAAAAAAAAAAATTAATTTAATTTAATTTAATTTAAAAAAAATTTCAACTTAGTAATGATTTTGCCACAGAACAACAGAAAATTCGCATAACACATGGCAGCTCAATGCACCAATTACGCTCATCCAACAACGCGGCGGACTTAAGCGTTTTCCTAGGTAGTAATATCAAATATCAAAAGTTATATCTAGACTTGTAGAGGATTCGAACAACTTTTTTTGTAAGGATGCCCGCTGTACGCATCAGAGCTAATTCCGGTGTGACCAAGGTCTGATCTCTTGCATTCGCATTCACAACTGAGGCAAACCACGGAAAAAAACTTCAGTCAGGATTGCCGGTCGACGGTATTCGAACCTGAGATCTCCCGAATCAGAGTCTCGCGCTTTACGCTTGAGCCACCATGTCGTTGATTCAAATAGGAGTTCTGCAGACTGACTATACAAACTGATAGTAGACCTTGCTATGGTGACAGAACACTACGAACGGTATGAATTTGGAAACCCACGGTCACCTAGGCAAAACCCATACGGCCGAAGCTTGCTATAGGTGCCCCGGGGCCTTAGTATCGCCTCTTTTTTTAGAGGCGTTGATTAGAAAGGATTTATTTGTTTGTACTATACAAAGTTTATTATTTCGTATATCTAAAGTTATTCCAATAATATTGAAATACTTTTTGTCAGTACCAAACGGTAGGTCTACAACTAAAGCGTCGAAAGTATCCACCAGGCACGGTTTACAAGGAACCAGCTTTTAATTGATTTAAAAAAAAATAGAGCCTTATTCTTCATTGTTTCCTTGCTAAAACGTTAATAGCTTATATAAGAACCCATATTCGATTGATTTGCACTGCCAATACTGCAATACATCTTCTTCAATAAATTTTACCCAATTAATATGGGTTTATATGGTGCCGTGACATGTTTTGTGCCCACCCAGAACGGCCGTGACGTCATATGGAACTCTCGTGTAGGCATCAGCACGGGCTCAACAGGGTAACTTACGAGTCGAGTGGCACCGTCGTCGTCGTGATATATTGTGAAGACAAACAGATCGGGCTATTCTATCGGATCAGATTTGTCAAACAAGAGCCGTGACAAAACTCGTGACATTTGTTAAGGTCGAATGTTTACCATGAGGGAATATTTCAAGTTGAATCTATCACGTAAACAAAACAAAATTTATAAAACTCGTCGCGTAACACACCAAGTATTTCTTTAGAATTGCGTGGATTTTGAGCATTGCAGACATTTTTAACATTATTTGTTGGATGTGAAGATTTATCTTAACTAAATACTGTTTTTATAAACACATAACAACCATCATATTTAATATTAATTTACAAATAAAATATGTAGCTGATACCCACCTTTCTTAAAATTGTTTCTCTACATTTCGACAAGGGAATGAGAAATTAATAACGTTATTATTCGTTAGTGTTCTATTGTTTTTCATTAAAACCAATAATCATTGTCATTGAAAATATGTTTTTTGTAGATTGTATAATTCAATACTTTTTCATTTGTAAAAATAATGAAATGAATATTTAATTTAAATAACAATCTTATTTCCTTACCAATAATGTAGTACCAGCTCTGAAAGAAGTGTTGACATATACGGCCATGACATAAACTGTGACACAGGAAACAGAGCAAAGCCTCAAAGTTCAATATCATTACCACCATTTACAATCACGACTGGAGTAACTTTACAAGGTTACACTCCGCCACAAATCGCAAACTGGCCATGTGCAGGAAACCAATAATAAATCAGGACTTTTTAAACATTCAAATTGTTTCAAGCATCCGTAATAAATGTAATAATGTAAGTACTACACAGGTCTCGCTGAAGGGGTGCAATACTTTACTAAGTTCAAACATATCTGATACCAATTGAAAAAATCACGATTTTTTTTTTATCTAAAAAATTTTAAATTTTACAAATTTGAAATAATCTAAACACCCACCTGTATTATCAAAAAATGTAAATGATATTTATGTTTTCTAAATACTTTTAAGGTTCGTTATTGATCCCCTATTTTAAGTCAACATTACCCATTTCCAATAAATATAAAAATCATTCTTAAAGTGTTTTCCAATTTGATATGGATACATATTTATATATCGTTCATATTTGAGATTAGATCGTAGCAAATGAATTTTGTCTTGTACAGGCCCTGCTCCTAGGGTGATGTACGGCACGCAAGGGTTCGCCACGGTGAAGACAGACACCACCACCACCACCCTGCAGTGGTCTGCTGTGGAGGTGGAGCGAGGCGAGGCGAGTCTGACGGTGGAGGTCTGATGTATCTTGTCTTGTACAGGCCCTGCTCCTAGGGTGATGTACGGCACGCAAGGGTTCGCCACGGTGAAGACAGACACCACCACCACCACCCTGCAGTGGTCTGCTGTGGAGGTGGAGCGAGGCGAGGCGAGTCTGACGGTGGAGGTCTGTTCCCCGGCCAACATCCCCGTGGGAGAGTGGACACTCCGTATAGAGGCAAGATTCGCTGACAGCCAGGGTGAGGCCACCGTCTACGACTACACTCGCCCCGTCTACCTGCTCTTCAATCCATGGTGCAAAGGTAACAGGAAGTCATTTGTCCCATAATGTAGAATGTAGTTTATCGATCAGTCACAACTGCATGCTTTCGGAATTACGCTGAGAAACATACATATTTCCCTGGCAATGCGCCAATAATTACCTTTTTTCATTCTATAAGTTGGACAGTTTTAAAAAATTTAACAAAAAAATTTGTAGGATTATTCCCAATAATATTTAGCAAAGGATGATGGAATAAGTTTTTTGGTTTTTGGTTTAAAAAAAAATGTATATTTTTTTTTTATTGTAACAATAGAAATTCCATTGTTGCGTAACATATCCCTGACAATAAAACAGAAAGAAAAAAATAATAAAAAAAAAAAAAGTAGATCCATCGTTTTTTTTTAATTCTATTCATCTATGCATGTGCCAATTTGCAGACTTGTATCTTTAATAGATTTTTTCACACATGTACCTGAATATATATATATATATATATGTGTGTGTGTGTAGGCCTATGTTTAACCTCATTTTAAATATAAAAAATATATGATGTGAGTGCATTTTGTAAAATTTTGTAGCATATTCATTAAGTTAATACCCTATTTTGTGTATATATAACTGGGATACCATCATAATACAAACATTTACATACAAAAAATGAACAAAGAAAAATATGCAGTAGAAACAAAAATAGAATTTTTCAATGCGTTTTGAAGCATCTTCCCTTAACTCATTTGTTTTTTTATGCCTAATCTCTAAACGTTGTAGATTGATGTTTATCAAGCGTTGTTACCAGACGCGTCCCCAAACAAAGTCCATGTTTGGTGGAGGTGCCGGGTCCATGGTTCGTTCACATTATCATCACATCTTGATTTAACCTTCCATGTTTGGTGGAGGTGCCGGGTAAATGGTTCGTTCACATTATCATCACTTCTTGATTTAACCTTCCATGTTTGGTGGAGGTGCCAGGTCTAAGGTTCGTTGACATTATTTGATGAGCGTAGCGAGCGAAGCGAAGATTCCATTTAACTACACTGGAGAAAAAAATCCGGGATGGTTATATTTTTTTCTGTTTGTATTTTTATGTGTCTGTTAGCACGATTCCGGCTAAACCGATGCCCCAATTGCGATGAAATTTTATGGGGACCTTCGAAATCTTTGAACTTAGAACTGCTACACTTTTGAGCACAATCGAAAAATTATTTCGGATGAAAATCGCAATTTTACGATTTTTTACGATTTTTAAGAAATTTCTTCGACTTATAACACCTACATGCTTTATCCGATTGCAATGATTTTTTCGCATGACCTTTATTTAATTTAATATATTCGTGTGAAATTTGAACGAAATCAAAACATCATTTCTCATGAAAATCGCAATTTTACGATTTTTTTTATATTTTACATTTCTTCGACTTATAACACCTACATGCTTTATCCGCTTGTAACGATTTTTTCACAAAAACTTAATTTTATGAATTAATATATGCGTGTGAAATTTGAGCGCATTCTTAAAATTATTTCTTATGAAAATCGCAATTTTACAATTTTTTCCGAATTTTAAATTTCTTCAACTTAAAACACCTACATGCTTTAACCAATTGTTATGATTTTCACAGAACCTAAGTTTTATGAATTAATATATTCGTCTGAAATTTGAGCGTAATTGAAAAATTATTTCTCATAAAAATCGCAATTTTACGTTTTTTCGTTTTTAGAAAATTACGCTCATCCAACAACGCGCCTGAAAAAGCGTTTGCGAAGCTTCCTAGTTAACTTATGTTGCTTGAACCTCTTAGCTTGTAAAAATAGAATTGGATTGAAAAGATACTAAACAACCATGTTCGTGTTAGTTCTTTCACTTTCGATTCATGCAAATAATTCACTTATTTCAAAGTTCAATCACTTTGTGAACAATTTTTCAAATAATGTGCGTTGAGTAACAATCACTCAAATATGTTAAGATTTCTTCTCAAATGTACTACAAAATCTTAATTTTTTTGTAGACTCAATATTAGCCCTTTGCCCGCTCACTGAATAAATGTTTAGATAATCTGATGACACCAAATGTTACTATAGTTAACATAAGATTTATAAAAAAAGTGTATAAAAAGTGTATTGCAATAGTAGACAAACCTTGGTTAGATTGAACTTTTAAACCTGACTTATAAATGCTAAATTTAAAATAACTGTAGCTTTGAAGAAGATGCTGTCTCTATACTACACATCTTTCAATCTTTAGAAGAAATTGAAACCAACTAGCAGCCCACATCTGAACGACTCTCATTCAGTTGCCAAATACTAGGAAGCTTCGCAAATGCTTTTTCAGGCGCGTTGTTGGATGAGCGTAATTTTTTTTTAAACGAAAAAAAGCGTAAAATTGCGATTTTCATGAGAAATTTTTTTCGATTGCGCTCAAAATTTCACACCAATATATTAATTTATAAAATAAAGGTGTGACAGATGTCATATGTACACCGCCTGTGCATTGTGTGTACATTATAAAGGCACCGCCTTGTAAGGTGTCCTTCCGCCTGGAGTTGTAGAGAGAGGCCGTGCATCTGGCAAGGCTAGGGCAGACCAGTCAATAAACACACCTTGCTTTGTAATGTTGCCTCGTCTTTAATCCTCAATCATCCTACACATAAGAACCCTTCACATGGTGTCATGGTGTGGGATGCATCAGCCATGGAAGTAAGTAAATGTTCTAACTTCTAATAGTTCTGACTTGACTACATTCATAAGCCCCCTAGGTAAATATAAATTCCTAAGGCTTCCATTTGGTTTGTCGACTTCGCCGGAAGTTTTTCAAAGACTTAACACAAAAATATTTGGTGATATAGATAATGTTCATGTGTATTTTGATGATTTTATCATTGGAGCCAGTAATGAGGAAGAACATGACTTAATCATGAAAAGGTACCGAAGGGCTAGAAAATACGTAAGTTTACGTGAAACTACAGTTAAAGTCAAGAGTTAACGTTAGTAAAACCCTTTTTAATTTTTTTGGGGGAGGTGCCGGGCCCAGGGTTCTTGACATTATCAATACATCTTGCTTGAACCTCCATTTTTGGTGGAGGTGGGGGTTCATGGTTCGTTGATTTTTCAACACATCTGTTGAACCTTCCATGTTGGTGGGGGGGCCCGGGTCCTGGTTCGTTGACATTATAACACATGTTCTTGAACCTTCCCCATGTTTGGGGGAAAGGGCCGGGTCCATGGTTCGTTAAAATATCAACACATTTTGCTTGAACCTTCCATGTTTGGGGGAGGTGCCGGGGTCCGGTCGTTACATTTCAACACATGTTCTTGAACCTTCCATGTTTGGTGGGGGTGCCGGGTCCAGGTTCTTTTGACATTATCAACAAAATTTTTGTTTAAACCTTTCCATTTTGGGTGGAGGGCCGGGCCATGGTTCGTTGACTTTTATCAACACATCTTGTTTGAACCTTCATTTTTGGTGAGGTGCCGGGCCCAGGGTCGTTGACTTTATAAAAACCATTTTTGCTTAAACCCTTCCATGTTTGTGGAGGTCCCCGGGGTCCATGGTTCGTTGACATTATCAACAATCTTCTTGAACCCTTCCCATGTTTGGTGGAGGGGGGGGTTTCAGGTTCTTTTGACATTATCAACACATCTTGCTTAAACCCCCCTTTTGGGGGGGTGCCGGGTTCATGGTTCGTTGACATTATAAACACATTTGCTTAATCTTCCATGTTTGGTGGAGGTGGGGGTTCAGGGTTTCTTTGACTTTTATAAAACACAAATTTGCTTGAACCCCCCAGTTTAGGGGGGTCCCGGGGGTTCAGGTTCGTTGACATTATCAAACATTTTGCTTAAAAACCCATGTTGGTGGGGTGCCGGTCCAGGTTCGTTGACATTATCAACACATTTTGCTTAAACCCTTTCCTTTTTTGGTGGAGGGCCGGGCCATGGTTCGTTGACATTACAACTCATTTTGCTTAACCTTCTTGTTTGGTTGGAGGTGCCGGGTCCGGTTTCTTTGACATTATCAAAATCTTTTTTAAAAATTCCATTTTTGGTTGATGCCGGGTCCAGGTTCTTTAAAATTATCAACACATCTTGTTTAAACCCTTTCCCATGTTTGGTGGAGGTCCCGGCCCAGGTTCTTTGACTTTATAAACACTTTTTGCTTGAATTTCCTGTTTGGTTGGGGTCCCGGGGCCCCATGGTTCGTTGACATTATAAAACACATTTTGCTTAAACCCTTTCCCAGTTTGGTGGGGGTGCGGGTCAAGGGTTCTTGACATTATCAACAATGTGCTTGAACTTCCCATGTGGGTGGAGGTGCCGGGTCCATGGTTCGTGGACATTATCAACACATTTTTGCTGAACCTTCCCATGTTTGGTGGAAGTGCCGTGTCCATGGTTCGTTGACATTTCAACACATCTTGCTTGAACCTTCCATGTTTGGTGAGGCCCGGGTTCCCATGGTTTCGTTGACATTATAAAACATGTTGCTTGACCTTCCATTTTTTGGGGGAGGTGCCGGTCGGGGTCGTTGCCATATCAACACATCTTGCTTAAACCCTTCCATGTTGGTAAAAGTGGAGGGGGCCGGGTCCAGGTTTCGTTGACATTATCAACACATCTTGCTTGAACCTTCCATGTTTGGTGGAGGTGCCGGGTCCATGGTTCGTTGACATTATCAACACATCTTGCTTGAACCTTCCATGTTTGGTGGAGGTCCCGGGTCCTAATTCGTTGACATTATCAACACATCTGGCTTGAACTTCCATGTTCTGGAGTGCCGGGTTCCATGTTTCGTTGACATTATCAACACATCTTGCTTGAACCCTTTCCCAAATGTTTGGTGATGGTTCGTTGACATTATCAACACATCTTGCTTGAACCTTCCATGTTTGGTGGAGGTGCCGGGTCCATGGTTCGTTGACATTATCAACACATCTTGCTTGAACCTCGCTTAGCTTTTTAAACTAGAATTGAATGTGGAAGATACTAAATGACTATTTTCGCGATGGTTCTTTCACTTTCGATCTATCCAAATAATTCACTCAATTCAAAGTTTAACACTTTGTGAACATCTTTGCAAATGATATGCGTTAAGAGGGTTCACCACCCTTTTGACAGTTAGTAAATAGCGGTTTGCTCGGCCAAAAAGCATCCTACGTATATACAATTTTGCAAACTTGTCAATAAAGCATACATGGACGTTCTTACTGTCATAGATTTTCAAAATTTTGACTTGATCAGCCAGAAAAAAATTCACGAATATAGTCAATTTTTTACTTTTTAACAAAATTGAAATTCGTGAAATCAAATTTATTCTTTTTAAATTATTTCAAAACAAATTTTAGGAATGTGTTACTATAGAAACCTTTATTTCCACTTTCTTGAGATATGTTCAAAATTTCTAACAACTGTGATGTCATTCAGCCGAGCAAACAGAAAATTGCCTAAAACGCAGGTGGTGAACGCTCTTAAGTAACAATCAATCAACTATGTATTAAGATTCCTTCTCAAATATACCACACAATCTTAATTTGTTGGAGACCTAATATTAGTCTTTTGCCCGCCCATTAAATAAATGTTTAGATAATCTGATGACGCCAAATATTACTATAGTTAACACAAGATTAATTTTTAATAAAAGTATATTGTAATAGGAGTGACACCTTGGTTAGATTGAACTTTTAAACCTGACTTATGAATGCTTATTTAAAAAAACTGTAGCTTTGAAGAAGATGCTATCTCTATACTACACATTTTTCAATCTTTAAAAGAAATTGAGACCAACTAGCAGCTTACATCTAAACGAATTTCATTCAGTTGCCAAATGTTTAATAAATCTGATATTCACATGGCTTGACTTGCGTTATGGTAATTTGTTTTCGGATTTACTTGAAACGTTATAGCTATCTTACTAACGAAGGAAATTCTAACCTTATCTATTTTTGTCTGAGCATTATTAAGTTTGACAATAGACAGAGCTGCCGCTATTTTTTTTTTGAAAATCGTTAACTTAAACAAGGAGGAAATATTGAGATAGAAACCCATGTTACCACACACGCGAATGCAGCGTTAGGGCCTATCAGAAAACGAGAGTAAAAACAACACTGCTTAATGTTTGATCCGCGGCTGCACGTAGCTCAACTAGCAAGAACGGTGTTTTAAGCAAGAAAATCTTGGGTCATTTAATTTTTTTTTATAAAAGTGCCTTCAAAAGATTCGCAATATTAAGTTTTTTTTTTCACCTGCAAACAATTACTTATAGTTTTCTTAAACTGGTTCACATTAATACAGATGTAGTATACTTTACAGACGCGTCTATAATCGATCATCTGCATCCCAGCTCAATTCCATATTATTTGCTTTACTGTGCTAACAAACTCTCATTGATGATAAATTTGTCAGTCAATTTGAACTTGTTTGTTCCATATCTAGGCATTTCATGTTGGTATCATCCTACAAAGGTATAATTGTTCATGCGTGACGCGATAAGCTTTTGATTCGAGAGATCGTTGGATCGATACTCACCACTCGCAACCTTGACTGGGCGTTTTCCTAAGATTGTCTTCATTCTTCAATGCAAATGCAAGGTTTTGAGTCCTTTTAACATATCTTGGACATTCCTCTCCAACTTCTTACCTAAATACCGAGTAAGACACTCGAAGGGAGGATGCACTGTACCTTGAATATAAAATGATTCGATAATTAATTATTCATGTTCATTAGTTATAAGAGGAGTGATGAGGATCGCTATAGCGTAACTCGTTAAAAACTACACTTTTGTAGTGTCAGCTTTGTCGCTTGGGGAGAACAATGTCAACGTCAAATGCAGGTGTTAATTAATAAAATACTTCATGTCAGTCATGTCAGTCATGCCACATATTATTTGTTTTCATCAAACCAAATAAATTTTTGTTTAAATATGTTAACTGTTGCTTTTAATCAAACCATCTATATGGGCATGCTATAGCAGACGGTATATAATATTGTAGATTACAATGAACGTAATCGTAGGCAATTTTATGTCAAGTCTAAAGCTAATTTGTCAGCTGCCTTTTGCCTTGACAGCCCATTTGAAACTTGTTGGTCTCGTGTCAGCAACGTCCAAGTTACAAGTTAGCATACAAATGAAAGTAATTTTACAGCCAAACCAAAATATTATACGATGACGTTTAGGGAATGAAGTGATCATTCTTCCGCCCAACCTCCCCTCTCCCTTCCCCTCCTTCACCCCTACTCGGTCATCCCATCGCTTGCCACTTCCAACAATGCCTACGGCGGGACGCTTTCTATACAGATAGTCCCTATATTGAGAAGTTATGGTTTGCAAAGCCATTTCTCAACAAGCAGGGAAGTTTTTCCGATCTTCCGAAACGTTATGACTTTCATTTATCAATTTCACATTCTATCGCGGATGAAAATTGTGGTTACATGCAGACAAAGGGCACTGTCCAAAAACAAGGTTTCTAGAAGAAAATATGCCCGTATAATTCTTGCGTCGAATCCTGTTAATGATTTGGGTTGCCCTCAATGAACATATTTTCCACATTCAATAACAGTCTGTGACGAACTGAGCCTCGGTATATTAACAAAACCTGGCACAATTCATTTTATGTAGTATCGTTAACACTTCATTATGTTATTCTCTATAGTCAGTCCCAGCGCAAATTTCTTTGTTGTTTTATGTTAAGTGTCATTATAGAATTTTAACAGGGTTCTAGTAATTGAAACACCGTCACAGTTTTAATATCACCATAGTCGTTTCCTGTTCTAGAACATTAAGACGGCCGTTAGCTACGGCGGAACGTTTGCCGTAAACCCTCTACAAATATCGTTTGTGACAGCAAACTAATGAAAGATATTCAGTTCAATTACACGCAATGTTATGACGAGTTTTATGCCCAGCTTAACTGCGACTTTGCAACAAAAACACACAATTTGCAGCATTCACTTGCGAATTGGCGTCAGCTCGCAGTCGGCGTCTCCTATTTTACACATTTCACTTCAAGTATTAAGTTCTCCGTATACGAAGTCTTCATTGGCATTGCCGACGAATATGTGTATGGGGTTCGTGATGTGTTTTAGATCTGTAGAGAAGCGCAAGGTTTTCATTTTCATTCTGTTTGCATCATTAGTATTTATTATCAAAACCACGTACGTCAACACTCTAATTTAATCCTCTAAACGAATGTATGAAGTCATATTAAAAGCGTTTCGTTGACAGAATGCGAGAGAGGTTCAATTAGAAATCCGCTTTCAGGATTATGATTTCAAAGGTAAGAAAATTGTATACCTGAACGGTGATATGAAATGATGGAGCTAATTGCAATGTATTTTAAACAGGTAATACAACCATCTTGAAGACGCCAATAAGTCACGCTATCACAGCACTAGATATAATAATATATGGGAAAGAAAGAATTATATTTTAACTTTGAAGAGAAATCGTTGCACTTTAGCTCCATAACTGCAATGCCAACCCCAATATATATAGTTACGCATAAAGCTCTACTTAAAAAAAAAAACATAATAATTTATAAATTATTTATAAATAATAAAATATATAAACATTTATAAACAAGCCGAATATTTAACTCACATTATTTTTTTAATCTTGTACGCGTATATACATTTAATTTTATTAGCAGTGGTATTCATGTAGTTTACTATCAGTCGTTTGTCAATAAATTTAAATTTATAAATTTTAAACAATACGGAAGTAAAGTGCATTAATTTAAATTGCAAACTCAAATAAAAATTTATTACGGAAAAACGCGTCTCATACCATTGCGTATTTTCCGCCACAATGAATGAATAAATTTATTGTATAGGTAGAGTATTTTTCAATTTTGAAATACTTGAAGGAGGTCAAACTATACTTTACCCGCAATGATTCATCATACTTAATATCGAGTAGCACGATACAAAGTACGCGATTTAAAATAAATGTGTTATTTATATTGGAACAAGTTAATGTTGGCATTCTAATGACTGAGCTATCATAAAACGATTGGTAGCTAGAAAGAGTTTCAATCATCTTCTTAGTCTTTGAACATGTTTCAGTAGCTTTATAGTCAAGACAACTGAACTGACATACATCACTGCATGGATCATACTCGCCATGCTGTCTTACTTCCCGAGGTCACCAGGCCCGTTGCTTTACGCGCATGGAACTGTATGACTGACTTATTTAGACTTATGTGGCACAAAAATGTAGATAGATCGATATTAGATTGACAGAAAATATATTGAAAAATGATAGCGTGTAGTGCTTGAACAAAATAATATTATTTAAAGCTCTTTAAAAATTAGGCCGTTTTAAGACATGGAAAAGATTATTTAAACGGTACTATGTCGCTTTGAAAAAAAGCGTAGCACATAAAATATGCAATCGCAAATGAGGTTTGTTGATCGAAACCATCCACTGTACAAAACGTATAGACTGTAATACACTAAATAAGTTGGATTTTCGTAGAATTTATTATCGCTTTGTTAAGGTCCTGAAACGGACTCACTTGAGAAATCAAAGCGTTAGTTTGATAAACACTTAAACTTCCAAATATCGATCTACCTGTACTTTCGTCTGTACGTGTGTCACGTTTCACGACAAAAACAGAACTTGACATACGTATTGTGATAACGTTGCTTATCATCAAGAAAGCTGCATAATATGATTGGTGATCCGAGAGATCAGACAGGCGGGGCGTTAGTCACACCATAGACTCACATGTTAATACTTGACATCTCCACCTACAACGAGATTTTAATATTAGTTTTTCATTTTTCCATCCTAACTCTCCAACATTTTATTTTCTTATCCTCCTGCTATGACATGCTGAATAAGTATCTTCGCTCCCTCTTTCACGCACTCTCTTTATTATCTATGGCTAGAGGGGATTGTGCATAGTTTAAATGCATTGGATGTTGCCGGGAAAATGTTCTTGAAAAATTAAATTTGGTACTGTTGACTCCTACGAGAGACATTCTATTGAGTGGATAATGAATGATGATCACGTAATCAAACAATATTCCCGAAAAAGATACAAATGCAAACCATACGTAGAAAGAAATCTTATTCTGGTTTTATGATGGCTCACAAATAAGCAATGTGCCCTACGATGAAGTTTGCGTGGTAATAGTACCGGAGTGAAACAAGTTTTGAACGCGTTTTGTTCTTTCTTCTTGTATGAAGAACATTATCCACGTCAGTGTAGAAACAAGCGTAAACTAGAGTCAGAAGTCCACGCAAATCGCCTGTAAAGTCTTAGGAATGAATCGTGGAGCCCGCTAGTAGTGAAGGGTTAGTGAGAGAGCCCCCCCCCCCCCCCCCCCCCCCG
Source organism: Sweltsa coloradensis (assembly GCA_024449915.1). Classification (NCBI taxonomy): domain Eukaryota; kingdom Metazoa; phylum Arthropoda; class Insecta; order Plecoptera; family Chloroperlidae; genus Sweltsa; species Sweltsa coloradensis. The sequence continues at coordinate 425,504 of JAMZAV010000399.1, read as the reverse complement.
ATAAGAAGGGCTCGGATCGGCGACTGTGGTTCGCGCGCAGAGGCACTCTTCCGTGAGATTAGTCGCCTGCAAGTTACCAACGAGTTTGTGGTGAAACACCGTCATGTGCGCAAACCAGGGCACGCCGTTGCCAAGCACATAAAGATAGGGAAGTTGAAAACATGTTACAAAAAGAACGTTATATATTACTACGCTATGTCGCTAAAAGACTCAATACTCAATATAGGGGGGGTACCTCCTTAAATGTCAAAATCAAGTGTTATGGATTAATATATTAAATTGTAGTAAGAGTCAAATAAACGAACTAGATTTCACTGGCAAACATGAGCGTAGAGGGTGCAGAGAGTGCAACAAAGATTTGATATGACTCTGACAAAAAGCTCGAATGTTCTGATTTTTGCTGGGTTTGATATTGTTGTTTGGGTTGTGTTGACGATTGTTTTTAAGAGTATATTACGATTTCGTTGACAAGCGAAAATAAACATAGTTCATTTCATATGTTAACTTATTCTGTTGTTGTTCACTTGTTAAACATTCATTATAATTTTTTTTTTACACCACTGTTACTGTAACTGTAACACTACAGAAGTGTTAATATTATTTAATACAATTAAGAAATTTTGAAGAAGATAAATTTAGTACTTTATACGATGTGTTATTAATTCCACCTACGGCAGTGTTTCTCGACTAAAGTAGAGAAATTAAATTGCTCTTCACTTATTATGTTTAGAATGGCAAGAAGAAACAAAATAATATGAAAGAATAAAAACAATTTCTCAAAGCACCGAATGCGCTCGTCCATTAATGCAACAATAAAACACTTGCGCGAAACGCCCGATTTATGAATAGTTTTATACGCGTTATCGTCTCAATAGATAAATAATAGTATGCATGTAATGTTGACGTAATTAACTTTTATAAAACAGCTCACAATACATTGCATTTTTTGTGATTAAAATAAGCAAATTAAACTGAGAATGTAATAATTATTCAAATTCAAATTTTACATTATGCAAAATCTGTCTGACAATGAGCAATTGACGACTCGAAATGGGCGGAGCTTAAAACGATCGATAGGTCACGTGACTAGTATTGGGTATAAATCCTCATTTCGCAAGTTGGCGCCTGCTGAACGGCGCATCACTTATCACGCTCTAACTTTTATTCTATTCATTATTTGGACAATACTTAAATGAATAATATTTAGCAAACATATCATTCCTTGTAATAGCGATTGTTTCGATTTTTTTGACAAAGTCGTTAGCTTGCTATAACAATGTACGCATCACACAAGTGAAAATTATCAATGACTTAAGTTTTCTCATTAATTAATTTGACAAAAAACTACTGATCGGATTTCGACAAGAATTCTTTTTAAAAATGCATCAGACTGTTTAGACAAGAAATATACTAACTTTCTAGATAGAAAGTGCACTGAACGAAAATTTACAGCAAAGAGTAATATGCAGCGTGCACATTTTCACGGCTCATCCGCATGTCAAGAGTGCGTATTTTTGGATGAGCGTAGCGATCGAAGCGAAGACTCCATTCCACTACACTAGAGAAAAAAATCCGGAATGTTTTTTTTTCTTGTTTTTTTCTTTTTTTTTGTATTTTTGTGTGTCTGTGAACACGATTCCGGCTAAACCAATACTCCAATTGCGATGAAATTTTATGGAGGTCTATGAAATCTCTGAACGAAGAACTGCACGGGGGAAAAATCGATTGAAAAATTATTTCTCATGAAATCGCAATTTTACGATTTTTTTCGATTTTTAACTAAATTCTTTGATTTATAACACCTGCATGCTTTGTCCGATTGTAATAATTTTTTCACACAACCTTTATTTTATGAATTGATATATCCGTGTGAATTTTGAGCGTTATCGAAAGATAAATTTCTTTAAAAAATCGCAATTTTTGGAATTTTTTTGATGTTCAAATTTCTTTGGCTTATAGCACTTACATGCTTTATCCGATCGTAATGATTTTTTCACAGAACCTTAATTTCATGAATTTATATATTCGTGTGAAATTTGAGCGCAATCGAAAAATTATTTGTTATAAAAATCGAAATTTTCCGATTTTTTTCTTTTTTTAAATTACGAATAATTAAAAAAAAAAAATTAAAGTTTATTTTTTATTTAATTTAAATTAATTTAAAAAAAATCAACTAAGTAATGATTTTTTCATAGTACAACAGAAAATCCGCATAACACTTAACAACTCAATGCACCAATTACGCTCATCCAACAACGCGGCGGGACTTAAGCGTTTTCCTAGTAGATAAAAACACATACCCTGCATATTACTCTATGCTGCAAAGTTTCGTTCAGTGCACTTTCTATCTAGAAAGTTAGTTTATTTCTTGTCTAAACAGTCTGATGCATATTTTTAAAGAGGTCTTGTCGAAATCCGATCAGTAGTTTTTTGTCAAATAAATTATTGAAAAAACTTTAGTCATTGATAATTTTCACATGTATGATGCGTACATTGTTATAACAAGCTAACGACTGTGTCAAAAAAATCGAAATAATCGCTATTACAAAGAATGATATATTTTCTAAATATTATTCATTTAAATATTGTCCAAATAATGAATAGAATAAAAGTTAGAGCGTGATAAGTGTTGCGCCGTGAAGCAGGCGTCAACTTGCGAAACGAAGATTTATACCAACTAATTCCGCCATGTTGCCTCGTGACGTCAGGAGGCGGGTACAATTCAAGTCGTCAATTACGTATTTTTCTTGTATTGTGTAAAACATGAAGGAATATGCAATAAAAGAATTAAAACTAATTCATCTTGAATGACTAATTAATTGTAGGCCCTGTGCTAGTTTACATAAATTATTTCGAGTGGAGTACACTGAGTTTGTGATATAAGTTTGGAATATGCATGAATTAAAGGTGAGAGATCTGAGAACTTCAAAAGGAAAGTTCCTTAAAACAACTCAACTTAACAAACTCAAGCTGAGGTAAATAACTTGATATCAACTTCACTAATGTATTCAGTAACTCATTCGTGTACACACACAAACACAAACACACACATACACATGCACACAATTACATTAATATTTATTTCATCTATGTCATCTTCGTGTGTAAATATTGTTAAAAGACACCACTCATACGGAAGTTGTTAGAAATAATTTTATGATTATGAATATGTATGTGTATAGTAAAATACAATTATTGTGGGACGTGTGTCCTGTTGCAATATGGCCACGAAAAATTAAGTAGAAACAAGAGCTATTCAACGGGAGGCCAGTAATTAGCAGAAGTAGACATACCCGGCACCTCCACCAAACCTTAAACACATTTTGTACTTTGGCATTTTGTGCCGTTTGTATAAAATACATAATATCACTGAGTCATATTTTGTCAAAGAAATTATGCAACACTGTTTGTAATAATCGACAGTTGACCAAGTATCGTGAGGAATATGAAGTCATTTGATAGGAACAAGCATTCGTCATTGCTTTAACCGATTTAATAATTTGAAGCTTAAGTCATCGCGCATTTAACCATTTCTATCACCTACGTCCTAATATGCCAAGTATTTAATTAAACTGTCATAAATTTATAATGGCTTATTTATCAGCCGATCGATCGATCTACTTTAATTGTTGGTAGTTAGTTTAGGACCAACAGATCTAGGTCCGGTATCTATAAACAGGGCAAAATATTAGAATATGCTGTCATTTAAAAATATTAATTCTGACAATATTTTTAACATTCAATTGAAGTAAGATTATAAATGTTGACTACGGGAAGTGGTATCAAGACTTAGATGAATGTAACTTGAATGTTAATAATTATGTTCGGGCTGTTTAATTGAATATTCTTTTTAAAATGATAAGGAATAAATATCGGATAATATTTCTCTAATTATTGCAAATGATGTGGATGAGTCCAATTTTTTAAATTAATTAATTAAATAATTTTCCCACAAGACACCACACAATAACAATTATTATTCCCTCCATAACAGAGTTTTCAAAAGCCATTCACGAAATCTCTCTACTCATTCATGTTAGTAGAAAATCAACAATAATGTTTATTTGAGAACGCTTCGTATCTCGTCTTATTTTGCGTAACTTTTCGCTCCGTCCAAAATACAGAAGATGCAGAAGACAACAAAACCCTTGGCTAAAACCTGTCAAGTAACCAAATTGTATATAATTGGTGAAATATTATCTTATAATATGTCGCATGCACCCTTCCGATAAATCTTCGTATAAAATGTTGTTCTGTTTATATGTTGTTCTCACTTTTAAGTTTGAAATACATACTTTGTACAATGAAATGATCGCTTCCATTATTTCAACAACATCCATGTTTCTCAGCGGTTCAAACAATGCCTGATGCTCAACCCATATATTATTTTATGCTGGTTCATGTAACGAAAAGTTTCTTGTGTTTTAAGATGTTCCTCTGAAAGTGCTGTATTGTGCGTCCCAGATAATGTATTCTGTCGCATTGTGTTATATATTTGCTCTCCTCACTAACAAAGGTCGAATAATGGAACTTGCTAAAACAACCTGCGTACGAAGGCTACTGTGAAGAAACACATTCGAGTGCGATTTGAATATTTATCTCTTGTACAACTTAATTTATCACACAATCGATCTTAAGTGAGTCCAAGCCAGAAACAAACGACTGTACATCTTTTCACCTTCCGAAAGGTATATAAATAGTGATAATTAAGACGTTATTTGTGTAGGTCTACTTGGAATGTTTTTATACATTTTTATAAATCTAAAAAACATAAGACGGACAAAATAAGCGACTTTGAGATAACTTTTTAAGACATTCCTGATTTAATTAAAAATGGAAACGTTCAGCGAACTTATTTAATTAGTTTTTCTTTTTGCTCGTGTAAAGCTCATTTTCAATAAACATGGGCGCTGGCTTGTCAGTGTCATGCTAATAATCCTTCTTCCTGTATCACATCTTCGTCTTTGCTATGCTGTGCATAAAGATAGAAGTTATATGTTTTCAACAATGATTAAGAGTTTATAGAGCTAGTACATTCCATTATAGACCAATTAGCATGCACATTTTTCCCTCGATCCACGTTATTATATCAAAACACCAATGCATAACATTGAAAGGTGCAGGCCCCAATTAATACAATTTGTGAGTAATATACGCTTTCATTTGGACTGATTATAAATAATTGAACGCTCGTTCGGCTATCATCACCCTCATTGATATTTTACCAAAATTTAGGCCTACATGTTTTAATTTGATATTGGCTTTTGTATTTTAATACGTACCGGTATTGTTTATAGTAATTAGGCCTAAAGTGGATTTCAAATTATATCATAATAATATATTGTTAAGTTGTCACACTTGTATCGGTAATTTATTCAATCTGAATTCTGTTACGGTATACAAATAACCAACCGGGCAAAGTATTTTGAGGGTGAATGGCTATTGTTTATTGTAATTAGCCTAATAACCGAAAGGAGGAGATTATTTTAGTGATCTAGATCAAAAGGAAATATAGAGCAAAGCTGACTTGGACTTGGTTTATGTGGGGGCAAATTCAGGTTTGGGGTCAGTTTGAGTTAAGAATTAGTGAAGTGTACATGTATGAGTTATAACTTAAATTGTTCACAAGCCAGCGGTTTAGCCGAGCTCGTTTAACCTGATCCCACTCGAACACCGAAGTTAAGCAGAATCGGGCGTGGTCATGGGTTGAGTGGGTGACCGCTCAGCCATGAAACTCACTTACACCGCTGGTTAGATCAGATGGAGGGTTAACTAGTGTAACGGCTTCGTTCTCCTCGACGTCTGCTCGGCAGTCCGGGTTAGTGAAGGAACCTATATGACTGTCAAAGTTACAACGTTCTTTCGGAAGGGACGTTAATCCGTTGGTCCCCTTGGTACTTTTCGATAGGAGTAGACTACGTGCCGGTACCGGGTTTCCCCTCCTCCTTTCTGTTCATACTTCATCCTCATCTATCACCACTCATCGTCTAGATTAGCCAAAGTGCATAAATATGAGACGTTAAGCAATATCCAATCAATAAACAATTAAATTGTTCATCCGTAAATCTCATATAATTCCCTCGATTCATAGTTGAATAGATGTGTTTTGTGACTTTTAGAGTTTCTATAAAATACAAAGGGTCAGAGTCACCTATCTGAACAAGTTTACCAAACAGGGTCGAGGTAAATGTGACCTTGTACATTTCCTCGTCACTATGCAAAATTTAAAGCACGGACAAACTCGTGAAAATGTGTTGAACGCGAAATAACACGAGTTTGATAATGCAGGTTCGAATGTGGGTTTTTCTTGCATGGGATAATATGAAATTTGTTCCTCACCCTGGATCTGTTTTTCTCTATCAGTGAGACAGTGACATTAACAAGGATCCATGAGTACCCCCACTCGTTCAACTCGCGTTGCATACAATCTGTTTGAACCTCAAAGCCAACACAAGGAACAACTTGTCGTTTATGAAAGATATATTTATTATTCGATGAAGAGGTCTTGTACACAAAACAACATAATCTCTTTTGAGTATTATTCCACTTTAAAATAATATGAAACTGTGTCGCAATAAATAAAGTGTTTAGAAAACAATTTCATATTTTCGTTATCTCGTACACTTCTGTAGCACGGAATAAAATAGCCCTCGGCCTTCTCCAGTCGTTTAGTTTGTATTTCTTCTTTTGAGAACGACTCCGCTTGACCCAGATGTACTTTAGTGGAGTAAATAATCTCCAATAAATTCGCTTAGCTTCTCATACGACTTTTTGCTATTTGTTCAGTGCTATATCGAATCGTTGACGTTACAAATGTGCAATATATAAACATGGACTATAAACTAGATGGAACGATTTGAAATGGTATTCTTTGGTACTATTTGTACACTGTGCTTTAACTTGACGCAGAATAAGAACAGAAACGTATTTTTATGATTTAATACAAAGTTTTAAGTTCACAATATAATATTTTAGTTTATGTAGGGCTTAAATTATGTAGTTCGCTAGTTTTTATTTATTGACATTTATCATAATTTCAAATGAGCAACACATCAACACTCTACCTACAGATTTCGTAGTCGCGTCGTTCGCGAACTGGTAAATACAATATAGTGAACATTAGCTTTTTTCAGAATATTTTAAACATAGTGTTACGTTAGATACGACTCCATGAGAGTAATTCATTCAATCAATATTTTCATTCGCTGTGATCATTGAAATTAAGCAGTGTGTGGACGAATTGATTATTTGGAGTGAAATAAATATTAGTTCAATAATATGTGAGGATTTACCAATGAGAATTGTCAAACGTTGTGAGTTTTCCAACTTCCACCAATTATGATTAACAAATTAATTTAACATTTTCATGATGGCTGAGAGACACCTTGATAATGCCCCAACTTTATTTCGTTTAGTAGATTGTAAACTGTACTTGTTTTCTAATACACTTTCTAATTACGGACAATCGGCATTCAGATAGTGGCCTGTGAAGAAACAAAACAGCTAACGTTGACGCATGGTGAGAACTCGTTCTTACAGCCGTATAGCCACCGCGTCTACCTCAGTCTCACAACGTACGCTCAAGTATCTTGGTAATCTAGTACGCTCTACGCTTAGCATTCAACTGCGATCTAGCGGTCGATGTTGGAACTTTAAGGCGGTGAGCACGGCAGCTCATCCAATAAAATACTAGTGACGTTAGATCGTGAGCGGTTTGGGGAATAAAATTCGATCAACTTTTCTGAGAGTTTCACATAACAAAACTTGAGAATCTAAAGTTTTACTTTGATGTTGTTACTTCTACAGTAATATTTGCTGCCATGTACTACACTACGATTGGATTTTCAGAAAGGTGCTATGTTTGAAACGATATAACTACAACCGATGAATAAGTAATACTTTCATACGGAACTCACATATTTTCTGCAATAACATTTTCAAAAAGTAAACTTATAGCTGAAGTTCAACTTTTATCTGACGACACGAGGCACAAGTACCGACAAGATGTACACGATCGAGCACGACACGTACAACATATTGAATTAAAATATGCAATACGCCACAATCACTAGGACCTGATTTGTCGGGTTTACTGATTACAATGCCCTGCAAATACAATCACAACCCCGTAATTGTCGGGTTTACTGATTACAATGGCCTTCACCGTAATTGGATGAGCGTAGCGAGCGAAGCGAGTGAAGCGAAGACTTCAATTTCACTGACCCCCAAAAAAATTTAGCTCGGGTGTTTTTTTTTTTTTTTTTTTTTTTTTTTTTTTTTTTGTTTTTGTTTTTGGTTTTTTTTTGGTTTGTATTTTTGTCTTTTTGTTCGCACTCTACCGGGCAAACGGCATATGCGATCTTGATGAAAATTTGAGGAGACCTTCGAAATCTCTGAACTTAGACATGCTACGTTTTTGGGTACAATCGAAGAAATATTTCTCATAAGTCATAAATATCGTACTATTACGATTTTTTCGATTTTTAGTGCGATATTATTTTCGTGATATTTGGGGCCGATTCTGACCAAACGGGGGGCTACAACGTTCATATTTCACGTGGACATTAAGGTAATAACGATGTAATGCTTTCTGAAAGAAAAAGTTGTAAAAGTTAGTCAGAATGTATAGAAATAAAGCTTTTAATATAAGTTTTTTGATTTTTTGTACGATATTTTTCGTGCCATTTGGGCCAATTCTGACCAAACGGGTGGAGGCTACAACGTTCATATTATAGTACCTTTTGTAAGTAAAAGTTGAAAAAGCTAGCCAGAATTCATAGAAATAAAGCTTTTAATATAAGTTTTTTACAGTAAATTATATCAATTAACAAGAAATAATAGACACTTGACAACAATCACCTGCAATGCGTGGGCAGCAAAACAAAGCACTTGCAAAAGTAAAGATATCCCACGAAAAACTAAAAATTTTAAAAAAGCTCATCCATCAACGCGGCGGGACTTTAGCGTTTTCCTAGTTACAAGGAATACCGTACTCCACGTTAAACCCATGGTACAAGGATATTCTACAATTCAGTACAAGAATATCGTTGGATCATGCGTTAAACCCGTGTTTACTTCAAGAAGAACAATCTACAGGTGTTTTAAATTAAAACACCCAACATGCTTTTATCATTCATTCTACGATCTGTAATCAATGCCTTTATTATGCTAGGCATACAATTTCTTAGACTTTTAGGCGTACCGTTTTTAGTTTTATTGCATATTCGTGTCTATTTGGATGCCGGTACACGATTATAAGTCTGAGTAAAATGAATGAAAAGCACATTCTTGTGTTTACGGCTAAATACAAACAAATTTTAAAAAACATATCTTGAAAAACAACGACAAAAACAAAAACAAATTGTATCTCAAGACAACAAAATGCTCTCCTACTCATTTGATGGTTAAAAAAAGACGTCGCCGTAAACTTCTTTGCTTGCGACGACAAAACATGGTCAAGCACCAAACTATAGTGGTAGAAACTACATTCTAAACCCGCTTCGCTCCTAAAACCAATAGTAAATTCACGTACATCACCGACAGTGTTGGCTCAAGCACTAAGCGCGAGAATCTGATTCGGGAGGTCCTGGGTTCGAATCCCGTCGTTACCGGCAATTCTCACTGAAAGTTTACTATGGGTGTTTCTCAGTCATCATTGTGAATGAATGGGATTGAGTCCTCTTAAACAGCCCTCGGACATCCCCTCACTACTAGTTTACATACATTCAGCAAATATCCAATTGAACAACTGACATACAGCGATATTAGTGGCTGCCTTAAATTGTACTTCTATCCCTTTATTAAGCGTGTACTTGTTAAAGTCTTACAATTAACTACACTATTAAATATTTAAATTATTTTAACCTTGTAACTATTGACTATCATATGGTCCTAGGCACGGTTAAATTAGTTAAATGAAGGTCGCACGCTATGTCGAAGAATGGCAGTATAGTAAACAAAGCTCCTGTGGATATTTTTATCATTATTTCGTATACAGTTGTTACAGTGTGGGACAGTTTTTCAAACCAACAAGTACGGGAACAGTAGTATACAATAACAAAGATAAGGCTTATAATAAATATAACGTACGTTTGTGGAAATAAAATTTGTCTTTGGTGGAGGTGCCGGGTTCGAGGAGCTATTCAGCTCATTTTAATTAATTTCACTTTACAATATTGTTAAAAGTGCGAAAAAGGCCTACTCCCACCCAAAAAAAAAAACAAAAAAAACACACAATCAAGAGCACAATACTCCACTAAACTTAAAGTTTAAAACATCCATAGTACCTGTGACTTTACTTGATTTTTCCAGCATTTTGTTCCTGAAATTTGCGAAAATTTGCGATTTGGTGATGTTCTCAAATATGCTTTGCCCTGCTATTTTTTTGTTTCACATAGATTCTAGAGCTAAGTACCAATCTAAAATGACCCATTATAACATCGTATCTTGAAACTGTTCACAAATACACTCGAACACCAAAAATATTAATTCAGAAATCACACGTCCTTTCTTGGCAATCGGCATTTTTTGATTTAACTCTTTGTCCAAATTCAGAAACAAAACCTAGAAGACTTACAGGATTGGTATTCGAGTACGTCAATGATCGTTAATATTTTTTTGACAAAATCCTCCAAGTTATCACGGGGCATAAAGATAGTCCCATGTTATTTCTCATGGAAGATTTTAGCCGATGGGACCTAGCTTGAAACTTACTAACTTATACATTTTTTCCGGGTTGGGTGGACCCAATATGTTTTCTGTTACTTCGTAAATTCATAACTAGTAAGCCCACTTTTTTTAGTTTAGCGGATGAATACCTCATAATAATGTTTGAATATGTTATCATAGATGTTGTCTTACGATAAATTTTTTATGTTTACTTACTTACTTTTACTTAACTTTACTTTACAATTACTACTCCAAACTTTGCTCCACTACAGGTCATTTGTTTTGTCTGCATATATTATGCAATTAGTTTTATTTAGTTGTCCTTTGTTAATAAAATTTTATAACTGAATAGGATAGACGTCAAATAAATAAATAAATTTAGTTTCCTGCTACCGAACCCTCAGGGTATTCAAAAACATTCCGTGCTATCCTCGTTGAAGAACATTGTCAGTCACAAATCTCATTCCAATCGAAGGTCGTGGTCGCTCATGATTGTGAGACTTGATACACGCAAATACGGATGGACAGAATTGATCGGTATGGGTGCTTCGCTCCTAATGAATAAGTATGATTTTCAAATAAATCAAAGACGCGATTAAAACTCACCATAAAGAGAGTTAAAAGTAATATAATGACCCGTTGTTGGGAGTATTAACCACACAAAACAAATATGGATGTGTCACCTATATGAGTATTACGCACACAGCGCGGATGCTTAAAGTGACTCTGCCAAATAAAACCGAACAGATAATCAGATTAAACAGATTCAATATATTTCACAACCGATTACAAGGGTATCTGGCGATGACCAAGCGAAGAGTCTAGAACGGAACGTGAAGAAGTGTTAACGGCTTTACATCTAGAGCGAGCCATGGACGGGACTCAAGCTAGTTAACTCCCGTGCAAAGAGGGTGAAACGAGAACAAAGCGGTTAGCTAAGCTTCGAACCCTTCAATCAACTCCAATCACCAAGAGCTAGTTTCGAAATAGAAGTGGAGTTTTAAGTAGTATGATGTGGTGAGCGTTGTAGCACTCGTTAAGAACGCGTCCGGGATCTCCATTAGTCTAAACGCTAACTTTCTAGCGAAAAAGTGGGGCAAACCACTTCTATGAATTAAAATTACTTGGCATTTGAGTGTACATAATTATTGAAAAATAGGTTAGCCAAATCTGACACAAAACACACAGGTGCAAAAGTGAATAGTTTTGGGATTTTCATAAGAGAATATAAAAGAATGTGGTTCGTTTGTGGCCAAACATTCTCAGTGTAATCTTATATAAAACCTAAAACAGTTTATGTTAATTAAGCTAGCGAAGCGAACGTTTCCATTTGACTCTGCCAGAAAAAAATAGTCACTGGTTTTGTTTTTTTTTTTTTTTTTTTTTTTTGTATGTATCGCCATAACGTTCGAACGGAGGTTCAGATCGAGGTGAAATTTGGACCATCCGCAAGCTCTGGATTGAATGCCATTATTTTTGTGGCAAAATCGTTCAAAAAGTTACAAAGTTACATTAAAGTTAACCAAAAGGTTTTTTAAAAACTAAACGGTGACAAAATCTGAGGTGACCAAATCATTTAAAATGTCCGTCCGGTCACGAATATGTTAATTGTATTTTGATCCGATAAGTAGTGTAGATGGAAATTACATTTAAACAAAAGTAACGTTACCATGGCAACGAAAAGTCTCACGAGGTTTCTGGCCACTATGCACTGCCACCTAGAAGTAATCAAAATACTATCGAGGAAGCAGTGTATTATTTGTTACCAAAGAGTTAAAAAAGTTTTCTCAAGGAAATGGTGTCAAGGTTCTCTAGATGGCGGTGGATTTTATCCACAAAGTAAAGGTTTACCCACGGGTTTACCCAAATACCTTGGCAATAATAAATAATATTGGAAACATGGCCCCGTGGACAGCGAACGTCTCAAATTTTAAAATTTAAAAAAATGTGCAATGTGGGTCGAACTATAGCACGTGCTCGCTTATCAACGCGTCCAACTGAGCGTTTCCTAGTAACAGTAGAACGGAACTTCATAATCATAACAATAAATAGATAAAATGTCAAGTTTATCGAGGAGAAAATGTCTAAATTTAAGTACAATTTCATGCGCGTCATCGTGTATATAACCATGTATTTTCAACAGAAGAAAACGAAATACCTTCAGGCAGAATTGCCGGTGGCGCGTATCAAACGCGTTTTTCGTATGAGCTACATTTTGTCAGGCAGTAACAATAAACTAACCATTCCCTTTTAAAAAGTGATAACAACAGTTTAAATTAGGAAATGCACACTTGAGGTACTCTTAAGGGTACTCTTGAGGTTGGTGTATGTACACTATACTAAAAAGAGTTAGAATTAAAATATGAACTAAAATAGCCAGGCCATTTTGTTTTTCCTTGATACTTATTACTGCGTGCTACTTGAGATGAAACCAAAGTCTGGCAAACCCTAATTTAACAACGTGACCTCATAATCATATGTTGTAAAACTATCAATTCTGCAAATTCAAAATTCAAATGCCTCTCCACGCGTATGGATCTAACTACATGTTTTCTTCGTCCCCAGACGACGACGTGTACATGAAGGACGAGCACCTCCTAGGAGAGTACGTGCTCAACGACGTGGGCAAGATCTGGGTGGGTCCGTACGGTCAGTCCCGTGGGCGCCAGTGGGTGTTCGGCCAGTTCGACGACGCGGTCCTCCCTGCCGTGATGCTGATGCTGGAGAGGTCAGGGGTCCCCCACGCGCAGAGAGGCGACCCCGTGCGACTCACCAGGGGCATCTCAAAGATCGTAAGTGCATTTTGATCCGAAACTTCGTTTTCTTTACGCCTTTGAGATGTGTCTAACCCTTTCAGTGCCTCTGGCCTCAATTGTGAACATCAACTTTGTAATTTTATTGCGGGTAAACAATAGTTTTTTTTATTTCACCCCATTTTTTATTTTATTTTTTTGGCGTTAATAAAAAACTTTAATTTTTTTACCCCCGGGCCAATTGTACAAACGGTACATTTTTTAAAGAAGATTGAAAACACACATCTGCAAAAAACAGCTAAGTATTTTGAAAATATCGCTTAAAATAACTTAATTTTGGCCAATTTAATTCGGTACTGAAATGGCTAAGCGGCATTATTCACACGGTCACATTTTGGTTCTCAATGAACGCAAACAATGTAATGGGTATACATTCTAATGACCAAGAACTCCTTTCTTGTTCCTAATACTAAAAGCAGTATTACTCTCCCGCAGGTGAACGCCAACGACGGCCAAGGGGTGCTCCTGGGCAGCTGGGCGGTGTGTACAAGGACGGGACTGCCCCCGCAGCTTGGATCCTGGAGAAGTTCTCTCACTAAGAGCAGTATTACTCTCTCGCAGGTGAACGCCAACGACGACCAAGGGGTGCTCCTGGGCAGCTGGGACGGTGTTGTACAAGGACGGGACTGCCCCCGCAGCTTGGATCCTAGAGAAGTTCTCTCACTAAGAGCAGTATTACTCTCTCGCAGGTGAACGCCAACGACGACCAAGGGGTGCTCCTGGGCAGCTGGGACGGTGTGTACAAGGACGGGACTGCCCCCGCTGCTTGGACCGGCTCTGTCGCGATCCTAGAGAAGTTCTCGGACACCAGAAAAGAGGTTCCTTATGGTCAATGCTGGGTATTCGGTGGCATTTGCACTACAGGTACACTTCCACTTATATTCTACTATTATACGTAACCAAAGCTTTGGTCCCATCTCCCGTTTAAATAATTACCTCTAAATATGTGCTACTAAAAGATCTTATTGCCCCGGAACTATATTAAAACGTAAATTATTAACAAACTTTTGACCAAGGCCACTACCTACTTATATAAACGAATTTTTGGGTGGAACGTCCTCACTTCTTCAGATTTTCTCTTTCGCCGGCCTGGTTCCTTATCTCGACCGTACGTCGAGCTTCTCTGATCGAACTTCGCTCGTCACTCTAGATGGTTGGATTCCAAATGGCGCTTAGTTCAAAACTTGACACACCATAGACCCGTCTCCCATTGCTTCACTGCCGCCTCTTTTATCTTCCTTCCCACGTATTTCTTCTGCACGCAAATGCATTTTACCTCCTCCCACTTGCATTCATGCATGGTCTCTATCAGAGTCGATAAAGAAGTTTCCCCGTTGGGGAGGTCCTCCAACTCCCTATACCGCCCTGGGTTAAATAAAAAGTCGGTTTTTCTATGGTTTTTGGCGTTTGGAATCTAACGTTCCGCGCGACTCTGTGTGACGATTGATGGAACTACTTCAATAAAACTACGTCACTTTTCTACTAGTAGTTAACATTCGATGCCGACAAATGGCGTGAAACGTCAAAATATTAAATACGATCGAATGTTGGCGAATGTTTTCGCATAAAGCAAACTCTCTTTATTGATGAGGATATTTCTGATGGAGTAGACCTAAGCTTAGGACCGAAGCCGACAATATGATTGTATTGTTCAGATTTCGATTTGAGTGCCTAGGGCGTACTTTTACTCTGTATTAGTCAAATGAATAAAAAAATTACTTACTTACTTACTTTCTTACTTTCTTACTTACTTACTTACTTACTTACTTACTTACTTACTTACGTCTGAAAACTGTATTGTGGCCTTGGGCCTAGGCTACACTTACGTCCGTTAGGCGTAAACAAATCATATCTCGATTAATTTCGCACGAAAAATGTCCAGTGACGCCTGCGCAACACTTTATAGTACAATAATAAATCAAAAGTAAATCGTTTTAAAAGGCTAGGGCCCTGGGCTAATATAATTGAAAAAAAATTGAAGTTTGACGTTTCGTCTGTTGTTTTGTTTTTTGCTTTGTCACTGCATATCGATAATCCACTGACTGTATTTAGCGTGCAGTGCTTTTATTAGTTTCACATTTGAGCCGCCCTCAGCGCGCAGAGCGTTAGATTCCGTTTTGACTTGGAAGTAAGGGAACTCCCCAAAGGGGAAACTTCTTTATCGACTCTGGTATCTATGGACTAACCGCAGTGCTCAGTGAAAGATTTAAGTCCATGGATCACGACCGACAGTTTAGTTTTCATTATTGTTGTCATGTTTGCAGCCTGCCGAGCGCTGGGCATCCCCTCGCGTGTCGTGTCCAACCTGGTATCCGCGCACGACGCCAACTCGTCCCTCACCATCGACCGCTACTTCAGTCTGAAGAACGAGCAGCTCGAGTACGACCCGAACAACGAGGCGGGAGAGGACTCCATCTGGAACTACCACGTGTGGAACGACGTCTGGATGATGCGCCCGGACCTGCCCAAGGGGTACGGGGGGTGGCAGGCGATAGACGCCACTCCGCAGGAGACCAGCGGAGGTGAGCACGGACTTCTGTTTTATATACTGTTTGTCTCATCATAACCTGAGCCCGGCGTTTTGTGGGTTCAAAGAGCGCAGGCCGTGGTGGTCACGTTGTAAACGTATCACAGTTTGACAGCTGAAGTGGACTCCTCAGAGCAGTAAAGTACAGTCACATCCAGTGCGACCTTGGCCCTATATCCTGTATGGGAATGATATTGATAGAGCGAGTGTAGATCTTGTGCGGCATTATGGTAATGTAGGCGCAACAAGAAGAGTAAACCACTAAACCCAGGCCTATACATACAAGTGGTTTTCGATACTCGGGAGGTTGCAACCAACTTGCATCGGATGTGACTGTACTTTATTATTACGGAGAGGTCAATCCTTCCCGTAAAATTCGGACGGGTTTACAACCTTTCATAATAGAGCAGGCGACATCCTAGTTTCTTTGAACCCGGGCTCAGGTTATGATGAGACAAACAAATTGAGAGCAAACATTAAAGTATAGTACCATATTATAGAAGCCATACCGAGACAAGTTTTCATGCGGTTACAGCGTGATAAACATTTCACTTGGTTGCAGGCTTCTACCAGTGCGGACCAGCGTCCTTGAAAGCAATCAAACATGGCGCCGTCGGCTTCAACTATGACGTGGCCTTCTTGCTCTCCTCGGTCAACGCTGACCTGGTCAAGTGGAGGGAGGACCCAACCTGTGACCTCGGCTACAAGCGAGTAGAGTGCAACAAATACCAGTGAGTATACCTAGCCAATGAAGAAGGAATCTCGCTACATCAAGATGAAGATGTTCAACTGCAGTTTTGGACTGGAATTGTTTCTTTGGAGACGTCCTTGCAACTAATAGGCACATAATAGTTGTTTTGAATTACCTTGTTGCCTTCACCCGCGGTTGGAATTGAGATAAAGTTGTTTTGGACATTATTTCCTATTTTAGCTTCCATTCTCTAGTTGGCCATTGTTCGGTCGTCGAAGGTGTCGGCACCGACAGGTTTTTAAAAGTCTACTTTAAACTAGGAAAACGCTAAAGTCCCGCCGCGTTGATGGATGAGCGTTTTTTTTGTAATTTTTTTTTGCGTTTTGTGCGTTTGTTTGCACTTTTCCTTTGCAAGTGCTTTTTGAATGCATTGTGGAGGTGATTGTTGTCAAGTTTCTATTGTTATTTGTTAATTGGTATTATAAACTTCAAAAAACTCATATTAAAAACTTTATTTCTGTAGATTCTGACTAATTTTTTCAACTTTTTCTTTCAAAAGGTACTACATCACCATAACCTTAATGTCCATGTGAAATCTGAACGTTGTAGCCCTACCCGTTTGGTCAGAATCGGCCCAAATGTGACGAAAATATCGTACTAAAAATTGAAAAACTAATATTAAAACCTTTATTTCTATGGATTCTAGCTAACTTTTTCAACTTTTTCTTTCAAAAGGTACTACATCACCATAATCTTAATGTCCATGTGAAATATGAACGTTCTAGCCCCACCCGTTTGGTCAGAATCGGCCCAAATGTCACGAAAATATCGCACTAAAAATCGAAAAAAATCGTAAAAGTACGATATTCATGAGAAATATTTCTTCGATTGTACCCAAAAACAATACACCTCTAAGTTCAGAGAAAACGAAGGTCCGGTCAAATTTTCATCAAGATCGCATATGCCGTTTGCCCGGAATCGAGCGAACAAACAGACGGGGGAAAAAAAAAAAAAAAAAAAAAAACACCCGAGCTAAATTTTTTGGGGGGTCAGTGAAATTGAAGTCTTCGCTTCCGCTCGCTACGCTCGCTACGCTCATTTAATTAAAGTCCCTCACTTAAAGCCGGTTTTGTGGCTATGTGGGTAGATTCCAAATGAAGATTTATTTTATTTTTGATTTGGTGGATCAAGGAAGAATTCCGTTAGACACTCATCCCCGGTAATCCTGACTAAAATACAAGTTACCAATGGAGAGAAACAACCGAACTTTGCGTTCCAGCATCGGCAAGGCGATCTACACCAAGATGCCGTTCATCTTCGACCCCAACGGAGACAAGGACCGCGAGGAAATCACTGACCAGTACAAGATGCAGGAGGGGACGAACGAGGAGCGCATGGCCTTGTACAGCGGCGTCCAGGCGTCGAGCTTGGCCAAGAAGTTCTACGATGTGGTCGCCATAGCTGAGAGCGACATCGAGTTCGACATGGTGGACATCGATACCGTAGCCTTGGGGGAGAACTTCAGCGTCACCGTCAACATCGTGGTGAGAACTCACAGCTTTGTTTCTACGACCTGGTGACTTGGTGTCGTATTGCCTAACACAGTTTTCAAACAAAATCTTACTTAAATTTACAAAACAAATAGTTTATCTCAATTTTGTGGAGCCAGTGCTTTGTACAAATGAATTTGAATTTAGTATCAAATTTAATTTATTAATCAAACCTCCGGCTTATCGTACTTATTGCTCTTCTCAACTTGAACTGTAAGGACTAGAATGCAAAATCTCTTCTAAATTGTTATTTGGTTTTTATACCTGTTAATTCCAAATGGGTAATATATTTACAAATGTTTAAAAATAATTATCTATATGATTCATCGATGTAGACTACAATTTGCACATATTTTCATCTATACTAGCCTGCAACTTTTTTTGCGAAGGTGCTCAATTTGACACACTTATCTTTGTTCTGTATGCCTTAAATGCATCAACAGAAAATATTTTGCACCAATGAAATGTTTTTAAAAAATCGATAATTGCTTTGTTTTTCGTAGAATCGCTCCGACAAGGTCCGAGAGGTGCAGGCGATACTGACCGCGGGAAGTGTGTACTACACGGGGGTGGCGGCGAAGGTGGTTAAGAAATCAAGCGGAGAGTTCAAGATACAACCCAACTCGAGTATGTCGAATCCAAAGATATCACTCCGTACTTGCATTGAATATCAGCCAAAGTTGAGAATAATGCACGGAGTTGTTGTGCATCACAAGAAAAGTTTTAAGTGAACTAAGATTTTTTTAAACCAAGTTTAAAGTTTTTTATTATTATAATATTCTTGATAAACTTGCCATATATTCTAAAACTTGGGTATTCAAGTATATTTTTGGTTTCCCTACTGAGATAATTTTTTTAAATATCTGAATTGATTTTCTAACAATATAATCGTTAGTTGTAAGTAAAATTTGTTCATTTATTATTTTTTATTTCTGCTCATTACTCAATCATAATGATGTACTGTTTATCATAGAATCAATCATAGAATGATGTCCTCTGCTTTCAATGTTTGCTCACTTGACAACACGTCTCTGATGAATTGTAATTGAAATACGTAGTTAAACAGATGATTTATTAATATTTTAATCCTTTGTGTTTCTTGAAGAGGAAATGCTGCGTATGACGGTGCGACCCGATGAGTACATTGACAAGCTGGTTGAGTATTGCAACATGAAGATCTACGCGATAGCGACTGTCAAGGACACGGGAGCCACTTGGGCGGAGGAGGACGACTTCCAGATCATCAAGCCTAACTTGAAAGTCGAAGTAAGTACACTTCAGAACAAAAAGAAACACGAGTTTAACGGGTATAATTAAATCTTACCAACGACATCAGACGTCTTCGTGAGAGATTTGTTTTCCATTGAAAATTCGACGAAAACAAAGACTACACTAGTGACTGGGTGAGTTTTATAAAAACACTTGGGAAATTCTTTTAGGGTCGAATACCGAACTTATAACGAAAAGGACTATGATCTGCGGAGAAATGTTTATATTATAATGTTGGCCTATTCCTTATCTTGAGGTTGTTGATCTATATCAATATTATTTCAAAAATCATGGGCACGGATGTACCCGTTTCCAAAAGTATCCATAATAAAACACACAATATCAAATGTTACACACACAGACGGACGGACATAATATTGATGCATATGATGATTATACTTCAGACGAAGAATGGCTATTGATGAGAGTAACGGAAAATGAAATACATACTCTTCTCTTATTGATAATCGTGTTGTTGTGATGTCACAGGTGATGGATTCACCGAGAGTGAACCACCCTTGCCTTGTAGTCTTCAGCTTCAAGAACCCGCTGAAGAAGGAACTCGCTAACTGCAAGTTCAACTACTCGGCTGCCGGCCTCAAGAACGCAGAGGTACAATACAGGTAAGGCGGCCGGGATACAAGCTGATTTAATTATCTTTACAAGAATGATTCATTTTAAATCATCACCTGCCATTCAATTCAAGCCAGCTCAATACTTTTACATTTTTTTCCTGCAGGTCTTTATTTTTTACACTAATGTCATTTCGTCAACTCAGAACCTGGAACGTCTAGATTTTATTTTAAAAAAATCATTTGTCTCGTAATCCTATTTTATCTGAAAAACAATCTTGATATTATAAAATAGCTTGAACTTTAAAGTACTGACACAAAATATCACATTATCAGTATTATTGTCCAGCTTTTTAATTCAGTTTTTGTAATTGAATAGGATATTGAAGTAAAATAAATTGATAAGTAAATACAAACTTAGTCTACAGAGCATAGAAGAACTAACTACGCACTTACGAACGTGGAAAACAAAAAATAGTAATAAATGGGATTTATCTTTTAAAAAACGCAACCAAAATAACGAACGTGCTCATGCGTTTGTTGTGATCAGTAAGACTCTACCTAATTAATTACATCAAGATGTACGCGAGAAAGAATCAAGTAAGAAGTAGTACAAAGTCCGCCCGGCACAAGGGAGACCCTGTTCATTCCCCGGCCTGGATTGGATTTGGAAATTAACTGTAGTTTTGTTTGTTTAGGAAGATTCGGCCTCTTGAAGAGGTTCGGGCTGAGCATCGTTTCGTGCCTCGTCGCGCCGGCGAGATGAACTTAGTGGCAACATTCACATCCAACCACCTGGTAGATATTATCGGCTCGGCCACACATACGGTGGAGGAGGAGTAGCTGGTGTACACCATCATAACACAAGCTCACACAGGCACAGACAAACACACAAACACACATACACACACACAGGCACACATTCATATCCACCCACCTGGTAGATATTGCCGGCTCGACCACACAGACGGTATAGGAAACACAAAAATAACACAGACATACAGGGATATGACACACACACTGTCATAAATACATACACAAACACAAAGACACATCCAAAGACACAAAAAATACAAGTACAAACACATAGAAACACGCAGTCACAGACAAATACACGGACACACACACACACATATACACATGCAAATATTCAAACACAAACACCACACACCCAGACAAACACACAGACAAACAACACACAGTTACAGAAAAATACACGAACACACTGACAAACACAAAAACAAACAACACACAGTCACACAGAAATATAAATCCAAACATAAACAAGAATACAAACGTAGACACACAAAAACACATATACAAACGTATACAATTACAGACACAGACAAATACACAAAAGAAACTACACACTCACTGACACAAATATGAATATAAACTTAAACATAAACACAAACTCAGAATCATATACAAACACAGACATAAACAAATACACAAACATAGACACAGTCACATGCACAAATGCAGATACAAAATCAACTCACAGATGCGGACATATACACGTAAACAAACAACACACAGTTACAGTCACAGATACACAAACCAAATACAAACGTTAACTTTAAACACTAACACAGACTCACAAACAAAAAAAACAAAAACAAACAACACACAACATACACAGATACGAAGACAAATTCAAACGTATACTTAAACAAAAACACAGACTCGCATACCAACACAGACTCAAAACACTTACACAAACTCGTACGTATCTCTATGCATACACAGTTGTGATCAATGGTGATTGAGATTCTAAAAGTATGCATGATATTTATTAACATTGTATTTTTAAGTATTGTATTAAAATTTATTATTTCTTGCTTGTACGGTTTTCTGAGTTAAAACATTGCTTTGTATGTACACAATATAATTGGCAAATTAAACTCTTGACATTATGTTTACATTAATAATATTGTGTGAATATAAATACATTTCTGGTTTATTTCTGAAAATAATAATCTAAATGGTGTGGTATTGAGATTTCTTCAACTGAGGCATATTTGAATTCTACAATAAAATCGATTTAAATAAAAGTGACTAAATCCGACAGTAAAATATTGTTTTGTGATAAACAAGTAATCATGTTATTAAATTTAATATAATGCAATTATGTTACATATTTAAATAACGTTAATGTGTTTAAGATCATTAAATACTGTTTGAAATAAGTCAAGTTCGCCAAATAATTTAAATGCGAAAATTGTAACAAACGTTATCAAAATGATTAATGAATACATTCGTTACAATTATTTGTGTTGCTACTTTAACAGAGTTGATGCCAAATATTAAATCAGTAAAAAAATGTTATCGTAATTATTTTTACTTAACCTTCTACAACCTACCTTAAAAATACTCCATTGTTACAAAATACTTATATGCCATGTGCATATGGTATGATAACCACGTTTGATGTATCAGAGTAATAAAATAACACGCATCGTCTCTAGTACTGTGACATTGACTAGCCAAACAAGAAAGTTTTTAACAACAATAAGAACAATAAAATATGACACTTTGATTTTGTATACACTATGTCAAAATGAGCATAACTTGCATAGCTTAGAGCATAAAGTTGTACATTTATTTTAATACAATTTTCGTCACAAATTGATCTTTCATTGTAGGTCGGTTCTCTCTGTAAATATATCACGTAGAGCCAATTATTATAAATCATATGATACAAATAATAGTTTTTCGTACAGTAAGTATATAATAATCAACATAATTATAAATTTGTTGATTAATAATGAAAATTAACAATGCGTCTTCTTGTATATCTTGTCTGGTACATCTCTCAAACTTACTGCCAGATAACTAACAATTAATGTCGATAGTTTCGGGTAAAATACTATTTATATAAGAAAGTTACTTTTTGTTGGCTATCCTGAAATCATTCGCTACTGACAGAGACAGTATTATTGTTTAATGGTGCGTAATGGTCTGAACACTGGTTTTCAATAGTCGTTGTAGTTCTCTTTCTTTCTGTCCGGCCGTTTTTCTCCCCATTTTCCCATTAGCTTGACTTATATTTTTGAATAAGTGTTTTCAAAATATATTGTGTTGAGAACAGAAAGGTGATTGCTATCAGAATGGGGACGAATTGATTCGAAGAAGGATGTTAAAAATATACCTTTTCTGAAACTTTTTTTTAAGTTAGTCCGGATTATTGATTTTCTTTAAATATTGGGAATATTCTTGAAACCTCCCTTTAGTGAGGTGTTTTCGTCACTGTCCACTTAAAACTCACAAAAGATGACCACTTGTAGTTGTTAACCGTCCATAGCGAGCCAGAAGCCGTCAGTTCTCACGAAATATCTGGAATAGGGGAACACGAAGACGACTTTCCAGGACATGAATATAAAAATACAGCACGTGACATATCGCGTAGCAAACGGAAATAGATGGATGGAAATCGTATGCATGACTGCTGAAGACGTAATTCAGAATTCCTACATTAGATTCATAATTGAAAATGAGATTCCGCTAACAAATTACAAGACTCACTTAATCAAGAATCAAACCTTGGACTCCGACGTCATTCTAGTACGTTTCTAGTGATTACCATTTTCCTAATTTCTCGAGCTGAAACTCTTAAGATAGTTTGAAGAACTGAAACAGATAGGGCAACTGTTCCCTAACTAATAGATAGAAATGTTGACGATATATCTAGTTGAATGCTACTTCAGGCAAGAAGGTGCTATTTACCGCCAAATAAAAGGATTGGCCATGAATTCACCTCCCTCGTCTCCATTTTTTGCCAACATATTATAAGGAAAATAAAGGCTTAATCCATAGAAAATCCTCAAACACAAAATACGGAGTCAGTTCGTGGATGACGTGTGGGCCGTGGTCAAGAGGACCTGTACAATTATTTCAAGCATCTTAAAATACAGTCAACTGTTAAACAAATCACTATTAAATAACAGCCACAGCATCCCCTTTTTGCACATTCTTATCACAAAATTAGTAAACGACATTGGGAATACTTACTTATCCCAATAAATTGTCTTAAAGGGGTATTTAACCGCTAAACTCAAAAAATATATTTCATTCAGGCTAACTAGTAATGAATTTAGCAATCAACAGAAAAATTATTGGGGCCTCCATGACCTCCCAAAAAATTGTCAAACATGACATTTTTCGAGCTAGGTCCCATCGGCAAAAATCTCCCATAAGAAATAACATGGGGACGATCTTTATGCCCCGTGACCTTGTAGGATTTTGATCCAAAAAAATATTGGCCATTATTGACGTACTCTACAACCTATTCTGTAAATTCTCTATATTTTTTTTGTAATTTGGGCAAGTAGTTTGGTCAAAATATGCTGATTACCAAGTTGGGTTGTGATTTTGGAATGCATATTTTGGGTGTTTGAGGGTATATTTTGGCACAGTTTCAAGACACGATGTTATAAAGAGGCATTTTAGATTGGTACTATGCTCTAGTATCTATGTGGACCAAAAAAGAAGCAGGTTAAAGCCGATTTAAGAAATTTCCCAAAAACACCAATTTTTGCTCATTTCTGGATCAAAAAAATTCAAAAATTCGTGTTAAATCACAGTTACAAGATATAATTTTTTAAACGGTCATTTAAGTGTAGTATTGTGCTATAGTTCACGTGGTAAAAAAAAAATTGGGGGTTTTTAGCCCCTTTAAGAACTAATAAGACATGGACCTGCTCTTCGTGAATTTGTAGTGGATTTCCATTGTCGAAATAAAGTATTTAGCTTCTTGAATAATAAATTTTTGATCAAAGAATACTACTCAAAACTCAAAAGGAATTCGAATGATAAAATCAGACTATAGTGGTGCTATTGAACTTTAAAACTCTTAATCATGACGAAATGTATTTTTATAGTGAATATCTTAATATAGGTTTATAAGTATCACATGACAATTTTATGCTTTACATTAAGAATAAGATAATACATTATAACGCTACAGATTATTGGTTCAATTACACGCATAAATTATTTTAATTCATATCCGTTGGGGAGGGCAAATACTCCAAGCATGATAATACTAATAACAATTGAAACAATGGTCATGATTACTACTTTTCTGTTCGATTGTGTGTCTGCGTTTTCGAACCGTTCGTCACCCTCTGTAGATTCTTCCGTGGCCGCAGCATTTAGTGTTGACATCAGCTCGGCAAGCTTCTCTGGCGACGAGTAGCTCATGAGAACGTCATTGTAGATAGCCAGGTCCATGACAGACTGACGCTCGGTGTCGTTGACGTACGGCAAGTCAGTCATCTCGGGGTCCAACAACAGTCCGGGCGAACTCACACTAGACTGCAGCTCGTCGTCCAAGTCTTCCACGCTTTCGACGAGAACGGTATCGCTTTTTGATTTCGATCCGAAATAGGTTACGCTATTCGAAGATGAGGATGATTCAGAACTGTTCGATAATGGTTCTGAAGATATTCCTAGGTGGATTTCACTGCTGCTCAATTGTCGCCAACTGAGATCCAAGTCGTCAGTTTGGACAGATCTGGTGACTAACCCTCCACAAATGATCGGCAAGTCGATATCCAACATTGAGTCACGTGGAGTACCTCGTATGAAATCTGTAACTGGCACAGCTACATCTAGGGGATGGAAATCAGATGTTGAATGTTCTTCAACATGAA
The DNA here is from genome assembly GCA_024449915.1 of Sweltsa coloradensis. Lineage (NCBI taxonomy): Eukaryota > Metazoa > Arthropoda > Insecta > Plecoptera > Chloroperlidae > Sweltsa > Sweltsa coloradensis. The sequence goes on along the minus strand of JAMZAV010000399.1, from coordinate 399,760 downwards.
ATGGATGTGTACCTAATCGGATTGAACACGATGAGTACAATCCGTGATAAATCGGCTCGGGTAACGTTAACAGTCTGTCCAATAACCGTTCAAGGGAAGCTGACTGCGTGCTAGCAGCGTGCTGCTCTGGATCTCCAGGTAAAGCAACGTTGGCGAACTGTTTGAGCAGACTGTCCATGGAGAGTGGGATGTCCTCGCTGGAGGTCTCGTGTGAGACGTGCGTGAGCGCGCCCAGCAGTCTGCACACAGCGTCTGTAGTGGTCAGGTCCGCCACGGGGAGCAAGAGGGAAGGGTTCGTCTCCAAGGGAAACATCTCAGAGGAGGTTGGCGCCACCACGGAGTCACACGAGATGCAAGGCACTACGCCAGAACATTGAATACCGGTCCCGTGTGCGACGTGCGTGAGTGCGCCCAGTAGCTGCGCACCGTGTCTGTAGTGGTCAGGTCCACCACAGGGAACAAGAGGGAAGGGTTCGTCTCCAAGGGAAACATCTCAGAGGAGGTCGGCTCCACCACGGAGTCACACGAGATGCAAGGCACTGCGCCAGACCATTGAATACCATCGTCGAATAACGCCGTTATCAGCTGTCGGTCATCTGCTGGAATTAGGGTTCCGAGCGAAATAAAGTCTGTTCGATGTTCTCTTGAGATTGTATCATCCATTTTATTGAAAGGCTGATTGTGTTTACTAACATTATCGAAATGTCGTCCAGATACACTTGCAACATTCTCATTTGTTAGTGAATTATTTTCATGTGTTTCATGTTTCAACCTTTTCATTTGTGATGTATCTGAATTTATTCTGTTGTCGGCGTTGAACATTTTAGGATATCTTACAGGCTCGTGTGTTGTAAAGTCAATGTTCGACGATAAACAATCTACTACATTGGTGTGTGTAACATCCCTTTCTGAACAATTCACTTTCGCTTTGCCTTTTATACTCCCATCAGTCATTGTTTCAGTTTGAGTTTGACCAGCTAAAATACCAATTCCGTTGACTTTGTCCTGAGACAAAACATCGGTAGAGATATTTCTTTCGGGTGCAGTTTGCCTTACTCTCATATAACTCGTGGTACAAGTTGGACTAAACGTGGTTTGCCTTGATAAATGGTCTATATCAATCCTCACACTCGGAGCTGAAGGCTGTGCTATAATCTGAGTCTCAACTGAGGCCTTAGCCTGGGGTAACAACTTGTATAAGTTGTGATACTCGATCTCGTGATGACTCCGAACCGACGAATTCTCTCCTACTTGATCAGCTAATACACGTTCGTTTTCTGCATTTACCGAAATATGAGCCTCAACATCAGCTGCTTTCACATTATCTATAACACTGATAACGTTGGTTATTTGTCCATTCAAATTTACCGTGTCAACAAGCATGCCAGAGTTTACATCACATATTGGGTAAGTTTCTTGATTATCCAATGGACTGGAATAACTGCTAGCTTCACTTGTGTCCGATAAGACAATTATGGACCTTGCAGTGTTATAGTTTGAAACTTCATCGGTACTGCCTGAATCGGTACTTAACGTCTCGTACAAGGCACACATATCTAAAGGAGTGATCTCGTCTAACTTTAATATTTCTTCAACATCTTCAAGCGTTTTTGTAGGCTTACTATCATTTCCTGATTCACTTTCAGAGCTCAAATATTGTTTGGCGATATAAAGCAAAGTCTTAAAATCATAATCTCCTTCCAGCTCTATAGAAACCTCGTGTGGATTTGAACTTTTGGGGTGATATTTCTTTCCGCTGTTTAAATCGTCAAACTCGTCCCATTTTCCGAATGCATCTTCACTGGATAGGAGAGATTCTGTAACTGTGCACTCAGTATCAGACGTTGCTTCGCTGTCTGTACCAGTCACCGAAGAAGACTTGCGGTCCTTGTTGTACAAAATGGATGCCTTATTCAATATTTCTTCCATGACTGAGCATACAATATCATCAACTAAAACTCTATCGTCACCTTCCATGTTAGCAGTGGCCTGTCCAGATGGTGGTTCTACGATCGTATTGTTCACCATGGCGGGAGAGCAAGTATTTTTTAAATCACGACCAAAGTTCGGAGCCTTTTGTTGTAGTTCCTGCCTTTGCACCTGAGGAGACAATTCTTTAGCATCTGCATCATGCACTTCAAAAGAAGGATTTTTTATTTCTTGATTTGATGTTCCTTGAACAGAAATGTCGTATTGGCTATCGCTATCAGTAAGTTCTGATATACTAACTTCATTTTGTTTTTTAGGTGGGATAGCTGTTTGGATAAAGATAGTTTGTTCATCTCGCTGGAAATTTGCAATGCAGTTTTGAGTAATCATGTTCCATGTATCGATGTCAATCGTAACAAACTGTGTCTCCCCTTGTACGCCTTGAGTTTGTGGATCAAACAACTTCTGGGCGGTGTCTGGCTCCGGTTTCTTGTCTACCCCGACATAGACTATCTCGCCGTATTGGACGGTGTTCACTGCGGCGGGAGAATAGTCCGACTTGTCCGAGTAGTGGAAGTACTGACGATCGTTCACCCCTGCAACGATGGACTCGTCGGACGGCGAGTTGTAGTGAATGCTTTGACCTTCATCGCTCGCGCTCTCAACGCTCGATGATGATTTCTCAACAGTGATCTTCGTAGTCTCAGATTTCCTGTTGGCAGAATCCGGCCTCGCAGTACATGATACTTGATTTGCCATTGTTTCCTCAATGTCGATGGTCCGTTTTCTAGCTTGCTTGGGTAACTTGGTCTGCCCTTCTTTTGGTGGTGCCCTATGAAAAAAAATATAAATAAAATATGTTGAACGCAGGCCAAGAGTACTTGTTTCAAAGACACATGTATATTGGAATAGGCATATTATTTCAAATACTTATTTCTTTAACAAATAAATAGTATGGTAAAAGAAACCAAGTGGTCAAACTCTCTGTACCAGTAAGAATCATTGCAGTTATTATGAAGATGTCCTTAGAATATAATAAATAATAAAATAAACTTTCAGGAAGGTGAACCACACATAAACAAACTTGTAAAAATACAGTCAAACCTTACGCACTCAAAAAGGAGTGAGTTTGGAATGAAGGGACATATTTACGCACACAAAATTCATTATTCATTTTGCCCCTTGCCTGTATCCTTGCAACGCCTGGTAAAATTTAAATTGCAACTATTGTTTAAATTTGTGTAAAATTATATTATATTTCGAACAAATTTACTTTGCCAAGCTTAAAAACGTCAATGCCCGAGCCAGGTGATTCCGAATGCAATGAAAAACTAACATGGGCTTCCCCTCCACTGATGAGCATGTTTGTCAACTTACTCTGATTTCTGGTTCTTGTACATATTTATTCGGTTCTGCAGTCGTTCAAGGTACTGCCGTTTGAGAACGTGATGGTGTTCGTATTTAGTAGCTTCCAAATACCTGGGGATAAATGAATAGGCTGCAGTTAGAAACATTGTATTTGAATTAGGTGTTATATTAATGATTTAATGCAAAATTAACATATCCCAAACCTATTGATTGTGTTATTGGTATTGTATTCATCCGGGAGACCTATACGGTTGTCTTTATCAAGTCTACAATCTGTGCATGGTATACTATGAGATATATTACAAAAACAAGCAACATCCAGCGGTTTAGCAGCAGTCCCTTAGCCAGTTCCCACTCGAACACTGAAGTTAAGCAACCTCGGGTGTGGTCAGGGGTATAGTAGGTGACCGCTCGCCCCTGAAACACACTAATACCGCTGGCTAGAGCAGATGGAGGGTTCGAGAGCTAGTGTAACGGCTTCGTTCTCGTCGACATCTGCTCAGCAGTCTGGGTTAGTGGAGGAACGTATATGACTGTCAAGGTTACATCGTCCTTTCGGATGGGACGTAAAGCCGTTGGTCCCCTTGGTACTTTTCCAAAGGAGCAGGCTACGTGCCGTTACTGGGTTTTCCTTCCTCCCTTCTCAATTAAATTTACACTAGTGGATTGCATTATCCGTTGCAAATACACTCCTGTAAATATAATTGATTTTATTGAAATCATTCCAGAAAATAAAATATTTAAAAAACATCTACAATGCACCAACAATACAAATGTTATACCGGCAATTGGGATCCTTGGGTTCGATAGGTACCCTGCTGAGATGGATTTTTTAGTTTCTGGATCAATTTCCATAAAACTTCTTTCCATGACATCGGTTGTTCATAATATCAACAACCACCATATTTTAGAAAAATACAATGTTCAATTTAGTTATTCTAGTCTACAGTTGGTAAAATAAAAACGTGACATAGCCTACCATAGCTAGACACACTGTTATGCAAGATGCATTCTTGTTTTATAAATAATAGAGACAGTTGTAGACAAACCGTTTTAGTTGCACTACTAGTGGAAAATCACTTTTGAAAATCTTGTTTAAAAGTCTTGATTATTAGACTGTATAATCTAAAGATTGTTCCACCTTATGATTCATGAAATGTAGACTTGTGACACAAGATGCATGCTAGCACTAAGCACGATGCACAGATTAAGTTAAGAAGACAAGACGTACCTTCTCTTGGGCTGTGCCAGCTGATGCACGCGACTTGTGTAGCCTGAAGAACTGCTTACAACACTCCCGTTGTCAGAAACACCGCTGCTACCGCCGTGAGCTTCTGATCTAGAAGTGAGGATGCATTGACATTAAAGATACGCAGACGCAGGTTGACTGGTTGAGGTGAAAACCAAAGCTGTCAGTAGACTGCAGAGTTGAATACTTTTGGGGGATTTTCGGGCAGGGATAATATTTTAGAGGACTTGCAGTTTAGAATAAAAAGTAAACTATGAAAATTCGGATGCAAAATAATATTTATGGTGAAATTAAGTTGAATCTTTTTATTTTGTTTTGCTCAAAAACGGTAAGTTAATGGTGAATATTATTCAAAATTGTGTTGCTGTTCCTTTAAATTTCGTTTTAGTATCAATACCGGCATATTGGGTTGTAAATTTTATTGAACGTACTAAAATGTTAAGAATGCATATTTTATATACTTACTTATTGTCTCTCGAAAGTGATGCGACATCGTATCGACTATTGAGCCAGCTTTCTTGATTAGTAGTTGAAGATTTCTGATGTCTAGTTTGTTTCGTTGAGAGGTTGCCGTAACTCTTGTTGGCATACAAAGATGGAGCCTTGAAGCCTGCTCGAGGAGGCAGCATTCTCGAGTGAGACCGATCTAAGTTTGAAGACCTTGAGCTGTCGAGTGATGTGGAAGTGGCATGCGACCGTCTGGATTTGGATGAGTAGATCGAACTGATGTTTGTGTTTGAGGTTGTGTTGTTAGTAGAAAATGAATTATTGCACGATGAATGAGGGCGTTTAATAGCTAGAGGTGATGACTGTAACTGAAACGGTCGTTTCACAGGGGCACGTCCGGTTGTGGTGATGGTGGTGTCGCCGCACGTTTCAACCTTGGTCTCTGGCTCACTAGAAGAATGATCCACTTCTACACCTGCGTCCGCTTTGTTTGGTTTAACCTTTGGTTTCGGTTTTGGTATCATTGGAGGCAAGGGTAACTTTGGTGGTATCGGGGCAGGGGTCTGAACGTCCATATTGCACTTTAGACTTGACAACAGCGCTTGAAGGTCATCTAAAGCTGCCATCGCATGACTTGCTTCCGCCATGACAGGAGGTACGAAACGCTTACCGGTGTTGGGATGCTCGGAGAAATACCCATCGCTTGTGGACTTTAACACGTCTATCAATGTATTAACTTTGCTTTTGTGAGTTATTGGAGCCGTACGGGATTTACAGATAAGATTATCACCAATATCTGTTTGCACACCGTAATCCGAAATTAACCCCTCAAGAGAAGACGATGATAAATCCCAATTTCGTTTTGAATTATAAGAAACTTCTGTTTCGGGATCATCTCTACATCCAGTTGCTTCGGCTTCTATACTTAGTTTTCTCATCAATTGAGCTGCAATTGTTTCAAGAACTCGACTCCCAGTTTCGAAGATTTTCGATTCTGTTTCCTCTGATGATGATCTTCTTCTCGGTGGAATGTCAGTGCTGGAGTCCCAACAAACTCTCTTATCGCATCGCTTGTCAATCGTTTTGTCTAATGACGAAACGAGACGGACAATGGTCGACTCTATGCTAGTCGAATGTTCTGATGACTCGTCATCGTAATTACTTATTTTACTTACAATTTCCTTTGCACATTTTGACGACAAATGGCTGGTTTTCTTTGCAAGGATTGAGCCGGGCTTCGAGGAAAGACTATTCTTAATACCAATTTGTGCCGCGTCAGACAATGTGTCCATGATCAACTGGCTGGCCGTCCGTTCAACACAGCTAGTCGAGCGAGTCATGCCCAGCTCAGATAATATAGACATATCCGATGCGTGAGGTTTGTCAATGTTCAGCTTCGGTCTCTTCGAACGCGAACCGTGTGTTTTTCTGCTCGGAGAAGGAGACGAACTCTTGCTACGGCGCAGGACATCTCTCGCACACTTCGTGCCTGGTGGTGATGGAGAGGCATTCTTAGATGTACATCGTTTGTGATGTCTCCTTAAATGTTGGACACACTCTCGACAGTGATGGTTTTGATTACTAAAGTTAACCCAGGATTGTATTTCCTGATTCGTCAATATTCGTTTCGGTCGTTGATTGATTTTCTTTGATTCAGTGAGACATCTGTAATTTTGTGTTACATTTCTAGTTTGTACACACAAATTTTTAATAATTTTTTCAAGAGGTATTTTTTTACTTTGACTAGTACAACTAAATCCTTTTGAGTTGCCTTGCTTCAAAAGTGTATTATCTCGTTTGATATCTTTTGACACTACTGACGACGCTTCTGGTGTTTTCAGACCATTCATCAAGTACAATTTCTGTTTATTCCCGCAAACACCTTTATGACTGTCTTGTGCAGGTTTCCTCTGTTGGATGGTAGGATTCTTGGAGTTATTAATTTTTGAAATATTTGTGGGTATCATTGATCTTTCGTTTGCATTGGCATTTATTAAGTTTGGATGGTCTTTATTGGTAACTTTTTTCTCTTCTAGCGACGATTTAGAGCTTGGCGATACAATATCACTGGTATCTCTTTCGGCTGCCATTCTTTCAATTAAGACATGTCCATCGAAACATATATTACGATCTTTTATACATGACTTGAGAACATTTATTTTTTCGCATATATTTGAAACACTTCTTTGCAGGGTTTTGTTAGCTACGTGAGCTTTTTTTGTGTTTGGAGGTGGCTTTTTAGTTAGTTCTGTTTTAGGAGTGAAAGAAGACTTTGTTTCTTTTGATTTCGCGCTTGATGCGTTACTCTTTCGCTTTTGATCATTTTTTGAGCGGTCAACAAACAGAGGAGGCTTATTTCGTAGCTGTTTATTAGCAGCATTCACACTGTGTGTGTCAGTGGAATCTTTAGACTGCCGTGGAACTTTACTCTTTGTGCATGCCTCATAAGCACCGTGTGATGAATATTGTTGAGAAGAATTAGCAGCTTTTCCCGGACATAATGGTTTGCAATTCCTTGTTTGAATTCCATTTGATGGAATCCTTATTTTTAGTTTGTGTACTTGTTCTTGTTGTAGCTGTTTTACCTGGCTAGATGCAGAGCTTTTGTTGGATTGTGTCACACTTTGTCGCTTACTATCATATTCAGAAGATGTTTCTGAAGATGAGACGTGGCTTTCATTGCACGTCTTGCTGATTATTGTACTTCGATGTTCGTCATTCGTAGACGAAGCATTATGCGTTCGAATTCTGTCGGGATTAGTGACCGTTTGGAAGCTATCTGTTGTGTCATTGTGACTCGTAAACCGATGTCTTGATAAAGTTTTTTCTGGAGGTTTCGATTCTTCTCCTTTACATTGTTTTATCATTTCTTTAGCTGCCACTAAATCATGCGTACTTTTCCAACCGGGAAGTTCTTCTAATGCAGCATCCATAATGTTAGTAAATGGCGCCCGTGCTCCCACAAATTGTGGACAACTGTTTGGTATCACATTATAGGTGTCAACAAATGATATCAAGTCAGAAGATTTGAACACTTCATATTCAGAATCAGAATCGGAAGAAATTTGAATTTCTTTCGTCGCAACCTTGGGTTTATTGTCATAAATAGTGGATGCAGTCCTGTTCTTGACTGTATTTGTGGTTACAGAACCAGTACAAGCATCATTGGCAGGTGCTGTGAATTCACTTATACATCTATCTTCCTCTCCGGAACTGCTACTGAATGTTACAGGTGACATCAAAGTTTCTGTAGAGCTAGCCATTGTCATAATTGATTTGGGCCCACTCAACAATGGCACGATGCCCACATTTTCTCCTTCTGCAGCAGCTAACTTGGCTATTTGTCTTACCTGGTTAGATGTAGTTGAAATTAAGTTGGTTAGGTCTTCCAACATTTGTGTGGTTGTACTAATTACTTCTTCTGGTTCAAAAGTAAAAGATCTACTGAGCAAAGCGACTTTTTTTATTGATGCCTCTAAAACCATTGACGAATTTAATGCAATAGAATGTATCGTTGTGTTGTTGATTGATTTTAACTTTGCGAACAGTTCTTTTGCACGTTGTTGCTTTTCTCTGACCATATCTAGATGCTTATCTGCGTCCTTTCTCCTGGACCGCTTTGGAAGAAATCCTCGTTCACTAAACGTATCCTCAACACTCTCAGCTGCTTCACTGGTAGGAGGCGTGTCTTTATATTCCAGCTGGTTATCGGCTTGAAGAGATCTCAGTTCCTTTAGGGCTGAGTGATACAAACCTTGTAAATCCGCCGTTCCATCTGAATGAGAGCGTTGTATGCTCACAACAGAGAGTTTTGGCAAAACTGTAATCGAACCGTCTTTCTCGGCGGTGACCTTGCTTGATGACCCAACCGCATTAACTTCAACGCTGACCCCCGCCTGGTTACCATCAACTGTCGCAAGCTTAGACATTAACTCTAGTTGATCTTTAAACCCTCTGTAAGATTCAACCTTGGAATTGGTCTCCCTCTCTGGCGTATGGACAAGGTCGAACTGTTTGAAATTATTCTTCAACGTTGCATTTTGCTCCCTCATTAGGGATTCATTATCAACGTGTAAGAAGTCGTTTTGATCATCCGGCGTCCACATTTCTGTGTGATACAGCATTCTGATTCCACCCTTCGAACTTTTTCCATTCGCCAACTTTGGGCCAATTCCGTCACAAGATTGTGGTGCAATGACCGGTTTAGAAGGAGTGTACACATTTCTGGTTGTTTCTTCGCATTTCGTTGCTGGTGTTGCACGCGGACTTCCCTCTTGGTAATCAGGGCCACGATGGTCGCATTCGTCTATCGTTTCAAGCGGCGGCTGATAGCGCGACCGTTTCCTCGAGAAGTCTGCCAACGGAGGAGCGATGTCAGCAACGTGTGGACCTAACACATCTACAGAGTGGCATGGACCTTGGCTCGGACAGGCGGCATCACCTCGTGGCTTATCGTGCACTTCGCACGGTGCCTTCAGGTTAGCCTGCTGCAGCGAGCTCACATAGTAATCGAACAGTGTCTGGGTCTCCTCGCATGATATGTAGGCTTGTTGTTGCTTGTTTATTATTTTAGATAAAGATGAACTTGTTTTATGTACTTCATCACCCATTATACGAGCTGAAACAAACGACATTTTTTAAAGAAAGTTTTAGGACTTAGGGCCCCTTGTTTTTTTGTTCTTTTATTTTTTTATTTTTTTGGGAGCAATGGCTAACATTTAAACAAGCACAGATGATCAAAGGTCAGTACGACTTAAGTGAAAGGGGTATGTGGGTATAGACCAATGCAGTAGAACTGCACATGAAACAATTGTTGAAACAGTTGTTACCTGATACAATGGGGAGTCCGGGGGCATGACCCCCATCAAAAGCAAATCTGGGTCGCTTAGACCAAGAAATTTTTAACATTGTAAATGGTGGTAATTTCACTAGGTTTGAACATGGTTTTGTCGATCGTGAAAGGCGCTAAATTGTGAAGGTTGTCACTATTTGTTAATTTAACAAAATCTTGCTACAAATTTGTGCCCCCCGGCCTTCGCCCCCCGTAATTACGCCACTGCGAACAAGGTAAACCACTTGGACATATCTAGTATTAAGAAAAACAAATTGTTAACTCGAAATCACTAAATTCTTGTAAGTATACGGGCTTTGATGGTGCGACACAAATGTTAAGGTTTTTAGCAGAAGACTAAGAGAATTTGGTAGGAGACTAAAAATAATGTAAGTACAACTAGAGGTAAATAAAGATCTTTAATCGGTAGGCCTAGGCCTAAACTTATCTATTTGAAAACACTACAAAATACTTAGGATATGGCCTATGTCTATTTGCTAACAATATCCTAAAGGTTTTCCCATGCTCTTGGAAATTAGATTAGCATTGCATTAAAACATCTTTAGTGGCTAGCCTAGATTTAAATGTTTATTTATTTTTAAATGTTCCCTTCTATCTGCATAATTTTTTTTTATATTTTCACTTAACATTTGGGTTAACTCAGGGCTCTGTCCTTGGGCCTTTGTTTTTTACTTTACATGTATGTTGGACCTCCCGCAGTGTGTTAAATAGGAAATCAAGCAATAAGCAGACGATTGCACTCTGTATCGGGTCATTACGGGCCAAGAAACCCATTACATTCAGAGTTTTTTCGATGGAAATGAAATAACTGATACTAAAAAATGTTAAAAATGTGCTCAAATAATGCTTAATTTTCCAAAATTAAAATGCTGTAATTTACTCTATCGTATGATAAAAACGAATATCTATAGTCTACTCTAGCCAGCGGTTTAGCCGAGCTCGTTTAACCGGTTCCCACTCGAACACCGAAGTTAAGCAGAATCGGGCGTGGTCATGGGTAGAGTGGGTGACCGCTCTACCTGAAACTACGTTATACCGCTGGTTAGAGCAGATGGAGGTTTTCGAAAGCAAGTGTAACGGCTTCGTTCTCCTTGACGTCTGCTCGGCAGTCCGGGTTAGTGGGAACCTATATGACTGTCAAAGTTACACGTCCGGTCGGATGGACGTTAAGCGGGTGCCCTTGTACTTTCGAAAGGAGTAGGCATTACGGGCCGTACGTTTTCCCCTCCATCCTTTCTGTTCATACTTCATCCTCATATATCACCACTCATCGTCTCGATTAGCCAAAGTGCATAAATATGAGACGTAAAGCAATAATCAATCAATCAATCAATATAGTCTACTAATATGAAGGGCCAAAAACACAATGTATATCAAATTGCCCCAAACTATAGGCCTGTGCTTACTATCGTTTTCCCAATGTTGTCCATTGAGCGCATGCTTCCGTATGATGCCCAGGTATAAAGTTAGAAGAATGCCCACTGCAAACCTTGCAAACACAAGCGCAGAAGGCTTACGTCGGAATGTATTTCAAGACAGACACGGATGCGGGAGTAGGTCTACCCAATTTAGGGAGCGAAGCTACTTTACTAGTTGGCAAAGGTCACGAAAGCACCCAAAGTCTCCTTGGTGGAGCCTGAGAACAACGCTAAATGTCAAGGTGCACGAGAAACTTTTTTAGTAAATTTGGATTAAGGGCGTGTCAACCGTTAGGTCACAATGCGCCACTCTAGCCAACCTAAGAGAAGTGGGGAGGAAAGTCGTTGCCGCCGCCGCCGTTGTCGTCGTCGTCGTGGTCGTGGTCGTCGTCGTGTCGAGGGAAGGTCGTCGAGGGAAGGGAATTAAGGGTCCCCGACGACGACTACCATAACTTGCATCTAGTTTCGGGGAGTTATATTATATTCCCCTACATCTGATGGTTGCGAGCTTGGCCTTATCTCTTTCCTCGCCTTTTACGATTAGCGAGAGAATTCGGTCCACAGCATCCCTAAGCCATGCATCCCTAAGCCATGCTCTGGACCGAATTCTCTGTCAGCTTGAGGTCCCGGGAAGAAGAAAATGTTTTATTAATAGGGGTAGCCCTGCTTCCCTGAGCACAAGGGGTCAAGAAGCGGGGCTACCTCTATCCTAAGACGGAGATCTATCAACAGGCACCTGCCCCACCCAACAAGGAGTTGAATAGCGCCTATGCCGAATGCTCGAGGAAATTTGTGTTTACAGTAGGTAGGCCTATCTTTGTTTGAAAATCTGTTGATCAAGTAGCTTTGCTCCCTATTTTGCGATGTCCCGTCAGTGATTGTTTGTATTGTTTGCTCAGGCTCAAGAAAAGTAGGTTCTAGGTCACAATAAGCTAATTTGGTATTTTGGGAGGGCACAACTGCAAAACTGAAGCCAGGGGTTGTAGGGAGGAAAGACCGATGCTGGTCATAACCAGGGGAAGATTGGTGTACGGGGTGTTCTCACGCATGTGCTATAGTCAACATCTGTGTCATCGTTCGTGTAGTCATTGTCGTTATCAGGGAGATCGTCAAGGGGAGGGGGAGGGGATGTGTCCCCGACGACGGCTGCCAGAGCTCACCTCTAGTTTCGGGGAGTTATAATAATTATACTCCCCTACTTTCTAGCTGATGTTTTCGGGATGGACTTTCTTTTCTCGCCTTTTACGATCAGCATAACCATGATCATTTCAATTTAGGGTCTTTATCATTTTTATCAATTAGACTTTAGCTTCTATAGGCCCTATTAAAAAAACACCTGCTTTAATATGATGAATAACAAATCTACAAGCAATGAAAGGGTCGTGGATAACCAGATCGATAGACCCAACCAGCCACCAGCAATCTTGAATGAGAGTTTTTCCAAGATTGCCTTCAGTCGATAATTGAGAATAGTAGGATATCGATTCAGTCCTCTCCAACATCATTGGGCATTCCGTTCATGCCTAGACCTAGACCTACCTAGCTAGTCAGCTACCTAAGAGGAGCGTTAATTAGGTAGGTTTAAGGTTGGTAGGATAAAGTTACCTTTATTTAGGCCTAGGCCTATAGACTTCGTGTAGGGGTAGGGCTATAATTAATTGGTCGTGAGATGCAAAATGGATAGAGAACCCAATTATGTGCCTATCGTCAATGCTGGAAATAAAAACCAAGCAAATAGCTACTAGCTTAGGGCTACGACTTCCGTGGGTGGGGAAATATGTGCAACGATTAGAGTAGAGAATTGATTCGGTTCGACTTTTAGAAAGTTCAAGCTCGTTGAGAAATTCTTCTATGCCTATCTATGAGGCACGCAGCGCAGTTTGAGGTGGATTCGTGTAAGCAGAGCAAAAACTGGTGAATCTATTAGTTGATATATTAGAAATTTCCAAAACTGTAATGCTCTACTACCAATCCATAAATCAAAACTTAAATTTTATTGTGATGTAAGAGTTTGTTTTGATTTAGGTTAGCCTAGAGGCCTACCTTATGATTCTGTGGTTGGTGTAAACCGGAACATCCACAATTCAACACTTCACTGAAAACGAGGTAGCCTAATGTTTAATTTCTATTAATAATTGCGTACCTTCTAATTTCGATGATACTGTGGCAATGATCCAACGATGCTTCAGTTAATTAAAATAACACTAAAGTGACTTATCTAATTGCCTACACATTAAGCTGTTGAAGCAAAAATTTTGACTATCAAACCGAAAATATGAAGAACACATTTTTTGTTTTTGTTGTTTTAAACCACCGCTTGCTCGAATGGGATAAACCCATTTTAAACAAAGGAATTTAAACAAAATATTGTGAATGTCAAAGACTGTGAAATACACATCTACACTGGCATTGGTGCTTTTACCATCTCCTAGTGGAGTTTTGGAGAACCTCTAAGTTCACATAAGTACGCAAGGAGATTCGGATACGTTGACGTCACATAGTACTAGCAAATAATATACTAGGAAAACGCTCAGTTGGACGCGTTGTTGAGCGAGCACCGGTACGTGCAACACGACCCGAGTACGACATTCCCATAATGTTACATACCAATAAGTCTTTAAAGGTCTTGACCGATTTAGCTGAAAATTTGTAAAATAGGAGAGAATGGATAAAATCCACCGCCATCTAGAGGACCTTGACATCATTTTCTTTGGGAAAACTATTTTAACTCTTGATTACTTCTAGGTGGCAGTACATAGTGACCAGAATTCTTGTGCGACTTTTCGTTGCCATGGTAACGTTACTTTTGTTAAAATGTAATTTATATCTACACTACTTATCGGATCAAAATAAAATTAACATATTCGTGACCGGACGGACATTCTAAATGATTTGGCTACCTCAGATTTTGTCGCCGTTTAGTTTTAAAAAAAAACTTTCGATTAACTTTAATGTTACTTTATAACTTTTGAAACGATTTTGCCACAAAACTAATGGCATTTAATCGGGAACTAAGCTTGCGTATGGTCAAAATTTCAACTCGATCCGAGCCTCCGTTCGACCGCTATCATGAGCCAAAAAAGCTGCTCGACTTTCCGTTGCCATGGTAACAGTACTTTGTTATAATGTAATTTCCATCTACACTACTTATCGGATCAAAATAAAATTAACATATTCGTGACCGGACGGACATTCTAAATGATTTGGCCACCTCAGATTTTGTCGCCGTTTAGTTTGAATAAAACTTTCGATTAACTTTAATGTAACTTTTTAACTTTTTGAACAATTTTGCCACAAAACTATACAGCAACCCGCATAGGTGGTATGTACATGTGTGCAAAATTTCAGGTCGATCAGAGAAACGGTGCGACCTGTACCGAAGCAGTAACGAAAAAAAACAGACATTCGAGCCATAAGAGTCAAGTGGAGCACTCGCTACGCTCGCTCAAATAGACGCAAAGCATCTAAAAGTACAGTATTTGGTACTAGAGAGAGAGACTACTTGGTAGTTGGTAGTAGAAGTATGACTTTTTATTTAGTAAATTGCTATTTTTACAATACATTTCACAATCAGTTCACAATACATTTCGCAATATGGCCTTTAATAATATTCAAGTAGCTTACCCGCCGCGCGTTGCTGCGACGTATGCCAGAACCCTTATGGTGTCGAAGTCAATTCATTGGTGAGTCCTCTTTGCAGGCACCGATCACCACGTGGAGGAGTTACAACAAAATGGATATCATAGAAACCTTCCCCGTTAAAAAATACATATATGTGCCAAGTTTCATGGAGTTCGGATGAATTGTGTAGTAATGCATAAAGTACAAACAGACATACATTCGTTTTTATATATATATAGAAAATTTCATGTATATAATGCATGATTGTGCCATTCATAGTTTAAAGTTTATTTATTGTAAAAGATCTCATACAATTACATACAATTTTATGCAAAGTGATATTTGACATGGTCAGTATTATACGAACTAACCATAACAACTTCATGATATAGAAAATGTAAAGAACCAATAAAAAATATAAGTCCATTGATCAATGCTAGCACAACAGCTAGGTAAAATGCAGATTAAAAGTTCTTGACAATCAAAATATATACATTCACTTATTACCAAAGATTTTACTTTAAACCGAAATGTTTCGTGTCAGAAACATTACATATATATTCTGGGAGATGATTAAAACAGTTTTATCCCAAACAATGCACAAATTTTTCGAACGAAGTCATATTGTAAGCAGGAATTGCCAGCTTGTTATGAAACCTTGATGATCTTGGTGGTGTAAATCTAAATATGTTTATGTTTTAACATGTGCATGTGTTCTAGAATAAAATGACTTTATATCGCTTAAATTCGTTGCTTCTTAAATAATTGACGTCAACTGGTCCTTTAATCCAACTCCCATCACGTTGCTTATAGCTCTCTTTCGGAATTTGAAAACACATAACAGAGTCTTCCTTGAGTTACCCCACGTCACATTCCATAGCTAGCTACAGATTGGAAATATGCACAAAAAAAGTTCAAAATACTATTGCTAACTAGCGGTTTCATACGGTATATTGCATAACTGATATAATCATCATATAATTTCTTCGAAGCTTCCCTGCAATTCACTCCCCAGGTCATGTGTTTTATCAAACCACTCTCCCAAGAGATTGAATTCATCAACAGTAACCAGAGTGCCAGCTCTCCGGAAGATTTCATTAATATGAGGCTTCGTAGATCTAGTAGTTGCAAAATTTAATACCGCCGTTTTCTTCACGTTGAGGATTTAACTATTTTCCACATATCATCAATACAGCCATGTGCAGATCCTGCGATATTTGCTAAATTTTCGGATAACTTGTCAGTAAACAAATGCAGTAGAGTCATCAGCGAATAAAAGGATACTTGAATTTGGAACATTGCAATGTAAATAAAGGACTTAGGATTTCTTGAGGCACCCCGTCAGTAACCTCCATCATATCAGAGAAATTAGTCCCGTGGTTAATGACAACTTATTGCTGAGATCTTCCATCCAGATATGATGACATCCAGTTTATGGCCCAATCTCCTAAACCTATTGCAGTACATTTAATTATCAGAATTGTATGTTTAACAAAGACGCATGCTTTGCTTAGATCACAAGCTATCCATACTATAAATGGTCCGATATCTAATGCTTTCTGGATTTGCTGGTGGATAGAGCACACGGCATCACTAGCGGACTTTCCCTTATGAAAAACAAATTGATTTGTTATTATAATATTGAACACTTTAAAATGATTCATATGGCGATTAATTTCTCGAAGATTTCTTTAGAATCGGACGATAGTTTTCTACGTTATCTTTCTCTTCCTTTTTTGTAAATGGGCAACACCCTTACGCACTTCATCGCATTAATTAAAGAGTCTACATCGTATGTAGGATCTAGGGGCTATGGTAAACCCGCCGTCAGAAGTAAATCAAGGGCTGGGTGTTGAAGATACAACGGGACCCCTTGATTTACTTATGACGCCGGGTGTACCATGCACCATAAAGTAAAAGTCAAGTGAACAATAGTCTAGGGATGCGCTATTATAACACTCACATGCACCCCTCCTCCACCCACACCCCCCAAAAAAGTAAAGAAAGTAAGTATAAGGTCAAGCGAAGGCAAAGATTAAAAACAAATTTACTTAAATATTTACTTAAATGTACGTGGTTCATTGTTGTGTCTGTATCTATGTTATTAGATTTATTTAGTTTTCCTCCTTTGTAAATCAGTTTTTATAACTGAATACGATAGACGTCAAATAAATAAATAAGTAAATACAAAATTAAACATATTATTATAATTGCCTCTTT
This sequence comes from Sweltsa coloradensis, assembly GCA_024449915.1. Classification (NCBI taxonomy): domain Eukaryota; kingdom Metazoa; phylum Arthropoda; class Insecta; order Plecoptera; family Chloroperlidae; genus Sweltsa; species Sweltsa coloradensis. The sequence goes on along the minus strand of JAMZAV010000399.1, from coordinate 382,656 downwards.
TAAAAATGCTGGATGAGTTCGGGCCAACGAGACTTTAAAAGGAACTCAAGGAAGTGCCTACAGCCGGGTTGGCTTGGTCTGCCACATTTCCAAAACATTGTTTAGATTTATTAGGTCACCAAAGTGTTTTTGATGCTATTTCGAAAGCTTGTGTAGAAAACAATTATTTGAAATTATGAAATGTTCTCTGATCGTCAATGGCACTCATATCATTTGCAAACAGCCTCCGAAAAAAAAAATATACGCGTGTTGTAAATAAATAAATAAATTGCATTTAGAGTCTACCCACTCAGTAACAAAAACTGATTTTCAGTGGGGGACAGTAAATCAAAGCGACTAGGCCAACCCTGTAGGCCCCGACGCAATCAACGAGTGAGCGATAACCAACTAAAGATCGATATTTTTAACAGGAAATATAGCAATCAGTGGTATGGACACTGACAGTGCGAACACCCGCGGATCAGTGCCTGAATCGTCAAGGCCGATTCAGCACAATTCTGAATTTGTTATGTGCTTCGTTGCTAGGACGGCTCCAAAGTCACCGTTTACAAACAGATAAGACACGAACTGACGAACTGATGGAACTGATGGTCCAAATCAGAAATTAAAAAACTTCTGGCTTTGGCGGGAATCGAACCCTGGACCTTCTGCATTGGAAGCAGATACACTAACAACAAGACCAACGAGCCACACTATAGTTATATTTTTATGAAGTTCCTTGTGTGGTTTTCTCAGTGTTATTATATTACTTACTTGTTATTACCACTTGTGAATTTTTTACTTGTAGTTTAGTTCTTATGTGAGTCCTATGTTCATATGCACACTTATAACCCCTGTATCTAGGGATGTGGGTTCCATCCTGTGAAGTATAGAGTGGCCAACAATTGAAGCAATTTTAAACCAAATATTATCCAAAAAGAGGCAAAGGTTGGGAAAAAATGTCATGTAATTTGTTTTGTTTTACAAAAATAATTTATTTGTTTATCTACCGACAGTGTTGGCTCAAGCGTTAAGCGCGCGACTCTGATTCGGGAGGCCTCGGGATCAGATCCCGTCAAGACCGGCAATCCTGACTGTAAGTTTTTCCCTAGGTTTTCCTCGGTCATTAATACGAATGCAAGGGATTGAGTCCTATTAAAAAGCCCTCAGGCATCCCTTCACAAATGTCCAAACTCCAAAATACTTAGTTATACACCTGAAGAGGGGCATGCATTGCCTGCGAAACCTGCTTAAGGTTTCTCAAGAAAAATCATTAATTATTGTTTATCTAATCCTAGCCATATATTCCCCAATTTCAACAATATTGAGCCTACGAATTAAGATAGTAAAGGCGTAAATTTAATTCTGTATTGTGAACGTGATGGGTGAATTTTAAACTGCGAAAACATTCTAGGAACTTCAAAATATAAATTTCAATTAAAAATTCGGGGTTGGAATGGACTGTCGGTGCTTCAAATTTTAGATCACTTCCCAAATTATGTAGATTTTTTGGTTGGACTTGGACTTTTCTAAAAATAGAGTTATATAAATATTATCACATTCACCAATATCTTTCATCGACTATAATAAGTAAGTTTCTGTATTTGGTTTTGAAAGGCAGCATTATACCCCTCTGCAGCATGTTTGGTTGTGTAAACAGTGCGTTGTTGAACGTTTTCATAATGAAATATGTATTACACTTTACCATAGTAGTAGGCCCTATACCTAGGCCTTTTATCTTCCAAAGTAATACATTCCCCTATAAACAACAAAAAATAATAATAGATTAGTGGAACGTGGCTATTATTTAATTGGACCCAGGTCAAATTACTATTATGTTGTCCATTATTTACTTTATTAGCTGCACTAAATTAACACAAGGTGGTGCGTTATTATGGTATACGGGAGTTCTTTTTGTGTTTATTGTAAGGACGCAACAACCGTTAGGTCATTGTGTGCCTGGTATACGGAAGGATTCTAAAATTGTATAATAGGCAAACATAGACACATAAGCGTATGTAGAGAGATCTGTGTTCAACACCCGTTGGTGTTGTTTATATGTATAATTTATTTATATTTAATGGGCTACATCATTGCCATTCAACAGTTGAACGCACTTCTATTTTTATTTCTTTCTTTATCGTTTGTGATGGTGTATATCTATGAATAGCACGGGGTACTATACACTATATCGTTGAAAACGGAAAGACACGGAAAGCATTAGCACCAAGTTAGTGTAGAGTAGTAAGAGTGTGACCAAAGCGTTCGGATCCCAGGACCTCGCTGAAGTTGTCTTCTCATAAATAGACGGACAAAGTTCGGATCCCGGGCCCTCGCTGAAGTTGTCTTCTCAGACGGACTAAGACACCGGAACACGCACCACTCTGTTTTAATTTTTTTAAATTATTGTCTTACTAGGAAAACGCTTAAGTCCCGCCGCGTTGTTGGATGAGCGTAATTGGTGCATTGAGCTGCCATGTGTCATGCGGATTTTCTGTAGTTCTGTGGAAAAATCATTATTAAATTGGATTTTTTTAAATTAAATAAAATTAAATAAAAAATTTAATTTTTTTTTTCATCGTAATTGTTTAAAAAAAATCGTAAAAATGAAATTTTTATAAGAAGTAATTTCTCGATTGCGCTCAAATTTAACAATAATATATTAATTCATAAAATTAAGGTTCTGCGAAAAATCATTTCAATCGGATAAAGCATGTAGGTGTTATAAGTCAAAGAATTGTTTAAAAAAAAAAAAAAAACGTAAAATTTCGATTTTTATGATAATTTTTTTTTCAATTGCGCTCAAATTTCACAAGAATATCTTAATTAATAAAATAAAGGTTCTGTGCAAAAATCATTAAAATCGGATAAAGCATGTAGGTGTTATAAGTCGAAGACATTTTTTAAAAATCGAAAAAAATCGTAAAATTGCGTTTTTTATGAGAAAAAAATTTCCCGATTGCGCTCAAAAACGTGGCAGTTCTAAGTTCAGAGATTTCGAAGGCCTCCATAAATCGGTCCATCCATATCGGTTTAGCCGAAATCGTGTTAACAGACACACAAAAATACAAAAAAAGAAGAAAAAAAAAACATTCCGGATTTTTTTCTCCAGTGTAGTGAAATGGAATCTTCGCTTCGCTCATCCAATTATGCATTTTTGTTGTATTATCACTATACCCATATCACTACATATCACTAAACCCTCGCTCATACCTGCGTAAAGGTAATGACATTATAACTAGGAAAACGCTAAAGTCCCGCCGCGTTGATGGATGAGCTTTTTAAAATTTTTAGTTTGCGTGGGATATCTTTACTTTTGCAAGTGCTTTGTTTTGCTGCCTACGCATTGTAGGTGATTGTTGTCAAGTTTCTATTGTTACCTGTCAATTGGTATTATTTACCGTAAAAAACTTTTATTAAAAGCTTTATTTCTATGGATTCTGGCTAACTTTTTCAACTTTTTCTTTCAAAAGGTACTACATCACCATAACCTTAATGTGCATGTATAATATGAACGTTGTAGCCCCACCCGTTTGGTCAGAATTGGCCCAAATGGCACGAAAATATCGCACAAAAAATCAAAAAACTTATATTAAAAGTTTTATTTCTATAGATTCTGGCTAACTTTTTTCAAATTTTTCTTTCAAAAGGTACTACATCACCATAACTTTAATGCCCATGTATAATATGGACGTTGTAGTCCCACCCGTTTGGTCAGAATTGGCCCAAATATCACAAAAATATCGCACTAAAAATCGAAAAAAATCGTAAAAGTACGATATTCATGAGAAATATTTCTTCGATTGTACCCAAAAACAAAACACCTCTAAGTACAGAGATTTCGAAGGTCCTGTCAAATTTTCATCAAGATTGGATATGCCGTTTGCCTGGTAGAGAGTTAACAAACAGACAGAAAAAAAACAAAAAAAAAACAAAAACAAAAAACAAACAAACAAACAAACAAAAAAAAAACACCCGAGCTAAATTTTTTGGGGGTCAGTGAAATTGAAGTCTTCGCTTCGCTCATCCAATTAATGTTTGGTGGTCAGTTCAAAGGCAGCAGATATTTGTTGCAGTACTGTTCCATCCATTCAGATGTATAATGCAACTACAATTCAGAGCTTAAAATGTACTCGTCCTGATGGTCTAGTGGTTAAGACGCTCACCTGAAATGTGGGAGATCCGTGGTTCGATTCCCGGTTGGGGCGGACTTTTTTAATTTCTGAATTGTAGTAAATAAAAACAATTACACCTACGGGAGTGTTTCCCGACCAAACAAATCGAGAAATATTTCAAAGTAATTCTTGATTGTCTCTGCATTTATGTAATTAGGTTTATTTATTATTATTATTATTTTATTTTAGAAATTGTACAGATAATCGAATATTAAGATGTACAACCTCATAGAAAGTTAGAAAAGGGCCATGAGGCCCCAGTCACAAAGTGTCTAACTTACTATGCTTAGTTATACGTCTTAAAACCACACTATAAAATACAAAGAAATAAATTAACAAAAAATACAAAATTAGATGGTAAAAGGTGAACAAATGACAGTAAACAATAGCTAGTAAAGGGTGAACAATGATGGTATGTTACAAAATATATAAAATGAGATAGTGAAAGGGTGAATAAATGATGGTGAACAATTGACAGTCAAGGGTGTACAAATAATGGTAAACAATAATTTGATTACTTCCAGCATGTCATTACTTGATTGATGCGTTCTCATTAAGAAATTTTGAAATGGTTCCTAATATCAATATTGAAATGTCTGGAAGTCTTCACGTCAGCCGGTAGAGTGTTCCATAACGATGCAGAACGATAGTAGAATCCCTTTTGATATGATGAAGTTCGTGCACGAGGAGGGATGATCAAAGTTCCTGGGTTATGTCTACGAGGTTTATTGTCTAGAGTGATACGATGAAATGGATTCAGATCTGCAGAACCAGTGATTTGTTGTCGAAGGAACTTCACATCAGCTTCTTTGCAGAAATTTTCAATGGAAGGAAGGTCGCAAGCATGTAGCCTCTGCGTCGCACTGTCTGAAATAAAACTTGATTTGTGTAAAATAGCCTTCGTGGCAGGGTTTTTGAATTGCCTCAAGCTTTGTAAAGTTAGCTCTAGTAGTCGGATTCCAAGCAGGGATACCATAAGTGATGATAGGCCGAATCAGAGTTAGATATGCAGTCCGAATTGTACGAGGCTTCGAGCCGTTTTAAGTTTCTTGTTACAATCCAAGTAATTTTTAGGCACGATTTCTTACTAATTCAGTGTGCAAATTCCACTTTAGATCATTTGTTAATGTAATTCCAAGCAATTTAATTGAATCACATTTTGGGATAATTTTGCCTTGAAGTGAGTAGACATTTTTGAAATAAATTTTTGATCTAGTTAATGTAAAGTATTGAGATTTTAGAGAGTTTAAGGACATTTTGTTTATTGTGGACCAGGTATGTATGCTGTTGAGATCGTTTTGCAAAATTTCAAAATCAAGAATTGATCTAATGGGACATAAACGGTTGAATCATCAGCAAACTGTAGTAAGGTTGAAGAAACACATTGAGGTAGATCAAGCATGTAAATATCAAAAAGCAGGGGGCCAATTACTAAACCTTGGGAACTCCAGATGTCACTTTAACGGAAGGAGAAGAAGACCACTAAATATGACACACTGAGTCCGATCAGTCAGGAAAGATTTAATCCACTGGTAGAGATTACCTCTAATTTTGTAGCCATGCAATTTTAAGAGAAGTCTTTCGTGAGGAACCTGATCAAATGCCTTTTGCCAGTCAAGTGCTATACAATCAACTTGTTTTACATCTTTGTCTTCAAGTGCGTGAAGCCAGTCGTCATTAGCTCGAGTCAGCATTGTAACGCATGATCGCCGAGGTAGAAAGCCATGTTGATTATCGTTTATTAGATCATTGTTTTGCAGATGTTCTAGAATGCGGCGTGACACGAGCTTAGTGGTCCTCATTTATAAATCAATTATTGAACTAAATAGGATGGACGTTAAATAAATAAGTACAAATTTACCTTCGCGAGAGCTGTTGCTGTGGCTTGATCATAGGGGGTAGAGGCCTTCTAGCGGTGGGTGTGCTCTAATGCTTCTAATCTGTTAACTGTGCTTCTATAGTCTTCCGATGATTGGAGCCCTATGACTTCTGGCTGGGAGGCAAGTTGTACATTTCAGACTTACCTGGATGGTATACATGTGCTTGTTTTGACGTAGATGCTGTCGTTGGCCGGATATTCCGCCCTGCTTACGGTAGTGATGACAGCGACACACGTCTTCCCTGGACTATTTCTCAGCAATGCATGCCTCGTGTGTATTAGGAACACGGGATTATTTTTTTATATCTTTTTTTTCCATATCATGTTTTTTAATGAAAAATTAATGATTTTGTATTACAAATGGATAACAAAGTTAAAAAGTCAAAACGCGAGTTTGTTTTCAAAAGTTTGACATTTTGCAATTTTTTAGTTATTTTCATTTTTCACGTGATCAAAATCTAAAAAAACTGAACAAAAAGTTGTTCATACCAGAATTTTTTTTGTGTATTTGTAATTTCAATAACTTATGTTTGTCGTATTGAAACGTCAATATAGTAAACTTAACAGAAAAATTTACTCAATTTGACTTTTGATCTATTTAAAATAAACCTTATCATTAGAATTCAGTGCTTCAGCCATGAGTGAGTTTGTGTTTGATTATGAGTAAGTACTGTGTGCTATGAAGGCAAATACCATCCAACCTGTGCTCGAAATACCTTAAACTTGACATATTTTGTGTATCATGGAGATTCTTGAAGTTGGTTGTCAACTAAACCAAATGATCTACATTTAACAAAATGTATTTTTATTTTATGTCTACCATAGATTACTTATCTAATTATTGGTCCAATTTATTTCATGTGTGAGTGGCTTGAACACTCATTTGACGATGGTTTGTTTTCTAAATTTTCAGCCACCTTGCACATGTAAGTTGGTCTTGTGGTGCTGGATTTCTTTATGACAATGCAACAAGGGGACAATCACAAAGTATACCAATCTTTTCATATGATTAAAAATACGAACTTGGGTCGCCTGTGTCAGGCAGGAAGGGCCTCTTTGCAATAAGTAATGCCAACACAAAATAACGCATGCCACTCGGAGGTCATGTACGTTTTCTTAACGTGAGACGTGAACGAGACACACGGCTGTCCGTCCGTCCGGCTGGGCGTGTGTCACGATCAAATCCGAACATGACGTCCGAGTGACACCCGTTTTGTTGTTGACATTGTGTCGGCAAAGAATACAAAGGTGATGTTTTTAGTGACCCTGAAGGTTAGAGACTCAGGGCTTCCCCCCACCCCCTCATGAGGATCAAATATATCCAGGTGCCCGGCACTTCCACCAATAACGATAGCTAGAGCAGGCAAGGAACAATAACTGTAGGCCTAGCTGTAGGCTAAATAGCCAGAAATCAGGCTTTTTATGACACATGATCATTTATAATGTTGAAGCTAGGATGGTTAAAAATAACAGAAAACAAAATAGGAAACAAGATAGCGAAATTAAACAATTCGTTCCTTTCCGTTATTCAAAATGCCGAGTATGAAGAGCGGTATACAACTAATAATACGTTCTGTTCTTGCTGGGAAATAAATGTAAGGTTTGGGTGACGGTAGCCCCGCACTCCTAACTCCTAGGGTCACCAAATCCATACTCTACTAAGGTATTGTGTTGATGGTAAGTTTCAACAAAAAAAGACATGCCAACCAGAGGTCATGGTCGGTTTTTATCGTGAAATGTGACACACGCACCGATGGACGGATGGACAAACAGGAAAGGGATGCTTATAGGGGAACTTCGCTCCCTAATATAAACGGACCCCTAATATAATATAAAGTAATGTCTCATTTTCTAAAGGAATGTTTTAAATAATAGCCTAAACTACTTGTATAGGCTACGTGTCTACACTGAATGGTGTTGATCAGTTTCACAATAATTTTTCAATTAAAACGTCAACCGAATTTTGCATAATAATGTTTCCTTTGATGAAATTGTTTGTTACCATAAATATTTTTTTGTTTTTCCAGCTTCCCGGCTAATTAATTGTTTTACCATGGGGTTGGAGTACCACAGTCTTTTAATGGTTTAACGAACGATTATAATGAAACCGGTCCCAAGATTTTGATTTACTTGATAAATTGAACATAAAAAGCAAAAATAATAAGACACCATTTTAATTTTTGGCTGCAGTATACTATTTTATTATGTGGAAATTTTGCAACTAAACAATTTCAAGCGATTGTTAAAATTGTAATGATTCAGTATTGAAATGAATTTGAGTGTTGGTGTTAGTTGATTGTGCACTTTCAGAACACGGGGCTATTTGAAGGATGTGCTAGATGATGGACATTGGGTCTTCAACTTTCTTCTTCTTCTGCTTGAGAATCGGGGGTCGCTCCCTTCTCGCTGGTGGCATCAATGTCGGTGACTTTCTGCTCCTTCTCTGTTCTGACATCATCGCTGGACGCTGCCGCTGATTTACTAGCAATCACTTTCTTTCCCTTCGTGCGCTTTTCCCAATTAATAGCAGCATCCTTTATGCTCTGCTTTCTAGCATGGAACTCGGCAGCTCTCTGCTTGACAAGTTGCTTCCATTCTTTCCATTCGGCCTTGGTTAGTGACTTGATCTCGCCACTCGACGTGCGAGTTTCGCCTTTCTTCGTGCGAGCCTTTTCTTCGGCTGCGGCTACGGTCTTCGTGATCCAACCGGCCCAGTCCTCCGCGACTCCCATGGCGCTGACAATCCATTCGGCCCACTCGCGAATCTCCATGGATGCGACTTCGCCGGGTACGCCGCGCGACTCGGCCTCGCGAATCACACCATCCATCCAGCCAGCAACTTTGTTGGCGACGTCTGCAACGATTTCATCGCGGCCGGCGGGCGAGTGTGGTTTTTGGTCGTGCTCAACGATTTCTTTGAATTTATCCTCCAAAGTGTGAGCGAGTTTCTCTCTTCTCTCAGACTTCTCGGTGTCCTCGGGAACATCTTCAATTATTTCGGCTAGATGGTCAAGAATTGAGTTCATTGTCACTGGCGGAAGATCGCTATCAGCAGCCTTGGCAGCACCTTCTTCAATGGCTTCCTCGGCTACAGTGGCTCCTAGCTCTGAGATCTTTGCCTCCAGATCGCCTTCGGTATCCTCTTCAGGAGTTGACGGTTTTTCAGGAGTTGACGGTCTTTCAGGAGTTGACGGTCTTTCAGGAGTTGACGGTTTTTCAGGAGTTGACGACGGTTCTGGTTCCACCGTCAGAACACCGTCCTCACCGCTAGTTACCTTGTAAGCTTGATCATCTTCGTCGGGTTTTGACTTTGCCGATGCTTTTGATTCAGATGATTTAACAGATGATTTTGATTTTGCTGCATCAGCAGCTGACTTTGATTTAGAAGCAGTTGCGTTCGTAGATGATTTAGATGCTCCACCTGCATTAGTGGAGGATTTGGATGCTCCGCCTGCATTGGCCGAAGACTTAGATCCACCTGCACTTGAACCAGATTTAGCTTTATCTACCGACCCTTTTGATGCACCCTTTTGACTGGCCGATGATTTCGAGGCTGACGCGTTAGCTGAGGACTTACGGCTAGCGTTTGCTGATGTTTTGGATGAGTCCGGTTTTGTTTTGCTTGACTTATTTGATCCTATTGTTCCGGATCCTCCACCTTTCTAATAGAAAAATCAAGTGTTTAGATCCCAAAGACCATAATTAAATACATTTTGTCTCAAGAAACCGTTTCAGAAACAATTTGCCATTCTTGGAAGGTCAAATCCCTGTACATTTCAACCCTGGTTTAAACCAGGATAAAAGGAATTAAGTGTGATTGCGTTATAAGTATAAGGTATTACTAATTGACAGGGCCGTATTAAGAGATTTGGAGGCCGGGGGCTAATTTTTTTGTGAGGCCTTTTTTAACTTAATCTGTTGACTATATACCCCCCCCCCAACCCCCCGAGTGTGAAACAAACTGTGGAGAGTTGAAGAGCGGCTAGTTTCAAACCGGCTACTGATTATTCTATTCTATTTAGTCCCTAGTTTAAATTTACTAGGAAGCTTCGCAAACGCTTTTTCAGGCGCGTTGTTGGATGAGCGTAATTTTTTTAAGCGAATAAAAGCGTAAAATTAAGATTTTCATGAGAAATTATTTTTCGATTGTGCTCAAACTTTACACCAATGTATAAATTCAAAAATTAAGGTTCTGTATAAAAATCGTTACAATCGGATAAAGCATGTTGGTGTTATAAGTCGAAGAAATGTAAAATAAAACAAATAAAAAACGTAAAATTGCGATTTTCATGAAAAATTATTTTTTGATTGCGCTCAAATTTCACACGAATATATTAATTTATAAAATAAAGGTTCTGTGAAAAAATCATTACAATCGGATAAAGCATGTAGGTGTTATAAGTCGAAGATTTTTTTTTTAAATCGAAAAAAATCGTAAAATTGCGATTTTTATGAGAAATAATTTTTCGATTGCGCTCAAAAACGTGGCAGTTCTAAGTTCAGAGATTTCGACGGTCTCTATAAAATTTTATCGCAAATGGAGTATCGGTTTAGCCGGAATCGTTAACAGACACACAAATATACAAAAAATAAAAAAAACATTCCGGATTTTTTTCTCCAGTGTAGTGAAATGGAATCTTCGCTTCGCTCGCTACGCTCATCCATTAAATAGCTGTTGTACTTATACCTAGAAATATTTCAACTGAATTTTACACTAACGGAGGGGAAGTCAGTTCTTGATACACTAAAAATACTTCTTTCTACATTTTGTTGATGCAAATTCTTGATTCTACCGTCTTTTCAAACGACAGTCGCCGAAGAACGTCATTTTCGATGGACATTAGGACTAGTGAATTGAGTCTCTTCTCACCCATTGTTGTGCGCAAGCGGTTTTTGATCAAACTCAATTTAGAAAATGAACGTTCAGCTTCACAATTAGCCACCGGTATTGTTAGATACAAACGTAAGGCAATACATACGGAAATGTTTTTTCAAGATCATTTTGTACGATGTGTTGAGAATTTCTTGAGCGTTATTATTATTATTATTTTTTAGATCTGCATGTTTAATGTAACAGCAAAACTGTTTCAGTTCATTTGGAAATGCAGCGTTGAGATCATTTGGGTAGAAAATTACTAAATTTTCGGCAGCAATCTGATCATCATAGGACAGTTGTTGATTGGTCATTCGTGATAAGAACCCAAATTTTGAACACAGTTCTGAATAAACTTCAATTCGTTTAGTAATTCCACTAGGGATATTATTTGTTACAAGTTACAAAATTGCATTAACAAAAACGTTATACATGGAAAAATCTGTAGGCGGAGGTTCTGGGGCCCGCCACGAGAGCGAGGCCGGGGGCTGCAGCCCCTAAAGCCCCCCCCCCCTTAATACGGCCCTGCTAATTGACAGCGGTAGTAGTATAGGGCCTACTGGAAGCCATTTTATAATACTTTCTTTCTTTCGTAATCATCTCAATCGCCGCGATAACATTGTTATATCTTACTGACACTTGAGATTAACAAGGTTACAACCTGCCCCTGGGGCTAGTAAGAGTAAACATTTGTACACGAATGCGACCACAGGTGTGGATTGTGAAGATGGAGTTTCCAAAGTCAACTTTATAGTTCCGACATTCGCTTTTTGATAGTGCAAAATCTTTATTTGTCATCTCTAGGCAGGATTACTGGTCACGAGAATGAAACCCCGAACCAGCGATCTCCGAAATTATATAATGTATTAGAATTTGAATTTAAAATAAAATTCACAAAAGGCACCAGCTACTTCTATCAACAAAACCTACGCACAAATGGTGTATCAGAAATAAATTTTGGCCTGCTAGCGCGTTATTTACCTCATTAATGTGAGGTGATGAGGTAATTTAGTAATTTCCAACATGCTAAAATTGTGCAACACTTTTCACTTCAATTTCACATTTTACTGAAAGATTTCTCACTAAACATTATCTCATCCTAATGAGAAATTGGGGTAGTATTCTGAAGCTAGTTGACTAAGTCTAACCGCACTAACTCCACAATAATTCGTGTTGCCACAAGCAGGGGTATAGTGGAGCTATGAGTTGATGACTGTGATGAATATATCAGTGTCAAATGTACCAGAAAATGCATGATGGCATATGAAAAGAAGAAGAAGAAGAAGAAGAAGAAGAAGAAGAAGAAGAAGAAGAAGAAGAAGAAGAAGAAGAAGAAGAAGAAGAAGAAGATGAAGAAGAAGAAGAAGTGGCAAAAAATCGTGTATGCACTTCAGTTCCTCAGCATCAGCCATCTTGGCTTGCCGGGTAGTAGGAAAGACAGGCTAAATATGTATTTCTGGCACACCAAGTTTCATCGATCACAAACCCATGTTAAAACATGGTTAACAAAGTCGTATAATTATCTCCCTACCGAACGCGTTCGACCATACTTATGGCGTTATCCATTGGGTGTACTGGCATGCACTCACCAGAGAATAAAAAAATCCACAAGGATCAATCACTAGTTGCACGACCAGATAGTGCTTCAGGATATTCAGGAGACCTTGGCATGCACTGAGCGAGAAAATAGTGAGGACGTATTATTCCTTGACATTTGGAAAAAGCATTCAGTAAGCATTCACACGTTTTACTATTCGCATTTTGTTTTTAAATTGTATTCTTTTCGGCAAGCGAGGTGGCCATTGTAGGTCACGCAGTGCTCTCTTTAGCCTAGGGTAGTTGGGAAAAGAGGGCTGTTTAAGGAGACTTAATCCCTTGCATTCGCATTAAGAACTGAAGAAAACTTCGGAAAAAAACATTCAGTCAGGATTTCCGGTCTAGACGGGATTCGAACACGGGACCATCCGAATCAGAGCCAGCATCAGCATTGTCGGTGTATTTGCAGTGCACTCGGCCAGTGCAAACGAGTGCTACATACGAGTGCGTGACTATATGAGTCGGTGCAAAGGATCTAGTGCAGTAAAGGTGAAATATATTCAGATTATATGTAGGAAAATACGGAATTGAAGACTATCAAGCCGTTAATGCATTTTGCTATTCAAAGAATAATAAGCTGATACTTATTCAAATAGACCCTATCTATCTAATGTGAAGCCATTATGTTGCACTGGTTTGTAAAAGTTCCATTAAGAATAATGCACTATAGTGCAACACTTAATTTATTTATTTTATTTTATTTATTAATTAAGTAGAGGTCTTTGAAGAAAAAGAAGAATTTAAATATTTGGGAAGTATATTGACGAACGATGCAAAAGTGGGTAGGGAAGTGTGATCTAGAGTGCAAAAAGCAGAAGGGTTTTACCAATTAGTGAGAAAAAGCTACTCTAGAATGAGTTGTTCCCACAAAAATGTAAAATTTTGCTGTACCAGGCATATTTTGTGCCTATACTAATATATGGGGCAGTAACATGGGCAGTGGGAACAAAAGGAGAGAGTCAGGTGGAAGCAGCAGAAATGAAGTTTTTAAAAAGTGTCAAGGGAGTAACAAAGGTGGACAAGATAAGAAAATGTAAGAAAAGGACTGAGACTGGAGAGATTGAGGTTTGAACTAGGAAGAGAACGTCTAAGATGGTTTGGACATATGAAAAGGAAGAGCAGAGAGAGGATTCCAAGACGAGAATTTGAAGCGGCAGAGGAGGGGAAAAGAAGAGTAGGAAGGCCAAGAGAGAAATGGGAAAGATTAATTCAAGAAGACGTTGGAAAACGGAATGAAGTGTGGGAGCATGTGGCAAGAGTAAAGCTGTGGGAGGACAGAAGAGAGTGGAGTAAATTGGTGGAGAGGAAAGAGTTAGATGATGAGGAAGAAACACTGAGTCTGGCAAGCTTAGTATCTACCGTTTCATGCCCTAGATAATGATGGAAAACCACCACTCAACCCGACATAGTTTGAACTGAGTTATGATAATGATTATTATTAATTTATTGACGTTTTAATGCAAATTCAGTGTGCATGCCTATTAAAAACACCTTACGCCTACTTGGAATGTGGAAGACCAGGGTTCAAAACCCGGTCAGGATGGACTTTTTTAATCTCTGAAGTCTGAGTTGTTTTTACTAACAATTCCACCAACGAGAGTGTTTCCCGTCGATACAAATCGCGGAAATATGCCAGCACTAATGCAAAGCCTATGAATTCCGGTATTTCTCTAACACTATACTATACCTGTTCACCGCCATCGTCATCGCCATCGGCAACGCCATCGGCAACGCCGTCGCCGTCGCCGTCGCCATCGCCATCGCCTTCAACATTGCCTTCAACATTGCCGTCAGCATTGCCGTCAGCATTGCCGTCAGCATTGCCACCCCCGCCATCTTCGTCTGGGCTTGTGTCAGCACCATCGCCACCTTTGCCTTGGCTATCAGTCGTCCCTTTACGTTTGGGTTTGTCCTCGACCACCTTTCCTCCGCCTTTACCCTTGTCACTGTCGTCCTCCGCCGGCTCGTGGACAGCTTGTTCCTCTTCCACCTCCTCGACATGACGCTCATCCTTCTTCTGTCCCTTCTTCTTCCCCTTCTTGCCGCGCTTCTTTCTTCGGGGTTGCATGCACATGCAAGCGCACTTGCACTCCGGGTACTTCACCACCACCGGCGGCGAAGGTGGTCGAGCTTCCGGCTGCCCCTCGACGACCTTCACGCCGCAACATGTCACTGGTGGAGGTGATTTAGATTTATGGTGCTTCTTCTTATGTTTTCGTTTCGGCGCCGAATAGCCGCACGGCGACGCACCCTTGGCCTGCATCCCGCCATCGCAGCCGGGTAAACAGAAGAGCCTGCTAAGGAAGTCGATGCCCCGAGCAGCACTCTGGTGGTCCTCGGGCATGTTGTCTGCCTCGCGGACCATGCTCTCGATCCAGCAGGCGAGCTCCTGGGCGATCACGAGCATCAGCCGGGGGCCGAGACCCGTCGCGTCGAGCGCCGGGGGGCTGGTGCCAGCCAGAGCAGCCATACGCTCAAGGATTATGCCAACCATGATCTCTAGGCGACCCGACGACGAGGACGGACGCTCGTGCTCAGCCATGTCTGCGGCGCGATTCGCCACTTCCACTAACATACTTTTCAGCCACTCCTCTTGGGTCAACTCCTCCGGGACAGAACACTTCCTCTTCTTCTTCTTCTTTCTCAATTTTCGTTTAGGTTTAGCTGATTGCCTTCCACGATGTATGAACTCTTTGATCTCCCTGAAATAAAATAACTTTCTTGTTACCACAACTTTACGAAAGTAACTTAAATTTATTTTTTATTGAAAGAATCAGATAACATGCTTTGCGAGAAGCCCACTGTGACTCGATAGATATTGCTACAAGTTTCTATGTACTTCATTAATTTATTTATTTATTTATTTATTTATTTATTTATTTATTTATTTATTTAACGTCTATCCTATTCAGTTATAAAACTGATTTACAAAGGACAACTAAATAAATCTAATTACATAGATGCAGACACAACAATGAACCACAGTTTAGTAAATATTTGAAATAGTAGCATCACAACAAAAATGCATTAAAACACAACAATTTTGATAACAAATATATTATTAGCTAGGAAAACGCGGAAGTCCCGCCGCGTTGTTGGATGAGCGTAATTGGTGCATTGAGCTGCCATGTGTTATGCGGATTTTCTGTTTGTCTGTGAAAAAATCATTACTAAGTTGAAGATTTTTTTAAAAATTATTTAAATTAAATAAAAAATAAACTTTAATTTTTAATTTTTTTACTTAATCGTAATTTAAAAAAATAAAAAAATCGTAAAATTGCGATTTTCATAAGAAATAATTATTCGATTGCACTCAAATTTCACACGAGTATATAAATTCATAAAATTAAGGTTCTGTGAAAAAATCCTTACAATCGGATAAAGCATGTAGGTGTTATAAGTCGAAGGAATTTTTTAAAAATCGAAAAAAATCGTAAAATTGCGATTTTCATAATAAATAATTTTTCGATTGCGCTCAAAAACGTTGGAGTTCTTAGTTCAGAGATTTCGCAGGTCTCCAGAAAATTTTATCGCAATTGGAGTATTGGTTTAGCCGGAATCGTGTTAACAGACACACAAAAATACAAACAGAAAAAAAAGAAAAAAGAAAAACATTCCGGATTTTTTTCTCCAATGTAGTGAAATGGAATCTTTGCTTCGCTCGCTACGCTCATCCAATTAATATTTATTATTACAAAATAATATTTATTGATTGGAGAAGGGTTGACAGGTTGGGAAAGCAAAGAGAACATAAATCCCAGCCTGAAGGGCTGGGGGTGACAAAACTTTTCACCTGCTGATGACAACTGCAGCTAATTTAAAGTTGTTACCTTAATCCACGACGCGTTTCGTCCTTCTGGGACTCATCAGGCAGATGGTGGCCACTAAAAATCAGCTAACTACATGCAAACTACATGTGTTGCCTGATGAGTCCCAGAAGGACGAAACGCGTCGTGGATTAAGGTAACAACTTTAAATTAGCTGCAGTTGTCATCAGCAGGTGAAAAGTTTTGTCGCCCCCAGCCCTTCAGGCTGGGATTTATGTTCTCTTTGCTTTCCCAACCTGTCAATCCTTCTCCAATCTAACTAGCCGATAGGCATTTTTCACACTAGAAATAATATTTATTGAGGTAAAATGACAGTATCAACAAAACATGTGTTCCACTTGATATAATTTTTTAATTGTAGGCTAAATCATGTTGCCTTTATTACATTTAACTAGTGCATTTTAAAACTGGTCATACCAAGGGAAAGAAACTGTTTCTTCTTCATCATCATCATCATCATCATCATCATCATTTATTAGTATCTATCACATTACATTGCGTCAACCAACAATTTATCAATAACAGTTGAAGTTGTTGACTAAATATACAAAGTTATTACAATACATTGTACATTGTTTTAAAGCATAAAACACCATACATATTGCACCTCACCATCAGCAGACACATAAAACGGTAAAATTTTACAATTGTTGTTAACATATTAAAATCAATAACAATAATCTATATCAGGTACACACAATAATACTAAAACGTACATGCATACAATGTAGACTCCTTTGCACCTCTCAAATTGAAGCAATAATATAATATTCATACAAAACAAAATAGGTCTAAGACGAACCGTTGTGTCAATCCTATTTGCTTACACCATACATCACGCAATCTCTGCGTTTGTTAAAACGAATTAAAATATGTATACAGTTAGTATTTTTTGTATTTACGTCATCAGTTGTATTGTCGATGCCCAGTTACATGTTCAATAAAAATGTCTCTGCTCCACCGGATAGTGTCACTGACCATCAACTTTCTCATTAGGGTAGAGTACCTTTTTCCAATTCCAAGCATTTTCACAACCCGATCATTCCTAGTATCCCACGATCCCAGACTACCCACAACCACTGCTTCAACTACAGTTTCAAACCCCTGGCTTCTAAGCACTTCGGCATGTGGCGTATACTTCCTGATCTTGTAATCTCGAGCAGCTAGCAAGGCGTCGTCGTGGTTCTCGGCGGGTACAGTAACGTCCACTATACAAGCTTTCTTTGTTATGATGTTCGTAATAACTAGATCAGGCCTTTCCCTCATATCGCAATTTGGAATCTTCTGATTAACTCGGATTGTGTTTGCCTGATTCCTCGGAATAGCCTTAACTAATCTGTTCAACACAGCATTATGCCTCTCTGTCCATGCAGCAGTATGATATCGACACGAGTTCAAAACATGTGGTAAAGTTTCGTGCCCATAGTCACACCGGCGACAGTTAGTAGGAGCATTTCCGTACCTCCGAGTACCATTTAGCCCCACTGTATCTAATCGCGCCTTTGTAACAAACCGCCAGTCACAGAACCGTGTAAATCGCCCAGTTGACATGAAATGGTTACTAGCCTGAGATTTACTAGAAAGTCTATACACCTTTCCCTGGTCTGGCTTTCGAAGAAGTCTTTCTTTATAGTTGTGACGGAGACCATTTCTTAGTTGGTTAGCCAAATAGCCGCGAGCCTTTGGCGGTATAGTATGCCTATCGGGTGTCCGATTTGGCATATTTATTGTAATGGCTGGATTAAGGTAACAACTTTAAATTAGCTGCAGTTGTCATCAGCAGGTGAAGAGTTTTGTCGCCCCCAGCCCTTCAGGCTGGGATTTATGTTCTCTTTGCTTTCCCAACCTATCAATCCTTCTCCAATCTAACTAGCCGATAGGCATTTTTCACACTAGAAATAATATTTATTGAGGTAAAATAACAGTATCAGCAAAACATGTGTTCCACTTGATATAATTTTTTAATTGTAGGCTAAATCATGTTGCCTTATAATCATACAGATATTGTTACATTTAACAAGTGCATTTTAAAACTGGTCATACCAAGGGAAAGAAATTGTTTCTTCTTCATCATCATCATCATCATCATCATCATCATCATCATCATCATCATCATCATCATTATCATCATATTCATATCATATTGCCACACAACTGGAATTTCCTTGCCATGTAAGTCATTAACACGCACATGTAGGTACCGGCACGTCGTAAATTACGATTTTTGTTTTCCAGAACAGCTTTTGTCATAAGGTCATAATACTTACTCAGGTGTCATGTGGAAGTCGTCTGCGAGAATCTGTCTTAAACGTTCCAGCATGTCTTCGCTTAGGATGCCTTTGTACTCTTCCCAGTTCGCTCTCACCAGGCTAAACAGAAACACAAGACAAATAATACACTGATCATCAGTGTGCTTGTACAGAACACTTGTAGTTCCTATTCCTACTCGTGATTCTAAGGCGTTGTAAGGACATTTGTTGCGCTACTTGCGATTTTAGAATCAAACTCTTATCAGAAGAAATGTCTAGGCCTACGCGTTACTCTTTTTTCGGCTCCAGGCCTACTTTCTTTACCTTTGCACGTTTGCACAGTCCAAAGGTTTTTTGTGACTTTGTTAATTTTTTGTTTGCAAGACAGAAGAAAACAATATAGACAAATCATTATAACCTTGTTTTAGTTTTTTTTAATGCGAATAATTACCTACCGGTAGGCCTACGGTAGTATCAATGTGACTACTTACACTATTCGAGGTATTGCCAGCTGTTTGGTGCGTTTGCTGCATGGTTTCCTTCTGTAGCGCACGAGCTTCTCTCCGTGAGATCCTTTCTTAACCCAGGGTGTTCTGGAATAAGAAAACACACAATCATTTCACTGAACTCTTTGTGACTGGTCTTCACCAGATTTCCTTCAAATATTACTGAATCGGGAACACAAATTAAATAATCTGAGCTAAATGTCTGCAGACACGTGCTCTACCAAATTTTTAATTTAAATAATTTAATTTTTCAAGCCAACCCTACGAGTTGGTTGTGGGAACAGATTGGTGATAATAAGTGATCGCATGTTTTCAGGCTAGACCAGAAAATGTTGGATATTGAAAAACAATAATATAGGGATGAAGTGATGCAGGACTGGAGACTGCATCACGGTATTGCGACAGCCCTTGATACCTCTCGCCATGGACACGAAGAGTCAGACAATTCTCTTGTACCAGTAATGAAGATTACCCTTCTTGTTCCTGAAGGGATGTTTCTGTCACGTATGAACTGCAGCCTCAGCCGTTCGAGCGAAGACAACATACTGCAAATCTGTCTTCCCGCCTCCCGGCACCAGTCATAGCCAACAACAGCAGAATGCCACTTACGGATTGGGTGTGGAAAGAATGTCCATCCAGTCGTCCCGAGAGAGGCCGTCGCGCTTGATGTTCTCCTTCATGTTCTTGAAGTAGATGTGCGGACAGGGAGAGTAGGACGGCTCTCGGAACAGTGGCTTGGGAGGCCCCCACACGTACGACGGCTTCCTCCTCTTCGGCCGGTATGAGCACGGCTTCGCGCTGCCGCTGGGGCCACATCCTTGCGCAGTTTGTTGTTCCTCATATGACTGACGAGATTGATATGGGGGAGGAGCATCTTCTTCTGGGGGCGGGGCCTCTTCCTCAGGCTCTGCATCTTGATCATAAGGCTCCTCCTCCTCCTCCTCTTGAGCTACAGGCTCCTCCTCTTGATCAACAGGTTCCTCCTCCATAGGAACCTCATCTTCCTGTTCCTCCATTACCTCGTCGGCGGAGGCGTCAGCCATCCTGAATCACAGAAGTTCGTTCTTAGCAAGGATTGAAATCACCACAGTACACTAGATATACGGTACATTTTAGTTTGTTTGGATTAAAGGTGCGTCAACCGTTAGGTCATAATGCGTCACTCTAGCCTAGGGGGGGGGGGGGGGGGACAAGAAAGGGGGAAGTTCTCACGTCGTGGTCGTCATTGTCATCGTTTGTGATGTCATGGTCGTAGTCGTCGGGGAGGTCGTCAAGGGAAAGGTCAGTGGTCTCCAACGATGACCGCCAGAGCTCGCCTCTAGTTTCGGGAGTAATACAATCCACAACCAGTTGATGTTTGATAGATGGACGATTCTCTTTTTTTGCTTTTTACGATTAGCAGAGCCACGCTAGGCAAAACTCTACCCGCTGAACGATTTCTTATGTTCTTCAAAATATGTAGGCCTAGGTGTAGTTTGGTGATAACTCGCCAATCTAGCCTCAGTGAGGAGTTGGGGGTGAACATGATCCGTGGTGTACAGATCTAGTCACGGGCAGAGAGGTGGAAAGTATAGGTTTCTCGTCGTCGTCTGGCATCGTTCCTGTCATTGTTGTCGTAGAGACAGTGGTAAAAGGGGGGGGGGGATCCCTGACGATGATCGTGGGATCGCCAGAACTCTCCTCTGTTTTTTAGACTTCTTTCTACGTGAGTTTTGGGAGATGGTCTTTGCTTCTTTTCTAGTTCATATTGATCAACAAAGGTTGGCCTAGAGGGTCTACCTACCTATGTTCTGATCCAATTCTGCCTCGGACCCAGAGACGGTGACTATGAATTTAGGATAGTCTGGGGCTTACAACGCCTTAGTATACAACTGTCATCTATAAAAAGAGCTGCAATATTATTGTTTTCGTTTGTAATAGCATGCATTTAAGTTGTCCTGTGTGGACATTTAAAACCACCCTAAATTCCGTCTTTCGATAACTCAAACCATTCTTAATTCGGTCAGTAACGTTCCTAAAAGTCGGCCTTTCAGAACCTATACCTAACGCACTGGCATAATGTAACCGGTTAACTCAATTTGTACAAGCCATTCCACCTTTCTTCAGCATGCATGTAGGATGTTTTTTATTTGGTTTAAGGGCTTTGTCAACCACTAGGTCATTATGCACCACTCTAGCTTAGGGGATGTGGGAAAAGACCCATAGGCCTAGTCAGAACCAGCCACGGGAAGGGGGGTAGGGGGTAAGGTGATTTTCACGTCATGACTGTCATCGTCTTTGTCATCGTTCGTGCTCGTGGTGATTCATCGTCTTTGTCGTCGTTCGTCGTCGTGGTGATAGGTGTCGTCCGTCGTCGTCGTCGGGGAGATCGTCAAAAGGCCAAAGGCCGGGGAGAGGTACCCCCGACGACGTCTGTCAGAGCTCGCCTCTTTGTATAGTTTCGAGGAGTATAAAGTAGGCCCACTCCCCTATTTACTAGCTGATGTTGGCAATGTGGACTTCTACTATTTTCTCGCCTTGTATAAGATCAGCAGAGGAATACCCTGGGCCAAAATTCTACCCCGGACCCATATGGGGGAATGTCAATAAAAACATTTGAATGCGTGTAGGCCATACACATAATACACTATTTTACATCCAGCATGTATGATGTCAGGCTTGTAATGCAACTATATTGCTACAAGAGGATCAGTCATGGATTTTTTAAATAAAAATTGTGCATTACTTACTTGGTTTGATGTTATACACTTGAAATTTAGTGGGCCGAAATGTTTTTGATTATCTTGCAGCCATTGCCCCCTCTGATGTTACTTCATCGTGGTATTGTTGCCATGGAATCGAAAGCAAAGCAAAGGGGTTAGAAAAATATTTAGTGTGCAGTGAAGCAAGGTCTATGAATCTCCTAGCGGAGGGCGAATCGCATTGGCAAACATTAAGGGAAGGGGTTCATCCATAACCCATCGAGTTTCAGGTGACTTACAAATCCATGGTTCATCGTAATTCCCCCAGAAGATTCACATTCACGTTGCTAAATATCAGAGTAGATAAAGATGTTTCCCCTTTGGGGACGGGTTCAAACCCCGGCACTAGCAATCCTGACTGAAAATATTTCAGGTGGCCCCTTGCAGAAAACCTCGGGAAAAAATTATTACGACCATGGTCAAGACCGTATCATTGCGTACACTCTTATCACAAGCCAAGCCAAGCCAGCCTGTAAACGAACATTTTCTATCGCGAGCAGTGCGTATACGGCGTATATACACCACTGGAGTCGAGGTATAGTTGTGAAGGGAATACTTAACGGCTGCTTTAGTTTTGAGAACTCAATCCTTGCATTCGCATTTACAAGAAGACTTTAGGAAAACTTTTAGTCAGGATTGCCCATGGACGGTATCGAGCGTAGAACCTTTAGGCTAACTAAGCTACAGACTGCAAAGTGTTACATGTCGTGATGCAAACAATCTCATCCCTTTTTAAGGCCAAATTGTCAAATGGTTTTGAGCTACGTCGATTATTTCGTTTAATTTATTTTCTAGTCTGAATCTTTAGGCATTAAACTTTGCAGCTATTTATAAGCTAAACTTTACCGTTATTGTTGGGGTATAGAGTATTTTAAACTGTAAACATTTTGTTATTGTTGGTCTAATTGCGACGGCCATTTAAGCTGTCGTGGGAGTAAAGTAAGTAAACCGTGGAACAATTACTTTAGGCCTATTACCGTTTGTTGAGTGGTAATAAAATATGATAATTTTTTGGATGGGATTCTAGCAAAATAACCACCCTGAAAACGGCAATATTTTTGGGCCCCAGAGATGTCGAAAGTGTGTAAAATACAGTTTACTTCTTTTTATAAGGACAGTTAATTTAGATTTTCCCTGTTTTTAAGGATAAGAATTTTGTAAAAGTGTTTAATAAAAATTATGATATTTCTGTAACTTTGGGCACAAATGTTTTAATGAAAGAGAAGCCGGAAAGTTTCCGATATTTTCACTAAAGGAAAGCCTTCATCATTAAATTTTATACTTTACCGCTTTGGAAAGGCCTGGGATCCAAAGTTAGTCTGATTTTTTTTCATAAATGGTGTTTTTGTGAAAGAGCAGTAATTTCCAATTATTCTTGTGCCATTTTTCATAATTCATTGATAACATTATATTTTACAGATTTTTTCAATTTCTACTATTGTTTGTCCATGGTGTAATGACGTAAAACATACTCTATTTCATAGTTAAAATTCTTAAATTAGAAATTTTGTTCGCACAAAACCTACTCTTTACACTTTTATTTGCCCCACATTGCACAACCCTGAGGCTCACAATAGTTATTTTATAAATTCCACTATTCTTCTGCTAATTAACCTCGCTACGAGGAAAATCATGGCGGGAATCGGCATCTATGGTCTATGGACTATGGTCAGCTTATTAAAACCCATAACAAATGTTTCTCGGGCCAACTAATGGGGGTGTGAGGGATTCAAAAGTTTCTAAAACGGGATCAAAAATCGATTTTTTCGTTCCTGGTCCCGTTTTAATTTTATTCCTAAAAAAACGGTATATGATTTTTGTGAAACATGTTTTACTTTAATCCAGTAAAATGATGGATTGACAACGACTTTACTTTGAAATAATATATAGATATTGTCGGATAAAAATCAAATTATAGAAAAATGTATAAGTTTGTGACTGTTTGGTGGAGGTGCCGGTCCAGACTTGAAAATTGGATTGGATATTGCTTAACGTCTCATATTTATGCAACTTGGCAAATCGAGACGAAGGGAGGGACGTAAGGGATGACGCGGGGGGATTAGGGGTAATAATAATAATAATAATAATGATGATGCATATTGTTAGCGGCGATCCAAACATGAAAGTCCTCCATGAAATCATGTTGGAATTCAATCAAATCTTTCTTTTTCATTTTTCATTTTAGATATTGTGATATTCAACCCTAATATCGATATTGAAACTAGATACACATCATCGATGTCTGCCCTCAGTTAGTATAAAATGTCACCCAAAATCTTTCTCAATTACAACCGAAATACTTTCAAGTAAAAAGTTTAAAAAAAAATTATTTGGATGTAAGGCGCGTCAACCGTCAGGTCATAATGCGCCACTCTAACCTATAGGGGATATGGGGAGGAAAAAAACATGCTAATAAGTACCAGCCTCTTGTAGGGTGAGGAAAAGGGCGAGTCTCATGTCGTGGTCGTCATCGTTGTCGTCGGGGAGGTCGTCAAAGGAAGGGGGAGAGGTCTTCGATGACGACCGCCAGAGCTCGCCTCTATTGTGGGGGAGTAATATTATTCTCCCTGCTTACTATAGCTGATGGTTTGCGAATGGCCTTTCTCTTTTTCTCTACTATTGAGCAATGCTCCATGGACCCAATTCTATCCCGGGTCCAGACGGGGGAAGTAGTCAATTAAAATAATGAAAATCAATGTTCACTCATCTGTCAAATTATCAAGTAGTTATCATCGTATCAAGTTGTTTGATTTTTAGAAATAAGTAATTTAGTCTCTAAAAATGATCTTGTTCCCGTTCTGAGTCTCGAAAATCCCTTCACTACAATTAGCCCAATTTTAATGCAGAGT
This sequence comes from Sweltsa coloradensis, assembly GCA_024449915.1. Classification (NCBI taxonomy): domain Eukaryota; kingdom Metazoa; phylum Arthropoda; class Insecta; order Plecoptera; family Chloroperlidae; genus Sweltsa; species Sweltsa coloradensis. Next base: position 357,982 of record JAMZAV010000399.1, on the reverse strand, counting down.
GAAAATGAATTGTTGCAAATAATTATACATTTGTAATCGTTAATTAATTATAGTAATAACAGGGGTCGCAGAGCGGTTAATTTTAGTTCAGCATACATAGATAATATGCATAACAAACAATATCTGACAAAAAAAATCTGTACCAATTAATTCCAGGTTAAATGGCTATTTTAATGGGAAGGCTGGATCTAGACAGCATGGGTCTTTCTTTCATAGCCTCCATAGGCTACAGTAGCACATTGTGGCCTTACAGTAGACGCGCCCTTATACCAACTAAATTCAAAACCCCGTCATTTATACCTAAATATCAATCAACTTAAACGCAAATGTTCGCGGGTACTCAATGCATGACTAGCTCACTCCTCTAACAACGACTGGTGTTTTCCTAGTCTAGTTGGCTAAGGCACCCTCATACGCAGAATGTGGTAGACCCGGGTTCAAACAATTGGTCGGGAAAGATTTTGTAGTTTTGGGATAGAATATAAAAAATTATGGGACATGTTTTATAATGCATACAATACTATGTAAAACATAGCCAGTACAAAATATTAATGCAAGGTTTTTCGCAGAATTTTGGGTAACCATGTGCATTTGCAAGATTCGATACACCTTGGCCACTGCATGCATTCACTGCCCGACATTTAAAACATGATTAGATAAAATTTATTTCTACAAGATCAAATCATTGTCGTAAATAGAATTCTACACATTTACAGCCTACTTTAAGATTATTATTTCTTGTAGGTTTAAATCACAACGAATTTTGCTAATTTTGTTAATTGTTCTCAGTTCTCGTACCGGATGTCTGTTTCAAATTTCAGCACATTTGGTTCAGTGATTCCTCTGGTTTTTAACACACGTACACACACACACTCGGAATCACATACTAAGTGTTGTTTGGTTTGAATATACTCAGTCGCGCAGTTACCTACAACAATGTAGTCAACATCTCATTTGTATTAACAATTTTAACTTGTAGGTAAGGTATTTAAAAGAAATGTAATTCCACAGCCCAAAGCATAGAGTATAGCATTTTTTCCTGAAGACAATTGGACAAAGAGGACATGACATTGAGTAAAAAAAGAAACAATCCATGACCAAGTAATTACAATCATTTAATGCACTTAAGATAATATTACATAATAATAATAATTAATAGTGTCACTAATGTGCTACCCGTAGGCCTAGTTATGAAAGATGTTTAAGATACTGCAGTAGCAGCTATTTAATACTGTATGCTCGGCACATCACACATCACAGATGTCCGAAACTTTACACAAATTAAATGGAAAATAAATTTATAGTAGAACGTATTGGAATAGTTTGAAATGACCAAAATGCAGTTTTGATCATTTGTTTTGCTAATCACAAATATTTTTTATTACAGTACACGAGAAAGAATATACTTATACTTGCCTGACAACCACACTGAGTTTCATATCACTTGATGGCAAACTGTCTAAAAGAAAAGATACCCCAAAATGCTCCCTCTCAGAGGGTATAGTACTATGGTAGTTTCGATATTTCTTGCTATTATAAAGCCCCTAGAGGCGTTATTAGTATTAATCATTACACCAATCTTTCTTTAGGCCTATTGTTTTTGTAGGCCAATAATTAAAATTCTATATCACCTACAAACTAATTATTTATTAGATTTATACTAGTACATAATATTACGTTATAAGAATCACAAGTCACAAATTATAATACAATTACATAGTACTTGTAATAAAACACACAAACTTTGCAATTTAAACAATCGGAGCATTAAAACAAGATGAGTTACAAGAGCGCATTGCTTTACTGGTAAATAATGCAATAATGTTCAATGCAGGTCTACAGGGGCTCACAGCTTATGATAACTAGGATACTTGTATGCACGTTGTGCGTATAATATTGTAGCTGCACATGTCCTAGAGATTCCATTGGAGTGTCAATTGACTGACTGTTTGACTCAATACTGTTTACAGTTGATACACAACTGTTGGATGAGCTCAGTTGTTACCATTATATAGCATACAGAGATTCATTAAGCTTAACAACTACTAGTATTAGATTTGAGTACAGAACAAGCACAAATTTTACAGATCATTAAATACTTGTTAATACAGAGCGAGAATCTGCCTGGCAATTTGTGAAACACAAATGTATTTTTAACAGTACAGTTTCACATACAAAAAAAAATTCATCAAATGTTTGTATTCTACATTGCAGAGTAGTTGTAAGTCAAGAAAATTCAGATGAAATACATTGTTATGAAGAAAAAAAGGTGTAGACTACCATTTAAAATACCTACTCAAAGGCATCTGCTATGTGAATAATGAAATTCTGCCAATAACATAGGTTGACATGATTATTTATTTAGGATATTTCATGTTGGGACACTAATGAATAGGTAATTATTTTTAAATATTAGTGATACTGATATGAGACTGCACAGGCCATACTAATAATTGAAGTTTCATAAACTCCCAACTGTCGAGTTATTTGGGAATTATTGCTTATGCGTAGTAATGTATTTTTCAAAGAATAGATACTATACTAACGGTAGTATGTATCTTCTGAATTTTCATTGATAAGCAGACTTCCTTAAAGGCTTACCAATACTATACAGTAACACAGTTATTGATTTGAATTTAGACAGAATTTTGTAAAAATCTGTTACTCTTGTGATTATTGGTTTAGCCCTATACAGCAAATTGAAATAACAAATAGTTTTTGAGGATAGCAAATAAATGGATTTTTCAAGCTTTTTAACTAATTTTTTAGCAACAAAAAAATACGAAAATCCATTGAAGACTATTTATTTACAGCCTAGACAATCAAATCAAACTTGGGTTATTCGGAACTATACGAAGAAATGAATGTTAAAGGCCTAATAAAATTATAAAACGTGGTTTGCAACAGTTTATCCCCAACATTGATTAATGATTACAAATAAAGCGGTCGTGTGTGTCTGTCCTCCAATAGTAGACAGGTATGTAAATGTAATACAATATGGTGTTAAACTCTCATTGCATAACTTTATTGCAACCCTGACACACAGGCAATAAAATACTAATGTGATGGGTGATCAACAATCATGTAATCCTTTGAAGAGATCTGATTGGAAGCTGCTAATTTTCATTGCTAAGACATTCAGACTGTTGTAATAGGGATGTCATAAGGTAGTGGTATAGGCGCTCCACGCTAAGAAAGGAGATGCGCGCGCTTTCGACGGGCCAATCAGCGATCGTTATTTTAAATTGGAGCCTGCTAAATGGCTACAATTCACCCGTTAAAAGCGCGCGCAACTCCTTTCTTAGCGTGGAGCGCCTATACCCGGGTTATCCAAATCCATACTACCCGAATCCCATTTAAGAATTCAAATCTTTCTCGGGTTGTTATTCGTTTGATAAAAATTACCACGACTGCTTTCCAAGAAACAATATTGGACACCTGCTTGCAGCTGGCGGCAATGATCAATGATTTATGATAAGATTTCACCCCAAAACGCATTTTAGGCGATCAATCATAATGAAGATCGTAAAAAAAATTCCACTACAGTGAATAGACCTCCGGTGGATGGGGCTTTGTCCCAGGCTCCAGCTGCACATGCCTCATTGCAGATTCGGGTTACCCAGTTCCCGCAACGTTTGAAACGGAATCCAGATTTTGTTACCCTGTGACATCCCTACTGTTTAACATATTTATTTTTGATTTTGCATACACAACCTGTGTTCCTGGAATACTACAACAATGCAACATGGAATGTGTTAATATAATAGGTACTGTTTTATATGCAACACAGCAAACTAGCCACTCAAATTGCAGGTAAACAGGTAAATGTTTGAACTGTAATGATATTAACTTTTCATGAACATTTGCATTGTATTAAAATTTAAAATCAAAAGTACTAGTATACTAACATTGTGTCTTTTAGGCATAAATTACTGAATCTAAATGTAGTATTGTATTTTAGAGAGAAAATGAGATCATGGTTTTGTAGGTAAATTTGATTGACAAATACACACTCAGACAAGATAGGTCTATAATTTAAAGTAAAAATGCACACCTCGTAAGCTAAGTCTACAAAAAAAAGGCTCATTACAAAGATTGCTTGCTGGTAATAATGTTACACATTAAAAATGTTTCAACCTGATTCCCTGCCAGAGGCTGTACACGTATATGCAAATTTACAACAAAGATGTTGCTAATGGCAGTGTTAAAAGTTTGCACCATATATATATTTTGCACCATTCATTGAGCATCAAGCACATATTGCCACACATAATATTGTACCTTTCAAAAATGAAAGTCAGTTCACAGTTCACAAGGTGGTCAAATACTTGAAAACAGTTCACAGAGTACGTAAAGTTAAGTTTTTGTAAATCTATAAATAAGTTCATTATCAAGATAGTCACTACACATAAACTAAGGTACGGTAACATGGTTTTGAAGATTTTATATAGGCCCTAGCCAGGCAAAGTAAATGTACAAAAAATCGTAAATATTTCTTCATGCCACCTCATATTTTATTTAGGCTAGATTATCTCGATTGTTTGAAGGTGGGCTCGACTTGACAAAACAGTGTTTTGATTATTTTTTCTAATTGCTTGAAGTATTGATTTTTGTTGCTAATGCCTCGATTATTGCAACATTGCTATTTGAAGACGGTATTTGAACTACTACACCAATATTAGACGTGTGCGACTATTAGTTTGGGAGATGCAGAAACTTCAAGTTAGCCTGGTAACTTTTTGTCAAGGTGTGTCATCCGTGCATGCACCACTAGCCACCACTGGAAGGCACACCAGACATCCTACGTTAGACAGATGATATCTACCAAACTCAACAGTCCATTTCGAAGCAGTTTTTGGCATTAAGCAATTTTGTTCTTGTTTTCTTTTCTTACAGTTGAAATATTTAGTCCAGCCTACCAAACCGATAATACAGGCCTACAAATCAATGTTGTGCAAAATAAACAAGGAACTGTTGAATTGCTATTTAGGTACTTTAAAATTATGTACCTACATTTGCATTCAAACTAATTTAACCAGTATATACAATAAATATATACAATAGTACATAAATACAAAATTGAGGATTCTCAATTAAAATTAACTATGGACCAATTCCCACAGCAAATGATGTTTCTGTCAGAAAATTAAAAGATGTGTCTAGCAGACTAGAGTAGACCTTTTTCCCAAAATCTGCAAATTCTTAAAATGATTTTTTTGTGGCTTATTCCTACTATTAGTTGTTTGTTATTATAGAGATGGGCAGATGGCTCAAGCTATCAACTAAACCTTGGTGGACGTGGACCCATAAATAGTTAAGAAATACGAATGGTACCTATCGAGAAAAAGACTTGAATTGAAATCTCGGTCAACCTTGGCAGATACCGGTAATCCAAGGTTTCATAAGAACTGAGTTGTCTAGATGATTATTTTAAACTGTAAAACAATATAAGAGCACCATTCTTTTGTAAAACCATCAATCAACTCCGATCTCGACAATTGCTGTGGGTTTTTGGCATTTTAGTTGAGGTAGGGTAATGCAAAAAGTAGTGTAGTAGTAGCTAACTATGAAAGTTTATTTTATACATAAAGGACTTGCAAGTGATTGTGGTTTTAGGCATTATGCCTCCAGATTAGTGCAATGGTACTAGGTAACCAAGACTTGTACATAGTACAGAAGTATGAATAACGATCCGTCGATCACTGATGAATGATTAAATATTCAGATGATACTTGTAAGAATGAATAAAAGCAACAGCAGAATTCAGAGTGTTTAAAATGGGGAAAATAATGCTGCCACTTTGCATCAGTAAGCATCACAAATCGATAGAATAAGAACGAGAGCGAAAAGCATGACAGTCTGAAATGAGATAGTTGAGAAGGACTAGTATAATTATATACTACAATTATAATGGACCTATGAAGGTCGATAACATCAGCATGCTATCGACAATGAAAGAATATACTAATATGCCAGATTAAAACAATCCTGGAACTAGATTGAGATCATAAGAACTCGAATGAGCTAGCTAATCTGCTTATGACTTCCTGAGAATGGGGAGGGTGAGAGATGAAGGAATATTGCACAGTAGCAAGAGAGAGTTAGAAGGGAAAACAAAAGGTTCCAGGAGGACAGATTAAATATTATTAAGATTAAGGATACATCTTCCAAAGTGTGCAAGATACATATGCATCTAGGGCTGCCCAATACTGTTTAAGTCCACTAAGCGTAAAGGAAACTATACTCGGGTAACTTGTTTAAACATGAACTCTTCTCCAAATACCAAACAATTACAGTATGTTCCATTCATAATAATTGTCCCCTTTGAGTATCTAGCCTTGCGATAAAGCCCTGCGAAGGGGCTGTACGCACACCAAATGGAGCAATTACCACTACTACATAGAACTTTCTCTGTGTTACTTTTGTGGTCTCATCTAGATGGTGGTAAGTGAAATCATGGGTAATTTTGCAAGTGACTGCAAAGCTGGCATTAAATTACAGTCACAGATTATTAAACGTTTCAACGACCAAGGGTGTTTAACCGTGTCAGCCCTAGTTGTATTTGAATCTGATAATATAAAATAAATCTCAATGTTTGAAATAATAATGAATGCAATGAAACTTACGTAATGCTAATTCAAAATTACATTAGTTTCCACGATGTCTTGAAAATATACTATTTAACTCATTTCGAATGAATAGGCCTAGATAGAATGCGGGTCCTATTTCAGGATACTTAATACTTACCACAACCCACAAGTAATACTGAAGTTGATCTGAACCTTAAACCTAGTGTGATGTCAATACGAAGAACCACAGCTCGAATTCACTCCTCTTCTGATGATGAAGTGGACGATGCGGGCATGCTGCTGAACCAGTTTTCTCGCGCTCCGTGATACGAAGCTGACGGAGGGCCTTGAAGTGGCAGCGACCTGTACAAAACCATACTGTTAACTTGGAATATGCACATACTCACTAATCAATGACAAGGAAGCAGAAAGACTACCATTAGTTCCTAGACATTTCATAGCAGCATAAATGGTATAATACTTGTAAATTTTCAATTCACTGAACATTTTCAACGAGTCTTGAAAATTTTCAATTCAAATTTCCAATGTTTTATTTTTGTTGATTTATCAATAGCCTAAGCCTACAGTAGGCCTATAGACCATTATGAAAATAGTGTAATGAGAATAGATGCTAAGAAGTGATACTTTTTCACTTAAAACTCTGGTTTTACAGTCCTATTTTATAATTTATTGGATGAGCAAAGCAAAGACTTCAATTTCACTGACCCCCCCAAAAAAAAATAGCTCGGGTGTTTTTTTTTTTAGTTTTTGTTTGTTTTTTATCCGTTTGTTTGCGCTCTACCGGGCAAACGGCATATATGAAATTGGAGGGGACCTTCGAAATCTCTGAACTAAGACCTGCCACATTTTTGGGAACAATTGAAGAAATATTTCTCATGAATATTGTACTTTTACCATTTTTCCGATTTTTAATGCGATATTTTCGTGATATTTAGCTCGCGACCGGGCAAACGGCTACTCCGATCTTGATGAAACTTTATGGGAACGCTTGATATCACTTCATTTACATGATTTCAGATTTTGGGGACAACCGAAGAAATATTTCTCATAGAAATCATGCTTTTATGATTTTTTCCCGATTGGATTTTTAATGCAATATTTTCATGATTTTTGGGCCGATTCTGACCAAATGGGTGCAAACAGCATGGTTAACTGCTTTGTGTTGAGTGGTATTTAAGCTCGGGTGCAAACTCTCACATGACAAGAGAAGTAGCCGAGGCCTAGCATATTTTTCTGAGGTAAAAAGTGAGGTTAACCACAGTGAAACAATCAGCACAGCCAACAATATAAAAATGCGTGTTGAGGGAGTCAGGGAGGTCCCTTTGAAACTGTCTCAAGGAGAGGAAGTCACCGTAACTAACGTAAGGTATGTTCCAGATTTGGCTACAAATCTGCTCTCTGTAAGCAAAATTGCTAGTAAAGGAACAACGGTAGTGTTCGATGGAAATGGCTGTTGGTTGTATAAGTCCGATAGTTATTATTGTATTATAAATTGAAACTAGTAGAACAGGTAGGCTAAATTGATTGTTAAACTGTTCTTAAAATAAATATTTTATTTGTAATATTTCAACACTAGTCGAGTGTCTTTCTTTTTTTAACAAGTCAGATAGTGTTAAATTTGATGGGGTATTGCAGGGAACAGCAACTGAGGCAAATGGGTTATACTGCCTAGATTTAGCGAATTCAGGTCAGAATTCAAAAGGGGTCATAGGGCTTGCTGGATTAACTGCACTACATGTCAATGAACAAGAATTGTGGCACAACAGGCTGGGCCACCTAGGGCATAAAAATATGCAGTTGGTGAAACAGCTGGTCGATGGTGTTGATTATGTGAAAAGTTCAAGCCATGTGTGCCATGCATGGAGGGAAAGCTAGCCATGGAACCGTTCAAGCCTAGGCCAGAGGCAGATAAAGCCACTGAAAAGTTGGGCTTGATACACACAACACACAGACCTGTGTGGGCCCATGGACCCTCCTGGACTTTGTTTGTAGATGACTTTACTAGAAAGACCTGGGATGTTTACTTGACTTCTAAATTTTCAAAGCTGCTGTAGAGAATGAAGTGGGAACAAAAATTAAGGTTTTAAAATCTGATAACGGGGGAGTATATATATATTAATATATTGGTCACTTGTTAGAAGATGAGCTAAGGGCATGGGGAATCGAATCGTTCATCAAACCACCATTCCAGATTGTCCGGAGCAGAATGGGGTAGCAGAAAGGAGCAATCGGACGATTGTTGAGAGGGCTAAAAAACCATGCTTTATGGAGCTCAGCTCTCTAAACGTTACTGGGTTCAGGCTTGCAAGACAGCAGTTCATTTAAAGAATAGGTGCGTGGTTAGAACCATAAAGAACCGTATCCCAGAGGAAATGCATTTGAGGGTTTTTGGTTGTGTGGCCTATGCTTATATAGAAAAGAAGCACAGAAAGAAACTAGTTCCTAAAGCAAAAAGATGTTTCATTGTTGGTTATTGCGATAACTCAAAAGGGCCCTGGCTGACCCGTCTCGGGGAGAGAAAATAATAAAGGCCAAACACATTGCATGGTTTGAGGATACTTTTTGCAAAACTGGGGAAGTAACCACGGACAGTGGTGAGTTGTAAAAAGATATGTCTGGTGGGGAAATTTTGGTTCCAACAGGAGGGGGAGCACCGGAAGTACCCGATGACATAGGGAACCACAAGTCTAACGCAGGAAGCGAGTTCAGTGCATTGGAAGAGAATGTCCCCATAAGAATAGCATTGGGCTATTTTTAAAACACTTGTATCTTTTGAACGAGAAGTATTTAAACTAGGAAAAACGCTTAAGTCCCGCCGCGTTGTTGGATGAGCGTAATTGGTGCATTGAGCTGCCATGTTTTATGCGGATTTTCTGTTGTTCTGTGAAAAAATCAGAACTTTGTTGAAATTTTTTTTTTTAAATTTAAATCAAATTAAATAAAAAATTAACTTATTTTTTTTAAATTAATTGTAATTTAAGAAAAGGAAAAAATCGTAATATTGAAATTTTCATGAGAAATAATTATTTGATTACGCTCAAATTTCACACGAATATATCAATTCATAAAATTAAGGTTCTGTTAAAAAAATCATTACAATCGGATAAAGCATGTAGGCATTATAAGTCGAAGAATTTTTAAAAAATCGAAAAAAAATCAAAATTGCAATCTCATAAGAAATAATTTTTCGATTGCGCTCAAAAAGGTGGCAGTTCTTAGTGCAGAGATTTCGAAGGCATCCATAAAATTTCATCGCAATCGGAGTATCGGTTTAGCCGGAATCGTGTTAACAGACAGACAAAAATACAAAAAAAAAGAAAGAAAGAAAGAAAAAAAAAAACGTTCCGGATTTTTTTCTCCAGTGTAGTGAAATGGAATCTTCGCTTCGCTCGCTACGCTCATCCAAAAATATCATTCGCAGTACGTTAATCAACATTCTTTTCTTAACACATTTGATGCATTTAATTTATAAAAGTCGCAACAGAATTTGAATAAACGTTGTTGAAACACATGTATGTTTCGCGTTTTGGAGCGATTCAATGGAAAGAGACGCACGGTAGAAAAGAGAGAGAGAACCAACGCATGCGCACGGCCGACTAGCGAGGAGCAGCTTTGCACGTACAGCATCCAAGTGCACGGCAAGCTCGGCTGTCCGACATGTTTGTTTCTTCGATTCAACAGCCAATCACGGAGGATCGGCGCGCGACGCAGATGAAAAATGCAAATATCATCTTGTTAAACTCGAACTCATTTAAATTCTAAACATGGTATTAATATTCTACTATGTGTGGTGGTGGTGTGGTTGAAGAAAAGAATGGTTAATGATGTTATGTGAATGATATTTCTTAAATACTTCTCGTTCTAAAGATACAAGCGTTTTAAAATTAGACCAATGCTATTCTTATGGGGACATTCTCTTCCAATGCACCGAACTCGCTTCCCGCATTAGACTTGTGGTTCAGTATTGACAGTGATAGCGGGTCCAGTGAGGGCAATAGTTAAGGTTACAAAAGTTTCAGTGAGGGTAGTCTGTCAGGAGAGTTCCAGTGAGGGAAGTACACAAGAAAACAATGAAGAGGAAAGGAGATACCCGTTAAGAGATAGACGACCTAAGATTTTTCCAGATTTTGTAGCAAATGTGAAAATTGATAATGAGGCAATCGGGATGATTTCACTATCAGGCGATAATTGACAGTGCAGGAGGCATTTGCCATAAATCGAGTAGGTTGGGAAAATGCAATGAAAGAAGAGTATGAAAACCTAAAACAGAAAGAAAAGTATTCACTTGTAAACTTACCTGTGGGGGAAAAAAACAGTAAAATGTAAATGGGTACCGGTATTTAAGCAGAAGGTGAATGCTGCAGGGGAAGTTGAAAGATACCGAGCAAGACTGGTAGCTAAAGACTACACACAACAGTATGGTGTAAATTATCATGAGACATTTTCTCCTGTGGTTAGTTTTCCTGCCTTGAGACTTTTGATTGCTTTGTCTGTTGAATTAGATTTAAAGTATTTTTCACTTACGTATAACAGCTGCTTTCTTAACCCGAGAGTAGTCGCGCCCCTGTTTTGTAACGTTAGTAGTCGCGCCCGGTCCTTTAGACCGCATTATTTATTATGGTCTTAGAACGTTAGGATGACGTTTTGATTACCAATATAAGATAATTTATCATATATGTGACAGCATACATGGTTATATTAATCAATTATCAATCAATAATCAATGAAACACAGAATGTTGCAAACCTACAAAAAGGTATAAAAATATGTTTTGAAACACCCTGTAGTTCGAATTATTAGTAAACCAAGACAGTAATATTATGCCAACAATGTTGAAGAATAATCAACCTTCAATAACAAAATACATGTCTCATAATAGTGATTGAGTATGTATATTTTTGCCTCCCTTATTAGTCGCGCAGCGGTCGAAAAGACCAATCAACCGAACAGGACCTCTTATCTTAGTTGAAGTTCTGCAGAACACTGAATCGTGTATTGCACACTGGCTTCACAAATCTATTTTGGGAAGGTAGGCGGAACTAGACAAGCCACGCATGCGCGCTGTACAAATACCAACTGTTGAAAAAAAAAGTCGGTCTAAAAGACCACACGCGACTACTCTCGGGTTAAATGGAAATCTCAATGAAGTTATTTACATGGAGCAGCTGGAGGGCTTTATAGAGGAACCAGGTAAAGTGTGGCTTCTGCACTAGGCCATTTATGGACTGAAACAGCCATTGAAGTCCTGGTAGGATTTTTGTAACCAAGTTATGAAGACCAAGGTTGGTTTCAAAAGTCTGGCAACAGAGCCCTGTGTTTATTTTAGTGGTAAGGGGTCAACGCTGTGTATCATTGCTGTTTACGTAGAGGATTTTCTTGTAATGTGTAAAAGAAAGGAGGTAGCAGATGATCTGTCCAGTAAATTAAAAAGACACTTTTACCTGAGAAATTTGGGTGAAGCTGAACGTGTCCTACTGGGGATGACAGTCACTAGGACTGTAAATGGTATTAAACTTGATCAGACTGAATAGTACATTAAAAATGTGATTGTAAAGTTTGGACTAACTGAGAGTGTTCCACAAGAAGCCAAACTACAGCTTGTGAAAGGGGATCCAAATAATTTACCCAACATGCCCTATCAAATGTTGATAGGCAGCCTTATGGTTGTACTAGGCCTCACATTTCATTTGCAACTGGCAAATTAAGTTGTTTCAACAGTTGTTTTTCGAAGAAACATTTATGAATATGCAAAAATAGTGTTAAAGTATCTCAAAGGAACCATGGACTATGGGTTACATTATACTAAATCAAGCAAAGGCTTGAAGGGATTTGCAGATGCAGACTGGGCCAACGATAAGTTGGACAGAAAATCTTGTTCTGGGTTTTTGTTCGAACTTGCAGGAGGGGTGGTCTGCTGGGAAAGCAGAAAACAAACAATGGTGACATTGTCCACCACCAAAGCTGAGTATGTCATCCTCTCCATCTGTACCAAAAGGGCAGATATTTGGTATAGAATTTTAACTGAAATTCTTGGGTCCCGGGGGTACAGGGACCTTTTTAATACCAATAAGTTTTGTATTTTTAATAACAATCAGTCGGCTGTTAAAAATGCAAACTGTATAGACGTAAGGAAACGTTCTAAACATATTGATGTAAGATATAAGGAAGGAGCTGGCAAAGTCTTGTGACCATAGAGTATGTGTCAATGGACAACATGTTGGCTGACATCTTGACAAAACCTCTAGGCTAGTTACGTCGAAACATAACAAGTTTGTTGAGGGTGTAAACTTGGCTTAGGCATGTCTTAGAGCATTCAACCAGATTAAGTGAGTGTGTTGGAAATAGTTCAGCGCTTCAACGTTTTCATATGAAGCCTACCTCCATTATCAAGTTTCAACTCACTGCCTTGTAAACAACTGTTGTAGGCCTATCCTGTATGCACTGTTTCATAAAATAAACCTCTCTTCCGTTTTCCAATCAGCAAGATTCAGTCGTCATTAATTCCACTCCGTGTTTAATCCGAGGTAATCCACTGATCTTAAATACTTTAGGCTAAAAAAATCAACAAAGAATGCATTCAAATACTAGTGCTGGGCTCTGACATATCATTCAATTATCGATACCTATCGCATGAAAAATTTTGATGTGATATTGATATCAAAATGAAATTGTTTGTAAAAAAAATTTAAAAAATAAAATTTAAAAAAAATTAAAAAAATTAAAAAAGTGGGTACTATATTTTTCATACTTTGTGGACAAATAGGGTTGATAAGGAAACCCATTCACTATTTTTCAATCTCACAAACACGTTTTATGACCTGGCACCGGCACCTTCACCATTTTTGGGTTTTTATATCACCATTTCTCATTACCTCTACAAATAAGAACAAGAAATGTGTTGGTAGTTTGGGGAATATTTGAGAATATTGGGAGTCTTTTTACGGGAATATAATAGGTAGGGCCTAGGCCTAGGAGTAGCACTATGTGCATATTTCATCGTTTTTAGAGAATAGGCCTAGCCTATGGTTCCTAATTATATAAGCCTGAATGGATGAAGAATACCAGGGTAGGCCTAGATACCCAACTAGCTGGATGACAACGGGTACCTGGAGACCCAAATCCGTAGGCCTAGGCCTAAATGACTTAAATTCACGTGCCTAGAGGAATTCTAAAATCTTCTTTGGGTACCGGTAGGCCTACATGTTTGTTGAATTGAACTAGCCTAGGGGAGAGGGGGGGACATTGGTACAGGGGGCACATTGGTACAGTTTGAATTTTGCCACCCATGTTTAATTTTCAGCAGTGTATTATGAGTGATCTAGGCCGCATTCCGATATTCGCTCCAGTCGCTACGGCCGTAGCGCCTATGGGGCGCAGTGGAGCGTATGATTATGCTCCAACATTCGGAACGGGTGTAGCGTTTAAAACATGGCTGACCGTGAAATTATCAGATTGCTTAATTAGAAGAATGCTTAATTAATGGTTATTTCATTGATTCTTTCATCAACAATTATTTCCAAACCTTAAATTTAGAGAACTAATGGACTACGTAGACATCCTTACAGTTTACGTGTTATTTTCAGCAGTCCTTTCGTAAATCTTCAGTTGCCGACATCTTGGTTTACCCCCACTCCACGGAACGCTCCTAGTGCCGGGCTGAAAACCCTCAGCGTTAGGAGCGCGCTGAGAATGCTCCAGTAGCGTATTTCGGAAACACAAGGCGGGGCGTTTGGAGCTAATTTCGGAATGGGTGGAGCGCGGCTACTGCGCTACGTAGCGAGTATCGGAATGCGCCCCTAGATGGCAGTGAGGAACTCTACCAGCTCTGAAAATCTGAGCCATTTCCATTGATAAATGGCTAAGTTATGATATAAATTGTATTTAGTGATGTGGAAAGTAAATAGTTGTGATAAACTTTGTAATGGTTGATTATAATGTTATTGTAGGTAATTCAAGCTATTTTTTTTTTATGTGATGACCGCAATTTATCTGATTAAATTGTAAGCACATTGCTATGACTGTACACCTAACCTCAAATTTTTTGAATTTATTTTCTAAAACAATACCAGATGGGGCACATTGGTACACAGCCTTGGGGGCACATTGGTACATTACAGGCCCTATGCACCAGCTAGTGTTAATAAAAAAATCTATCTGTAGACCTAATGTTGCAGTCTATCTTAGGCCTAGATTAGTATTTAGTAGGCTATATATACATAGTAAAATAGCATTCTAGTGTAGTATATAAGCTGTCTGTCTATTGTAGGCAAACCTCGATCTAGATATTTTCCCACAATAATGTAGTTTAACGTTAAGCTAATTTTAAGCACGTACCTAATACTAGGGTCTATGTGGACAAGTTTAATAGCTCATCCTAAACCACTATTGACATACATAAAATAAACACCCTATGTAGGCCTAAACTTGTAAATACTGACCAGTAAACATGTGTGTACCAATGTGCCCATACTAGTACCAATGTGCCCCGCCTATGGGGTACATTGGTACATTTGTAATAATTTTCTATATGTGGATTATTTATTAGTAGTGGTCACAAATGTGAAAGATGTAGTACACATATCATACCTAGATTAAGGGTTGTATTTTACTATGACAAAGGTCTCATTCCCAAATTTGCACATGTAGTATATGTAAAAAAAATTGAAACGTTCTGAACTGTACCAATGTCCCCCCCTCTCCCCTACATTAAACTAGGCCTAGGCTTACCTACAATACTAAGATGTATGAATTACAAGTTGGTGGTTATGGAAACTGCCCAACAATTCCAAATCCCCCTATTCCTTCATAGGCTATAAATGTATGGTGCAATGTTTTAGTTTGTCAGATGTTTGTCCTTTAGTTCAAACTAATGTTACATTGTTGTAGTAAAATTGCTAAGCTTAAACTAGGCCTATACAAAATGGTGGCATTTAAACTTCCACAGATTCAGGTGACCCAAACCCGAGAGGGACAGGAACAGAATCCATATTTTACTACCTGATGTAATTCCTAGTAAGGTAGGTCTAGGCTACTGCAGACACAAAACTAACCTTTGCCGTTTGGTGTGTGTAGGGAGTGTAAGTGATGTCGGATAATATGCCTGCTCCTCAGTGTCATAATCTTGTGGTCGTCGATGTAAGGTCATAGTTTCCTGCGGTGAAGTGGCATTCGGCTCCTCGTCGACGTAATAACTCGACCCATGCATGCTCTTGCAGTTCTCACATTCCGAACGGTAATCGTCGTTGTCGTCGGGCGGAAGGGGCATAGAGAGACATGGATAAGAACAATCACACGTGTCCGAACACTTATTCAAATCGTTCAGAGGTGAAGAACCGAGTTCCGAATTACTATCTGCATTGGTCGATACAGTATATAACGTGGGTTCTATTACAGTAGATTCGGAGAAGTGAGGAGATGTGGAGGTAATCTCGGGAGGTGGAATGTTTACAATAGTAACACTGTTTCTAACATAACTTGAGCCAGTGCATAAACTGGGATCAAATGATTCACCACCCGACATGGATGGTGGTGGTCCGAGTAGAACGTCTTCGTAAAAAACGTCGGAACGAATAGCATCGGCAGTGGAGTTTTCGGAAGCAATCGGCAACGGCGGCGGAATGTCCATTATAAGTCGCGACGTACGCCTAGAGTCGGAAACATCGCGAGCCGGGCGATCTCTCGTCAGAGTGGAGCTGGTTTCTATGTGGAAGCTTCCGCTGGTAGCTAGATTGATTGGAATGGTCCGATGTCCCGTACCGCTGCACAGCAGAGAAGAGCTGCGATCGTTTGTATTGGAAGCGATTGCCGCAGCTAGGGCGGCTTCAGCTCTCGCCGCTGCAACGGCCTCTTCGTAAGGGGGAGGAGCCTCGCCGCGAGGGAAATAGTTCCCCGGTGGTTTCCACAAGGGATAGTGAGACGACGGCTCGTCGTAGGAGAAGTCCAAATGTCGTTCTTGATTACCACTCCCTAAATAACCCATATTGTCTGGTAAGTAAGCCAAACTTCCCGTAATATAGCCAATACTTCTTTCATCTTCACTTAACTGGCGGTTCTGTCGTCCTAGAAACAATAAAATAATCATGAGTGGGTACGGTACGCCTCTGGTTTTCACTAGTCACAAGAAACAAATTTCCCCTGCAATTGACTGGGTTATGTCACTTATTTAGACATCTACTTCATGAACACTTACCTCGAATTTTCCGCTGTCTGAGACGATGAATAAGGAAAAACAAAAGAGATAGTGATAGTATAGCTGTTATGGCACTCGCAATGAGCCGCAATCCAAAATCTGCGGTGAAGTCGACATCCGGATGTTTGGGTAATAATGTATCGTCAAGGCAGATAAAATCACAACACGAGTTCCCAACTCGAAATGATTTGCAATCCTTCAAACAAACAAAAACATAGCTTATTAGCTTAATTTGGTCACATGCCTATAAATATGATAAGCAAAGCTACCAATTGAATTGTGTAGCATTGCAGCAGATTTATTATAATGCAATCACACAGTAGGCTAAAATAGGTATGACCGTGCAAGGGACGTAAATTTATCATTAACTAATGTGTAATACTAATACCGTAACACATTCCTACAAATAAAGTATCTAGGGCGACGGTCGTTTGCCTGCAACCATTAGCACGCGACTGCTTAGGCGACGACTAGCTCGACCCTGTATAGTACTCCTTACCCAAGTTGGGGGGTTTTTAGCTATCTGCACACGCTGCCCGGAAAGATTTACAATCTTGAAACTCGCCATATGAGCTGATATGTGGTCCATGACCTACTAAAAAAAAAATCAGCCCGATCCGATAACCCGTTCTGTGTTAACCCATCGGCTTACCCGAGCGTCGATTCGACGGGCTGCATGTAGTGCCTGCCGAATTACCTGGCCGTCAGATCGACGGGCTGGAACAGCGTGCTACATTATCGGTCGTTATACGAGAATGGTTCGTCCAATTGCCAAGAGAGTGCTCTCGTTGTACTTTACGCACTTCGCTTTATCTAACGATATGTTTGGCTCGTATCTAGGTCAAGTTTGAGCATTTCTATGCTTGAAGGAAAGATATGTTTGCATTCGTGGGCAGTATGGCGGCGCGCGGGCTATGGGGGAGACGGCAATATTCAATATTTTGCTTGTCATCACGATTATGAGGGGTGTTATATTTTGGCCCCAACAAAAATTTGCAGGAGAGTTCATAACCACGAGACATTTATTTAGGCTATATTTCACAATTTATTTTAGGGAAATCGGCATATTTTTGTAGGAGCGGTAAACATTTCAACTGGAATGCGCTCCTCACCCGCTTTTGCAAAAAATAAAAGGATTTTAGGGGTAGTGCGCCGCGATTTTTAATGGTTATTATGTGTATGTAGTTTTTTATGGTAATGGTTTTAATGGCTGGCTGGATAGCTAGCTGGGTAATTCTGACGGAGAGGAATAAGAGCCTACAGAAAATACGGTAAATCTTGGTATGGAATGCAGTGCCTTTTGCTTTCAAAACCAAAATTGGGTTTAACAGGGACCGGAGAATATCAAAATTTTGGATAATAATCAAAACACGTAGTAATTACTAAGGTGTGGTAATTTGTACAAACTTGAAATTAAACATGCTCTTTATAAATGTCTAGCATCCAAAAAACAAGGCCAAGGGGCTAAATTTGGGGGGACCGAGTGCCTTTTGCTTTCAAAACCAAAATCGGGTAACAGGGACCGCTCAAGCTAACAGGTGGAGGGTACCCACTACCCGCCCGCCCCGCCATTTTAATATCCAGCCTGTCCCGAAAATGTGTGCAAGGGGCTTCATTATATTACCCCCCTTGCGGCTGCAGTTCTACTGTATGTATGCCAATTTTTTTCTTTTCGTTTTTCTTTTTTAATTATTTTCTTTCTTTCTTTTTCTTTTTTTTTTACCTTTCCTTTTTTTCTTTTTCTTTTCTTTTCTTTTTTTCTTTTCATTCCCCACCTTTTTTATATTTGATTTATTCATTAATTGCAATTAATATCCTTTTAATTTGTTACCAAATTTGCAGTCTTGGGGACGCTACTTTTAAAAAGTAGCATGCTATCGCTACCACTACATGCCCCGAAAAAGTAGCTTCGCTACTTTTTCGCTACTTTTTTTCAGATGTAGCGACGCTACATTCGCGCTACACAAGAAATATAGCGCGCTATTTTTCGCTACATATTCATGTTTGATCGGGGGGTGACAGCATTCTCAAATTATCCCTTTTTTATAGGCTTTTTACGTCGTGCCGCAATGATTTTTAACTCCATTTATGTCAACTCGATCGTGATCTATCATGAAAAGCACATAGTTTCGGTTGCCATTGTGATAGAAGGCTTTCTTTCAACGTTTAGGCAAGCTAGGCCCTAGGCCTAACGATCAACAATCATGCTGCATTTCTTCTTTTCAACAACGTGTTTTTCGCGGAATCACTGCAGAAGAATGCGACAAACAACTCTCGGAATAGGCCTACTGGTGCCGGGCAATAGCGATATAGCCCGGAATGTCCCAAGGGAGGGGGGATATGACAATAATCACTTCATTTTAATGTGCAATTCAGACGATTGGCGTAATTATTTCGAGGCTTTTGCTCTTAATCAATAATACGACTTCTAATAATTATCGTGGATACATCTTTGTTTATGACCCTGAAATATCACTCAAGATGCACCACGCAATTTAATAATCACTGCAATATTTTTGGTAAAGTCAGCTCACACGATGTGACAGATCGGCGATCGCTCGCATCCTTCGGACGACGCTGAGAGAGAGAGAGAGAGAGAGAGAGAGAGAGAGCGAGACAGAGGCTCGTTGGGAGAGAGCGAGGGAGATGGTGTGCAAGTGGGACGAGATTACGGGCCGGTCTACACGTCGAACACATGACGTGGCGCGGCGGGCGTTACAAGTTAGTTTGCAGTGCCGACTTTTGACTTTACGTGGTACTGGGACTGCTGGCGCCGGAACTTAAAAAGTAGCGCAAATATCACGCTAACGCTACAAAAAATTGTAGCATGCTACCGCTACAATATGCCCTCTTAATAAAGTAGCGCGCTACTGGCTCCGCTACACGAAAAAGTAGCATGCTACATGTAGCGCGCTACTTGTAGCGCGCTTCTCCCCAAGACTGCAAATTTGTTGAGTTTTAATGCATTGTTGTAATATTACAATTTCAAATATTTACTTAAATGTAGGCCTAGTTCATTGTTGTGTCTGCATCTATGTCATTAGATTTATTTAGTTGTCCTCCTTTGTAAATCAGTTTTTATAAATATAAATAGGATAGACGTTACCGGTAAAAAAAAAAAAAAAACAAAAACAAAAAACAAGCCGAGCAGAAAATAAAACTTCACCATCTCCGATTTTGGTGAAACTTGGCAAATCTACTCTTACTAACATGTAGATTGATCGTAGAAAATTTTGTATTCCTGACGTGCTTAGTTTTCGAGTTGCTCAAAAACTCAAATTTGGCGACGCTGAGCGGCGTATCTAAAATCTAAATTGGTAACTTTTAAACCGTAAGACGTAAAAGGCTATTTTTTTTTTATCAAAGAGTTTTTTACTGTTAATTTAATTAAGGCCTTGACCAATATGTACCCTATTTGAAATTTGAATGCATTCCCAATTGTGAAACCATGTAGGCCTAAAAAATCTAAATTTGTTTTTAAAGTCTACCCTACGAGAAAAAGTATTTTTTGAAAAATAAAAAAATAAAAATGTGTTTTTGTATTGATGTTTTTTACATGTACAAAAAAAATTGGAATGGGATGGCATTGGAGTCATAACACAGGGTCCATTTGTTGTGAAATTCAAATTTGCTGTAGGCCTAAAGTCCTTTGCAAGTAAAGAACGATCCCAGGTATCAAGAAATTTCCCCTCCTCGTTACCACCTCCACTTGGCACGGGTGACAGTGCTCGCGAGGCGTTGGAATGCGGTAGGCTGCAAGACCCATTCATCCAGTGTCATTGTTAAGAACTCAATTTTTTTAAGTAGTTAAATTGTTATTATTTTGCATTTATTTTCAAATACATGGAATCACACGTAAAATTAATATAAAATAAACTTTGTATTTTTAAAATAGCTTGAAAACTGCCGTAATTATTGCCTGCCGTAATTATTCTGATCGTAACCATGAAGTTACAACTAACTCTAATTACGTCAGTTTTCATGCTATTTTAAAAATACTAAGTTTATTTTATATTAATTTTACATGATTATTCCATATAGTAATTGAAAATAAATGAGAAATTATAACATTTTAACTACCGTACTTCAAAAAATTGCGTTCTTAACAATGACACCTGGATGAATGGGTCATGCGGCCTACCCCATTCCAACGCCTCGCGAGCACTCTCACCCTTGCCGAGTGGAGGATGGTAACGAGGAGGGGAAATTTCTTGATACCTGGGATCGTTCTTTACTTGCAAAGGACTTTAGTTAATTTCTTTGAAAATAAAAACGGAAGGTAAAAACTGACACATAACGCACATTTGGTGCTTGACCCTATGATATATCATGATCCCAATGCCATTCCATTCCAATTTTTTTGTACATTGTAAAAAACATCGAGAAGCTACAAAAACACAATTATATTTTTTTATTTTTCAAAAAATACTTTTCTCGTAGGGTAGGTTTAAAAACAAATTTAGATTTTTTACATGGTTTCACAATCAGGAATTCATTCAGATACAAATATAAACTAAATCGCCAATTTTTTTTTTATTAGGCTTTTACGTCCAACGGTTTAAAAGTTACCAATTTAGATAGGTTTACGCCGCTCGGCGTCGCCAAATTTGTTTTTGAGCGGGGCGTTACTCGAAAACTAAGCGCGTCAGGAACACAAAATTTTCCACGATCAATCTTCATGTTAGTAAGAGTAGATTTGCCAAGTTTCATCAAAATCCGAGATGGTCATGGGAATGGCCTAGTTGATTTGACATGGAATTACCCGGACCCAAAAATGTAAAAAAACAACTCTGAACTTAAAAAATTTAATCGTTCAAAGAAAAGGCTACCTACACAACTGAGAAGTTTCAAACGTGGAATTATACACTTTGTGGGGGGAGAAAGAGAGATTAATTTTGATTTGATTTGATTTGATTTGATTTGATTTGATTGTCGTCTTTATTGATGGCGGGATTAAGGCCTGTTAAGCCTTCTCTTCCATCCAACCACTTCCTAATTACAACAAATCACGACATTACAGGATTACATAAAATAATGAAACAAATTTTAAATACTATGATCACACAAGTTAAATGTGCAATTTAAGAGCTAAAAATAATGTTAACATCATACTAAAATAGGTAACTAAAACAAACTAAATTATGAAATAATACATTAGGAGTAACATTATTGCAAAGTTAAAATTTTCTAGGATATGGTAATGAAATGCAAATTGTGGCTTTAACTCTATTTATGTAAATCTAAAATAGCTTAAGTTAAGAAACATTCATTCATCCATTCACACAAAAGTACACAATTAATATGGTTTTAGCCATTGTGTGCAGAAATACAAAGTGAGCAGGAGCAGGTTGTGGTGTGCGTTACTCAATCATTGACAAAGGCTGTAGCGGCTGATGTTTATAGCTGCTAATTAATTATAATTACTCAAGTAATGTTGATATACTTTACGCTTGAAAGTGTCGTAACTAATTCCGTAAACATCCCTGATGCTGGTTGGGAGAGTATTCCAGACTCGAATAGCGTTTATTGTAAAAGAGTGGTCAAGAAGATTGGTTCTATGGGTTGGAAATGTTAACTGAGTACCTGATCTAGATCTAGTGTTGAAGGTATGGTTTGAGAATAAGTATTGAAAATAAGATGCTAGATACGAAGGTGTTGATGTTGAGAGCAGACGATGAACAAGGCAAATCGAGTGTAGATTTCTACGGTCATTTAGACGAATCTACTCAAGATTTTTGAAACCAGGGGTAATATGATCATATTTTTTGATACCAAAGATGAAACGAACACAGGCATTTTGAGCTCTCTGAAGACGAATAGAGAGGTCCTCCTCCTCAGTTAAGTCATTGTACACAACGTCGCAATAATCAAAATGAGGCATGACGAGGCTTTGTACGAGCAATGATTTTAATTTTGTTGGGAGGAAGTTTTTTAAACGGTTTAAAGAGTGTAAATATGTGTAGGTTTTCTTAACGCCGCTTTATCTTCTAGATACGTAGCGCGTTTAGACATTTATTAGGGCTCACCGCCTGGGTAATCCATTGGTTCCTTGATAATTCCTATCCAAATCCTAGCAAAGGCAGTGAGCAAAAGGTCTTGGTAACCATGGCAACCAGAGTCGATAAAGAAGTTTCCCCGGTTTATCGTCGGTAATCAACCCAAGGACCAAACAAAGTACAATGTTGAATATACAAATTTGCAGATAAGTAAGGTATTATTTGTTGACAATGGCTGTTATAATATATACACATTTTTATATTAGATATTATCATTACTAGGCGTAGGTTCATGCCTCAGGCAAACTATTAGAATATATTAAATTGCTTGACATGGATTTGACTACATCCAGTTACATACTTTTGGACGGTGAGAACGCCACATTTCTAGGGCGGTGAGTCCCAGAAATTTTTAATACACGAACATCCAAACGCGCTTCTCTATTAACGTAGTTAATAAGATCCAGGTTCTCTAGGTTTTCTGACACACGTGTTTGATATGTTCCGTCCAGGTCATGTCATCTGTCATAAAGAGTCCCAAGTTTCTAAAATGACGCTGAAAAGGTATAGTCGTGCCGTTTAAGGTAACGGGGTTGATTTTTGTGCGGTCTATTTTTGCTAGCAGTTTGTGATAACCTAGAATCATAGATTGGGATTTTATGGGATTTATAGTCGAACAATTTTTGGTCGCCCAGGCATGTAAAGATTGCAAATCCTTGTTCATCATTTGAATTGTTTGGTTAATTGCGAGAGGGGAGGAATGAAGATAAATTTGAAGGTCGTCGGCGTAAAGATGGTGATAACAATATTTGAGCGATTTCGATATGTCATTAATAAAGAGTGAGAATAATAATGGCCCTAGTACACTGCCTTGAGGCACCCCAGTCTTACATGGCATCCATTCAGATTTTTTATCACCCGATACTATACATTGCTGTCTTCCACTGAGGTAAGACTGCATCCACAGAAGAGTTGGGCGGGAAAAGTTTATACATTCAAGTTTAGTCATTAGTATGTCAAAGTCAACTGAGTCAAAAGCTTTGCTAAAGTCAAGTAAAGTCAGAAGTGTAAGTTGTCGACTGTCCATTTTTGTTCGTATATCGTCAGTTACTTTGATAAGCGCTGTGCACGTAGGCCTACTATGACTGGAACGGAATCCTGATTGGTACTGGTCTAGTATATTGTTTTCTGTTAGAAAATCAGTTATATTTGAGTGTGAACAATATACTCGAGCGCCTTAGAGAGAGATGGTAGGATACTGATTGGACGGTAGTCACGAACAGTGCTGGGATTTGGTTTCTTTGACCTAGAGAATTTTCATTTTTAGAGTTTGGATGTTTCAGTAAATGGTAAAAATTTTAAAAATATCTGGGATGGGTCAGCAACCCATCCTGGATGACTTTCAATGGAATGACCCAAATTCTTGTATATTAGGCCTAGACCTAGGCCTATATCCCCTAAGGAAATGTGTTTAAAATTTTAATAGATATAAGGTACCTAGCCTAGGGTTGCCATAAGTGCTGGTGCAAAAAAGAGGACATTGTTTTTAGCAAATTGTTTTTAGCTAATAAATCACATATCTAATTTGCATTATACTTTTTATTGTCATTATTTATTACTGTTTACATCAAATCGCTAGATTAGCTACAGCTTCCTCAGCTGCCGAAATATCATTTTCTAATTTTGACCCTTTAGGTGTGAAAAATGAGTCAATTTTTAAATGAACTAGAGGCACTCTGAACACAATTAACATGTTTTGTTGTTTTTATGTGAGCTTCTAAATCTAGACTTCCTTTGTTCGCAATAGAGATGAAAGTACCATTACTACATATAAGACACTAGGCTTCCCAGTCATATCTACCTTTCTTAAAAGATGGATACTTTTCTCCGAGCTTGTCAGAAAACTTACATTTACGCTAAGACATAGCGCGAACCTTGACACTGTCACCTGCACCAGCCGACCGGCCTCACGTTCACGGCAATAACGGAACAAGGCCAAGGCTGTACTGCCACCCGAACGGAGATGTCTTGCATGCACGTATCTGAATGCCGCGCCGAGCCGACTGCCGTGCTGTGCCGCGTCAATGCGTCATCGAATAGTGTACGTATAGTCTGATTTTCGTGATAAATGTAGCCGCGCCCGTAATTATACAAAAACCCGGACATTTCACGCTTTTATGAAAAAGCCGCCCGGACGCATAAACAGCATACGAAAAAGAGGACATGTCCGGCTTTAACCGGACGTATGGTAACCCTAACCTAGCCTAGCCTACATGTCTCTTGTACTCAGCAGACCAAATTATAACCAGGGTCATTCCAGGATTTTTTTATTTGCAATACTGGTTAAAGGTTGTTTTTTTTTACTTGTTCTAGCCTACATTTTGTGATTTTTCTATGATGAAGGGATAAAAAACAAAAATACTGTCATTAGGCCTAGGTGCCTATAGGCTACCTCTAGGCCTATCTAGTAATTTAACAACCAAAGAGGGATTTTACTTTTTGGTTGAGTTTTTTGACCCCCTTTTGTGATATTATTCAAAATGTTCAAAATTTAACCTAGTTTCCACTGTAAAGAAACATTATTTCGGTAGGCATATTGCGTTCAGATTACTACTTTTTTCAATAGGTCTAACGTACCAAACGCATTCTAAAACCTAATTTTCAAAAAAAATCCTGCGGCGCTAATGTTACCCCCGTGCTTGGTTCCTCTCCCATGAATATACATGTCTAGGGCCTATCCCAAAAACACATTTGTATCTCATAGGCCTATCTACCCTGTAAAATAAGCACGCTTCGTCACTGGTATTCGCCAATAAAAAAATGCAAGCATCCACCTGGATAATTCCGCCTAGAATGACCCCCCATTCAAATGCCAAGGAGCATTTTAACGCTAACGTCATGTTGCCCTTACAGCTAGTGATAAGACCTACAGACATACCTGTGGTGGAGAACAGAGAACAGCTTTACACCACTTTGGATTGCCATCTTCACAGACACATAACGTGCAGGTATCAGGACCGGGTACATAGTGTAGGCCGGGTGCTATTGTTCGGTCAAGTAGATCAGTGCACTCACCAGAGCTTCGTAAAGTTGTTGTGCCTGCAGAGTAGGAAGAACATACCGGTAAAAGTAGGTAGGCTCTACTGTACCGGAACTCATTTTGTAAGGATTGTGTAAAACAGACAAATTAAAAAATCCAACCTTGACCAGAACTAAAACCAGGGTTGGCCAAAACACTTTTAAAAAAGTTCCCAACTGTAGGTTGTGCGGATTGGGTTTTAGACAAAATCAATCGAAGAAACATTGCTCATGAAAAGGGCCTATTGTACTTTTAGGTTTTATTTATTTTTAATATATTTAATTTTGTACCATCAGTAGCATTGGATAGCACCACAATGTCATGAATAATAGAAGATCAAAGAAGACGCAAATTAAGGTGTGGAAGATACAAAGAAAAGAAGAAAGAGACAAGTTTAGGCAAAAGATACGAGAAATGTTGCCATGTGGAGACATTCAGGGAATCAAAGAAGAATGGCAAGGATTTAAGGCTGCCTTTGTAACTAGTGCAGAGGAAGTATGCGGAAGAGCAACGGGGAGAAGAAAAGAGAAGGAAACACCGTGGTGGAATGAAACAGTCAAAGAAGCTGTGCGCGTTAAGAGACTGGCGTGGATGTAGAAGATCAAGAATTATACAGAGGAAAATGTCATAAAATATGTGAGGGCGAAACAAACGGTAAAGCAAATAGTGACTAGAGAAAAAGAAAAGAGTATGGAGGAGTTCGGAGAGAATTGGAGGAAGATTTTCAAGGAAATAAAAAATTGTTGTACAACATTATCAAGGAGAAAAGGGGGAGAGTTTTAGAATCACATTTCCTATGAAAAGAAGACGGAACCGTTACAAACGACTCGCAGGAGAAGAAAACGTTATGGAAAAAATATTTTGAGAGTTTGTTAAATGTAGAGGATTTAAGGAATGGAAGACCAGCGCACAAAAGTATTACCGAAGATAGCCCTAGTGAAGCAGGAGAAGACGAAGTAGAAGATGAGGAAGAAGAAGAGCTATCAGAAGCGGAAGTTAAATTGGCACTAAAGGAAATGAAAAACGGGAAGGCATGAATGATGAAGTAGTTGTAGACATGATTAAAGCAGCAGGAAAAGACGGGGAGTACTGGATTTTCAGAGTGTTGACTGCAGCTTTGAGAGATAAAAAGATTCCAAAGGATTGGGAAAAGGGTATCATTAGGTATTATAGTACCAATATTTAAAAAAGGTAACAACAAACAGTGTGGTAATTATAGAGGTGTCACTCTACTTTGCCAATGTGCCAAGCTGTATGAAAAAGTGCTAGAAAAGAGAATGAAAGAAAAGGTGGAAAGAGGCTTGAGGGAGGAAGTGGACGGTAACCGTGTACTTGATTTTCTCAATAAGACAGCTCATGGAAAGAGAAAGGGAAAAGGGGGAGGAGGTATGGATGGTATTTCTGGATCTTACAAAGGCCTATGACAGAATGCCCAGAGAGAGAGTTTGGGAATGCCTCCGAAAAAAGAAGATTGATATAAGATTGGTGGAAAGAGTACAGAGTATGTATGTGAAGAATGTGAGTTGCGTGGAAACTAAGGATGGCAGAACGGATTGGTTTGAAGTCAAGACAGCCTGTCTTGACTGTCTTGTCCCTTGTCTGAGACCTGTCTTAGACAGGTCTCAGACAAGGGAGTGTACTGTCACCGATGCTCTTCAATATAGTACTCGACGAGATATTGAGGAAAGTGGAGAGAGGTGGGCCGGAGTCGTCCAAAACCGTAATATATGCTGACGATATACTCATATGGGGGAAGTCTTGGGAAGAGGTACAGAAGAAAGTGGAGAAATGGAATGAACGTACGGAAGAATTTGGACTAGAGATAAGCATTGACAAGAGTGAAGTGATGGTTATGGGGAAAAGTAAGAGGTCTGGGAATAGGAAAAAGATTGTAATCGAGGGGAAGAACTAGTAGAGACACATATGTTTAAATACCTGGGCAGCATAATCTCCGACGATGGAAAAATAGACGCAGAGATTGCAAGGCGTACTGGTATCGCAGAGAGTTTCTTCCAGTTAGTGAGGAAACTGCTTTGGAAAAAAGAAGTGCCAAGGCGATGTAAACTTTTAATATACAAAGCATATTTTGTACCGGTACTCACATACGGTGCAGTGACATGGCCAGTTGGAGGTAAAGAAGAAAGACAAATTCAAGCTGCGGAAATGAAATTTTTAAGGAGTGTAATGGGAGTTACGAAGATTGATAAGATGAGGAGCACGAAGATAAGGAAAGAACTAGGAGTAGAGAGTTTAAACTTTAAGCTAGGGAAAGAAAGGCTGAGGTGGTTTGGACACATGAAGAGGATGCAGAAGGACAGGATCCCGAAGATACAGTATGAACAAGACGAAGGAAACAAACAGAGAAAAAGAGGGAGGCCCAGACTGAGATGGGAAGAAGTTATAGTGCTCAATGGATTTGAAAAGGAGAAATGGAGCTTGGGAAAGGATTAACCAAGAAAGATGTTGGGAAGAACGAAAAATATGGAAAAAACTGGTGGAGGTCCCTGAGGAAGAAGACAAGGAGAGGAAGAAAGTGAAGTTGATGACGCAGAGGAAGAAAAAGATGATGTGGGAGAAGCGTCAGGCATGGCTAGCCGGCTTCGATGATCCCGGGGAGCCAAGAATGTGGTGGGAACCTCCCACCCCCTACCCGACTTAGTTGGAAATGGGGTTCGATATTAATTAATTTAATGCAATATTTTCGTTAGGCCTATATTGGTCGGTGGTCCGTGACCGAGCAAACGGCTACTCCCATCTAAATGAAACTTTATGGGAACATTCAAAATCACTGAACTTAGATAATATAGGCCTACTACTTAGGCCTATGTTATGATTTTGGGGACAATCGAAGAAATATTTCTCATAAAAATCGTAGGCCTACTTTAAGCGTCAACAATTGCATTGGTCAATATGACCTCGCCGACCTGCACCTTTTCGCGGCTGGCCCAATGAGGCACGCGTAGTGATGGCCCGCTGAAAATTTTCAATTCAATGAAAATTTTCAACAATCGTTGAAAATTTGAAAAAAAATAAAAAATGACTGTTTAATTCTGACAGCATGCACTTTGTTTGCATAAAGTATTTCAGTGTTATTGTTATAATGGCCCTAGCTCCATTTGTTCTCATTGTGTGATTTTTTAGACCTTAAAACTTCTAGGCCTAAATGTTTTACATTACAATTCATCACTTAATTACAATAACATCTATGTAGGTATCAATATCATCACGCTTATTATTTCACTTTTATTTTGTAGGTCTACTAGACCTACTAGGTATAGCTACGTACTTTGAGTGTGAACCAAATTAATTTCAGGCTGCATAGAGGCCTGCAGCTTGCTGAGAAATGAATTAATAGTAGGGCCTATCATCAAAAAAGGACTATTTCTTTTAAATAATGACAACATTAGGTAAACTTATTAAAATGATTCATGAATCATAATATTTTATACTTTGGGCAAGTATAAAACGTCAAATCTCCATCTCAATATGTTTATAGTAGGTAGCCCTAGGCCTAAGTGTAAAAATATAACTGGCCAACTGTAGGCTACCTAGTCTAGTCCTAGTCTCATAGAAACTTAAATAGCCTACAATTATCTCTTATTCATATTAATTTAGACTATTGAGCACTCGATACACAGGAAATTCTCTTATAGCAATAGGTATCAAATCTTGTAGTTTAAGTACAATAGGAAGCAGCATTCATTGTTGACCGGAAACAAATATTTTTACGTATGCCGATTACCGTCAGTCCCGTCACTTGTCAGTAGAAATAAAAAATATCAGGCTAACTGACTTCCAGTGAGTGATCTCCCATGTATCGAGCGCATTAGTCAACGTAGTCCTCCATACCTCCTACAGTCATCCTACTCCTACGGCCTCCGTCTACTTCCCATGTAAATAAATGCCTACAGATTGTGAAATTTTGAAAGTAAGTACAGGAAACGGTGAATAAAATATGATATTGACCCATGAACAATTTTTTTTTAATTTTTAATTTTTCAATGAATTGAAAATTTTCTGAAAATTTTCATTAATTTCATGAAAATTGCCATCACTAGGCACGTGTCCGTTCTCGGTCTTTCAGACTCACAGTGGGACGCCTCGCCTTGCATTGTTGAAGGTAGGCCTACACATGGTTCACGCTTGCTCTTATCTTGATAATAATGACAATGACGACAACAATGGCGACACGAAACACTAATCATGGGACAAAAATAATCTTCCATAAATTAGGCCCTAGGCCTACGGTAATTAATTGATTAATTAATTCCTATTTAGAGTCTACCCACTCAGTCATACTCATAACTGATTTTCAGTGAGTTACCGGTAGTTAATTAATGTTGTTTTAGGGCACTCAACAGTAGAGTTATCAGTGCCCACTTCAAGTTTATTGGAATCTTCCAAATTTTCTATTTCCATAATTGTGGATTACCACCATGTTTTCTTCCCTCCAATGGGAGGAACGTAAGAGAAGACGCGGGGGGTTAATGGGAAGGAGTGAGGATGTTGGATAGGATGGGTTAAACTGGGTGGGAACGGAGGAGTGCTCGTTGCAGAGAGGTCCGGCAAGTATGGAGAAGAAAAAAGTGAAAGAAGAAAATAAATATGAGTAAGGCTGTGTGAATGAAGAAAGGTGTGATAAAAAGTTACGTGAGAGCCCTCTCTGCAACACGTACCCCAACCGGCCAGAGCTCGCTTTTAGTTTTGGGGAATACTCTTCTCCCCTACTTACAGGCCAAACCACGGGAAGGTAGCGAGTTGTGGGGGACAGTAAACCAAAGCGACCAAGCCAGCCCTGTAGGCCACAACGCAATCGGCGAGTGAGCGATAACCAACCAAAGATCAATAGGCCTATTTTTTAATAGGAATTATAGCAAGCCAATCAGTGGTATGGACATCAACAAGTCCGATTCAGAACAACTTTAAATTTATTATGTGCCTCGTTGCTAAGACGAGTGGGAGGAAGCCTGTGGTCGCAGTGCTGGGATCGACAGGTTATAGGCCTAGGCCCTACTACCATTTATGGCTGGGTTATCAACATCGTGGAATGAACCAACTAGGCCTAGGCCTAGGCCCAGGCCTGAGCACCGTCCGAAGCCTAAGCTACTAGGCCTGTATTTTGAAAATGTTCAATCAAAAAAATGTTCATGAAAATTCCACATCTCTGTAGGCCCTACCAATGGCACTGAGTGGCACATCCACATGCAGTTGAATTAGGGCCTACGCCCTAGATGAGGTACGGGACAATTAATTGACCCAGCACTACAAAAATGTTCGCTTTTACTGGTCTAGGCCCAGTGTAGGCCAGCCCTAGCCTAGGCTAGGCCAGGCGGTAGGCCCCTACACCTAAACCTCTAGTAGGGCCTAGGCCTAGCCTAGCTCTAATAATTGAGAAGCTTAGGATCTTGACAAGTCTTTTGAAAATTTTAAAAGCGCAGGGTCTAGGCCCTAGGCCTAGCCTGGTAGGGCCTAGGGTGGCCCTGTCCTAGGTTTGTGATCAGCCCTAGGCCTAGGCCTAGGCTAGGCCCCTAGCCTAGCCCTAGGCAAGATTTAATTCGGGTTAGGCCTACTTACCTAGAATACTATTGAAAATGAATGAAGCACCAAACGCAATTAGAAGTTCATACATCTTTACCACTCATCGTGTTAATTTCATCTTAATATGTTGCGGCAAAACATTTTTTTGACACATCTGACACAATAACGGAAGTAAAAACTAGGCTAGGCCTAAGCCTACTTGATGATCGATTAGGTCCACTCCACGTCAAGTTATTTCAGAAATTATCAAATATTTACTACTAGACGTATGCCTCTGCTTTCCATTATTATTGCGCTAATCCAGCATTGGCAAATGTTCATCACTGCCTTGTTGTAATTTCGAACTTAGATTCAAATTTCAGCGGGAAGTCTTTCATTCAATCAATTCAATGCTTTTATCGTAAATTAAAGCATATTTTTTAAAATAACTTTTCAGAAATTATTTCAAACGATAGTTCATAATTTTGTCTGTGTTTATGTGATCAATGGTTTTAGTAAGTTGTCTTTCTTTGTAAATCAGTTTAATATTATAACTGAATAGGATAATTTCATTTTTGTTAGCATCTTTAAAATTCTGTACAATACATCACAGTATTTAGAACATTCGATTTGTCATGGTTTTATTATTTACAATCTTAGGTCTAGCCTGCCTACAATACACAACATATAAATTGTAATATATAAATTAAATTTTATCAAAGATCAGTATTCCAATTTAAAACAAGTTAACAGTTAAATCCATTAGAATCTTGTTGCCCAAATAAGAAATACCTAAATAATAAATACTAGGAAAACGCTTAAGTCCCGCCGCGTTGTTGGATGAGCGTAATGGTGTATTGAGCTGCCACGTGTTATGCGGATTTTCTGTTGTTCTGTGTAAAAATCATTACTAAGTTGAAGATTTTTTTTTAAATTAATTTAAATTAAATAAAAAACAAACTTTAATTTTTAATTTTTTTAGTAAATCGTAATTTAAAAAATAAAAAAAATCGTAAAATTGCGATTTTCATAAGAAATAATTGTTCGATTGCGCTAAAATTTCACACGAATATATAAATTCATAAAATTATGGTTCTGTGAAAAAATCATGACAATCGGATAAAGCATGTAGGTGTTATAAGTAGAAGAAATTTTTCAAAAATCGAAAAAAATCGTAAAATTGCGATTTTCATGAGAAATAATTTTTTGATCGATTTTTCCCTCCGTGCAGTTTTTCGTTCAGAGATTTCATAGACCTCCATAAAATTTCATCGCAATTGGAGTATTGGTTTAGCCGGAATCGTGTTCACAGACACACAAAAATACAAAAAAAAGAAAGAAAAAAAAAACATTCCGGATTTTTTTCTCCAGTGTAGTGAAATGGAATCTTCGCTTCGCTCGCTACGCTCATCCAAAAATATGCTTGTGTATTAGTACCAAATTATTAACAAAAAGTTTTTTATGAATAAAAATAGAAATAACACAAAACATAACATTAAATTTACATGTTGGACAGTAAGTATATGAAATAAAACTATTGATCTAGTGATGAAATTGATGGACAAAAACTCTTCCAAATCGCTGGATAATTAACACTTGGCACACTAAATGTATTGACCACACAGGAAATTAAACCAGCTTCCTTAATTTTTCGTGTAGTGGCATTAGATTCATGTGCCAGGATTGAAGTTTTTTCCCAATTAATATGATGGTGATTTTCGTACACATGTTCTGCGATTTTTGGATGAGCGTAGCGAGCGTAGCGAGCGAAGCGAAGATTCCATTTCACTACACTGGAGAAAAAAATCCGGAATGTTTATCTTTTTTTTTTCTTTTTTTTTCCTGTATGTATTTTTGTGTGTTTGTTAACACGATTCCGGCTAAACCGATACTCCAATTACAATGAAATTTTATGGAGGCCTTCGAAATCTCTGAACTTAGAACTGCCACGTTTTTGAGCGCAATCGGAAAATTATTTCTCATTAAAATTGCAACTTTACGATTTTTTTCGAATTTTAAAAAAAATCTTCAGCTTATAACACCTACATGCTTATCCGATTTTAATGATTTTTTCACATAACCTTAATTTTATGAATCTAGGTATTCGTGTAAAATTTGAGAGCAATCAAAAAACTATTTCTTATGAAAATCGAAATTTTACCTTTTTTTTCTTTTTTAAAACAATTCTTTGACTTATAACACCTACATGCTTTATCCTATTGGAATGATTTTTTCACAGAACCTTAATTTTATGAATATATACATTCGTGTAAAATTTGTGCGCAATCGAATAATTATTTCTCATGAAAATTTCAAAATTACGACTTTTTCCTTTTTTAAAATTACGATTATTAAAAAAAAATTAAGTTAATTTTTTTAATTAATATAATTTAAAAAAATATTCAACTAAGTAATGATTTTTTCACAGAACAACTGAAAATCCGCATAACACATGGCAGCTCAATGCACCAATTACGCTCATCCAACAACGCGGCGGGACTTAAGCGTTTTCCTAGTTTATGTATGTTGTTGTATGTTTCTCGATTTGTTTAGTCGCGAAACACTCCCGTAGGTTTAATTGTTATTATTTACTACAATTCAGAAATTAAAAAGTCCGACCCAACCGGGAATCGGACCACGGATCTCCCACATTCCAGGTGAGGGTCTTTACCACTAGACCATCAGGACGGGTACATTTTAATCTCTGAATTGTAGCTGCATTATACATCTGAATGGATGTTGTTTCGCATTGTTCTTGTGTTCTTTAATTCTTAACATCAAAGGTCTCTTGGTTTCACCAATGTATCTTGCATCACATTCGCAAGGTATAGAACTAGGAAAACGCTTAAGTCCCGCCGCGTTTATGGATGAGCGTTTTTGGTCAGTTTTTAGTTTGCGTAGGACCACTTTTCCTTTTCAAGTGCCTTTTGAACGCATTGTTGTTAATTGTTGTCAAGTTTCTATAATTACTTGTTAAAATTGTTATTATAAACCTAAAAAACTCATATTAAAACCTTTATTCCATGGATTCTAGCTAACTTATTTAAATTTTTCTTTCAGAAAGCAATACATCACCATAAGCTTAATGTTCATGTAAAATATGAACGTTGTAGCCCCACCCGTCTGGTCAGAATCGGCCCAAATGTCACGAAAATATCGCACTAAAATTTTTAAAAATTCGGTTAAAGTACGATATTCATGAGAAATATTTCTTCGATTGTACCCAAAAACGTGGCAGGTTTAAGTTTAGAGATTTCGAAGGCCTCCATAAAATTTCATCGCAATTGGAGTATCGGTTTAGCCGGAATCGTGTTAACAAACACACAAAAATACAAACAAAAACAAAAAATAAAAACGAAAAAAAATCGTAAAATTGCGATTTTCATGAGAAATAAGTTTTCGATCGCGCCCAAAAAGGTGGCAGTTCTAAGTCCAGAGATTTTGAAGGCCTCCAGAAAATTTCATCACAATTGGAGTATCGGTTTAGCCGGAATCGTGTTAACAAACACACAAAAATACAAACAGAAAAAAAACAAGAAAATCGAAAAAAATCGTAAAATTGCAATTTTCATGAGAAATAATTTTTCGATCAATTTTTTGAACCGTGCAGTTCTAAGTTCAGAGATTTCAAAGGTCTCCAGAAAATTTCATGGCAATATTGGAATATCGGTTTAGCCGGAATCGTGTTAACGAACACACAAAAATACAAAGAGAAAGAAAAACATTCCGGATATTTATCACCAGTGTAGTAGAAAGGAATCTTCGCTTCGCTCGCTACGCTCATCCAATAAATAACACTCTTAGACGACTGAACCTCATCCCTAGGTTTAATCTCGGTGAGTATGCCGCGCAACGTATTAGACGAACTAAAAACAACTCTTATGCCATACGGAGCTAAAAGACGTTTGATCTTCTCTTGAAGATTCGGATAGTATCCAATAAATATATATGTTAGTACTTTAGACAGAATTTAAAAAAAAGACTACACCGGGGATAGAACCCGGGACCTTGGCTTTCCATAACAGCTTACATAACAGCGTCATAGTCGCCTACTATGAAACCAAGGTTAAACATATATATATATATATATAATGTAGGATAGAGCATACAGGCTGAAAACGTGTAGGATGGAACTACAATGGTTTTGTTCTTGAAAAAACATTTCCACGAAATCATTTTTTTTCCCTGGAGTCACCACCATGTTCAGGATTCAAGGCAATTTGAACGAGCCAAGAGTGTGGCATCAAGCAGCGCGGAATTCAAACTGGGTGTAGTTTCTACGTACTGAACAGTATATTTATCGGCTTGGATACTGATCTTTTTAATGTTGAATCATATAATTGATCTTTGAATAAAACATTGGAATGGGTTGTTTTAGTCCATAACTCATTATAAGCACTGTAGCAAAGATAACATTATGCGACAATAACTTCCTTTCCCCCACCCATAGGGCTAGGCAATTTTTACGTTATAAATGAATGGACAGTGCGAACACCCGCGGATCAATTCGCCAGAATCAACTAGGCCGATTCAGAACAATCTTGAATTTACTATGTGCCTCGTTACTATAGGACCTTTGAGTATATAACCATGCTTACTCAATGCTAGGACGGCTCCAAAATCACCGTTCACAAATTCCGAAGCCAAGAAGTGATGTACTTAAGTCCTAATCAGAAGTTTAAAAACTTCTGCCTATAACGGGAATCGAACCTTGGACCACCAGTATTTGAAGTAGAGAAGCGAACCACACGACCAACGAGCCACACTATACCATTGTGGAGATTTGTATTATGTTCATATATCTCGAAAATCATTTGCAAAATTAATTTGGTTTTTTATTTCTCAATTTCATTAATCGGGAAACACTCCCGTAGGTCAAGGTGGAATAGATTTTATGTAAATCATCTACAATGCACCAACAATTCAGATGTTAAGAAGTTAACCGTCCCGGTAGCTTAGGGGTAAAGCACACGACCGGCAATCGGGAAACCGGGGTTCGATACCCCGCTGGGATGGATTTTGTAATTTCTGGATTGATTTACATAAAATGGTTTTTTTATTTTTAATTAATTAATTATTTAAATTTTTTTTAAATTAATGGTTTCTACAGGGTTGGATTGGTCGCTTTGATTTACTGTCCCCCACTGAAAATCAGTTATATAAGTGAGTGGGTAGACTCAAAAT
Source organism: Sweltsa coloradensis (assembly GCA_024449915.1). Classification (NCBI taxonomy): domain Eukaryota; kingdom Metazoa; phylum Arthropoda; class Insecta; order Plecoptera; family Chloroperlidae; genus Sweltsa; species Sweltsa coloradensis. The sequence continues at coordinate 321,427 of JAMZAV010000399.1, read as the reverse complement.
ACAATTTTTTTGTAATTATTTATATCTGACATAGTTATTAATATGTAAAGTTTTTATTTTAATTCTTAAGCGAGTTTTTTTTAATTCTTATAGTATTTCGAATTTACTATCTATCTTTATGGTCTTGGGGGAAGGGAAGTTTTTGTCACATAGTGTTATCTTTGCTACAGTGCCCGCAATGACAATAAACAAACACATTACAATGTTTTATTTAAAACATATATGATTCCAAGGCGATAAATATACTGTTCAGTACGTAAAAACTATAACCGCTAGTTTGAATTCCGCGCTGCCATGCCATGCCCAGATGAATCTGAGTCGTTGAGAACAAGGTCTACTACATCTCCGCCACCTGGCGGAGGCTCGTCTAACTCGCTCGTGTGGCCACTAGCCGAGTTAGACGATCCTCCGCTAGGCGGAGATCCAGCAGACCTTGGATGGGAGTAGGGACTCTAGGTACTAACAGTATGGGTTATACTGTGCTAACAGTATGGTATCTCCATGGTCTTGCACGCTAAAGGTTCTCCAACATTCCGCTGGGAAATTGAGTAAACCTTGTAATCTTTACACGTATTTCGTACTGGCTATGTTTTCCATAGTATGTCTACTGTATTATGCAATTCAAAACATGTTCTATAATTTTTTAATACAATCCAGAAATTAATTCTATCCCGACCGTTCTTTGAACCCGGTTCTCCTGGAAGCGCAGCGCTCGAGTACGCGGTCTGGTGTGAACTTGTTGAACTAGAGTTTGGTTGATCAGAATTCGTAGGATAGCCGCGCCGCCCAGCTAATGCCACTCTTTTTATTCTGCGTAGTATTTCGCTATTTCTACGACATTATACGTTCATTTATTTTATGTTTCAATTGGATAATACTAGAATTTAATTTCTAATAGGCGTTTTATTTTTAATATGCAGAATTTCACGACATTTAATTAAACCATTATTGTTTTTTAACGAAAATTATTGTCATGTAGGCCTTCACGCAGCATAGCATATTACTATAGCGTTAGTTACGATTCTATATTTAGAATCCTACACAGCGCAGGGCTAGCGCTACCTGTTGATAGTTCGCTTGAACTTGGTGACAGATGCAGACAAGCTTTTCAAAATGCATATGCTCAACATTGAAAATAGGGGGTTTTAAATGTAGAGATAAACACATACCAATAGCTAGTTTCTCACGTGAAATGGTTTCACAAGATCACTTGATCCTTACAGAATGCATAGAAATATCCGAAAAGTTGAATCATCTGCAATTAAAGATGTGAACAAACGAAATTCCGACGGCTGTTCTGCATGGTTTTAAATGGGATTGCAGACAGCGTTCTGGGTGTTTGTCTGCAGGGATAGAGACATGCGCGTGCGGTTCTGCGTCCTGCCGTCACACACAGGCTAATCGTCACTCACGCTATTGTCTTGTTGCATGATATTGATGTCAAATATTATATTGACAATATATAAATCATTGGCTTTACGGTGACATACACAGTGTATTTCGATTTAGAATAGATCAATGGTGTTTAAACAACTAAGCCTAACCCACCAAATTAAAATTCAAATAGACAAGGTGAATAAGTGCATGATATCATTGAAATATACATTGAAGTTGGATGCATGAAAGATGGACTTATTTAATAAACAAATCAAGTGTATTGCTATTTTCAACTCTGTATGCTTTCAATAAATCAAGTTAAATAGGTGGCATACACTTTTTTGTATTTCGTAAGTGTTTCGTTCGTTCCAAAGGAAGAAAACCGTGTTGGCCAAAATATTTATTATATTTGGAATGTGTACCTATTCATGCATTTTAAACAATTCACAAATCTTAACATTACATTTCTGTGACATATCAAATTAAATCATGTGCTATATGCTATGCCTAAAGAAGTTTTCTAAGAAGGAAACGATATCCCACGCAACATTGGCTTGAATTGATTCATTAATTTACCTATGCCCTACTTTCCGACTATTTAGTTTTTTATTAAATACTTATTTTGGATTTTACTGTCATTATCTTTAACATTTTATTTTGTAATTTAAAACTCAACATAAAAATCCTCCAATTATATTTATTTACTAACAATATAACAGGCGGCCCACTGTGACCTATCTGATTGACACGCCCTAGTTTCCCATGTCGTCTTCAAACCATTCAAATTGTACCATTTATTTGAACTAATATGATAAGAGCTCGTAGGCATAAGAGTTTTGTTGTTATATGTGGTGACTTATTATAATTCAAAGGCATGGATTCATCACTTCACGTTTTATTGTTCTTTGCTGTTGTCATAAAATTTATATCCAATAAACGAGCAGTTAAGGGCCGCAAGTTATATTCAAACATGTATAGTAATTTCAGTGACTATAAAAATTATTCATTTCTGATAATGGACAAAATAAAAATCATTGCCATGACATGCTAAGGAATGAGACTATGAATCATTGCACCTCGAGTGGCCACTCCGCGCACCAAGAACTAAACAGATTTTAGTTTAGCGTCCCACCTACGAAATATAGCAAAATAAACTTTAATTTATTGTACATTAGTCCTTAATCATTCTCATGTGTATTGGTTTCACGCCATCAGACCACTTTTACGGGGAAATATACCTATTAGTTTTTGAGAGCCACTGCACGCATGTAAAGCAAACGTAAAAACACACGGAGCCCAAGTTGATCAACCAAACTCGGCGACGGTGCTGCGATCTCTTATCCGTTTTGCGCCTTACAGACTAGGAAATCTGGAAAACGCCAAAGTCGTTGATAGACGAGTGAGCGAGTCATGTGTTGTGTACCCGGGAATATTTGCATTTTTTATAAGTTGATTGATACAAATGTATACATTATGATAATATGCTTTTGAGGTTTGTTTGTATAAGGGTGCGTCAATTCTAAAGGCCATAATGCGCAAAAATAGGCAAAGGAAGAAAATACCCATGATCCAGTCTTAGGTAGGGGGAGGAAACGGAATGTTTCCGGGTACTCAACACTATGGCTCACTCTCTCGTCTATCTACGATTTTAGCATTTTCCTAGTATTATTGGATGAGTGTAGCGAGCGTAGCGAGCGAAGCGAAGATTCCATTTCACTACACTGGAGAAAAAAATCCGGAATGTTTTTTTTTTCTGTATTTTTGTCTGTGAACACGATTCCGGCTAAACCGATACTCCGATTGCGATGAAATTTTATGGAGGCCTTCGAAATCTCTGAACTAAGAACTGCCACGTTTTTGAGCGCAATCGAAAAATCATTTCTTATGCAAATCGCAATTTTACGATTTTTTTCGATTTTTAAAAATTTTCTTCGACTTATTACTCCTACATGCTTTATCCGATTGTAATAATTTTTTCACAGAACCTTAATTTTATGAGTTGATATATTCGTGTAAAATTTGTGCGTAATCGAATAATTATTTCTTATGAAAATTTCAATATTACGATTTTTTCCTTTTTTTAAATTACGATTAATTAAAAAAAAATAAGTTAATTTTTTATTTAATTTGATTTAATTTAAAAAAAAATTCAACAAAGTTCTGATTTTTTCACAGAACAACAGAAAATCCGCAAAACACATGGCAGCTCAATTCACCAATTACGCTCATCCAACAACGCGGCGGGACTTAAGCGTTTTCCTAGTAAATATTTCATACTCTTTGTAGTAAATATTTTGTGCATTCGGTTCATTGTAAAGTATTTTATTTTGTCATTAGGCTTCCACACAAACTATACTATTTTATGATTTTTTTAGTTTTCCCGACGATATTCTCTCCTCGATAATAATTACCAAATAAATATTTAAAAAAGTTAATACAATATAATACATATTTTTGAGAGACAGAACATTTTAGGCGAAATGATTGTTAGCTATAAAAACAAGATTCATTTAGAAGGTTGGGGCGTCTATGAGATTCTGTGTAGAGACTATTCGAAGACATGTTATTATCTTGGACAAACTGGTGGAAATATTATGTCGATGCGCCTGGCCTACAGGAACACAATTCTCGCCGTCAACAAGATGGAAACAACATATGCTTTGGCACAACATTTCAAGAAGAAGGGTCATTCCATTAATTTCGACGGAGTGAGGCCTCTTACATGGTAATGATAACGCCAGCTATCCAGTCGTGTCGTGTCGTGTCGTCGATATTATCAAATTAAAAGTTCTATTTTGCCAAGCTTTTCAAGTATGTTGTTACTGGGCACTGTATGTTTATGAAAATGTGGAAGGGTAGATGAGCTAAGCCCCCCCCTTTTTTAGATCTAATTACTTTTGAGTGTGTAAGGTTTGGCTGGATTTTTACAAGATTTTTGCGTGTATTGTATTCCCCTTCGGCCCTTCCCTTAATAATGATCAGTATATTTATCTCAATAGTTTTTTAATAAGCCTTCTGTTGGTTTGTCTTGAAATTAACACGAGTAGAAGGCCTAAAACAAACACTGTTTTGTGAGTCACATATAAGTACAGTTTTCATTCATATTGTATTAAAACACAAAAATTTCGGGATGACTGGGATATATCGATTGTATGTTTTGTTAAGAAAAGGAAAATTAAGATTATTTCAGGATCAAAACAAAAATGTTGAATTTTAATTGAATCTTGTCAAACTATGGAATCGAAAATCAGTCATTTTTGTTGAAAAATTTACAAACAATTAATATAATTTTGTGTCCCACACTTTTGCCTCGTAAATAATTCAGAACCTACAGTTAAATTTTTAAATTTTTATTGTGGGAAACCTGTTATAGGGTGCAATTAGCCCCTCTTCAGGTGAACTAGGTATGTGCGGATAGGAAAATTGTAAAGTGTTGATTCGGCGTTAGGTGCGCCACTGATTCGGGTATATCTATTTTTCTTCTCATCGGAACGCTTTGTCCGTGAGTGGAAATGTAAATACCGGCCTCTGATGGCCATAAATTACGGTTTGATGGGGGTGCCTGATGATGAGAACGCGGAGTCATGGATTTTTCCAGACTGTTTGATTGGAAATGGGGGGTTTAATTTGGGGAAAAGCGGACCATCCGCCAGATAATTGTAGTGTGATGTGGGTGGGGGCAAAAATGAGTTTACAGTAGGAACGGTTTTGTTATTCCCGTCTCTTCTTGGCGGGCGGTGGAAGACCTCCTTGGAACATCGGGGGCCGCTTTCGGTTGAGATGACGAGGTGGCATGGTGAGAGGTGTTCTGATTGCTGATATAGGTCTAATATATATGTCGTTTGGGCTCGGAAGGAACTGTGTCTGCGCCTGGATGGTCGGATTTCTTCTGTCTGGCAGGTCGTTGTAGAATGTTCGGGAGACATCACGGAGGTGCTCGGCTATTGATGCCATTTCTAGGTCTTCGTGGAGAAGGTGGATGGGAGTTTCGCGCGGGGCGAAGGACACCATTCGCAAGATTCTATTCTGTAGCCGTTGTAGTGAATCAAGATTGCTGAGTGTCACACCGGACCACACTGGGCATGCATAGGCGATGGCCGGTCGGAGAATCTGTTTGTAGATGGTCAGACGGTCAGATAAATCAATTTGCGGGGAAGTAAGTAGAGGGCGTAGGGCTGCCGCTTTTCCAGTGACTTTGCGATGGATGTTTTGAATGTGGTTTAACCAGGTAAGACGCGCATCCATCTCTGTACCAAGGTAGTTGGCAGATGCTGACCAAGGGATCTGTACTCCTAGGTCCCGGATTCAAATCCCGTCGAGAACAGCAACCCTAATTAAAGTCGGGGCATGCATTGCGCCCTAGGCAGGTTTGAACGGGAAAAGTCAGACTGCTGTTTCTATATGTCGGGAAAACTAGAATATTATCTTAACCCACAGAGATGTTTTGACGACGCTAGCTTTTTAGGGGTGTCAAAAATAAATTTTTAAATCAATAATTACCAACATGTTCAAAGTGCCTCACAACTAGTTATCTCTAAGTATCTCTAACTATTCATTAGTATTCCTTCATGCTAAAATGTAGACTTAGTTTCTAGTTACTAGTTATATTATATCACACTTGTGGGGTATATCCCTATTGTTGATAAATAAAAATAAAATAATAATAATAATAATAATAATAATAATAATAATAATAATAATAATAATAATAATAATAATAATAATAATAAAAATAATAATAATAATGAATATTTGGTTTCTTTAAAGCATAAGCCCGCTTTAAGGACATAGTTATTGATTCATAGCAGTTGTGTCATGAAAGTCAACAGTCACAACAAATAGCAGTTTCGTAAAGGTTTATTTTGTGGTCCCGGTAGCTTAATTGGTAGAGCTATGGCACGTTAAGCCGGAGGTTCTGGGTTCGAACCCCAGTCGGGGCAAACTTTTTAGACAACTGCTATGAATCAATAAATAATAATAATAATAATAATAATAATAATAATAATAATAATAATAATAATAAATAAAAATGTTCTGTTGTCTCGGTGGCTCAATCGGTAGAGCTATGGCACGTTAAGCCGGAGGTTCTGGGTTCGAAACCCAGTCGGGGCAAACTTTTTCGACAACAGCTGCTATGAATCAATAATAATAAAAATAATAATAACAATAATAATAATATTAAATAATAATACAAATAAAATATTAAAAATTAATAAAATTGTTGAAAAAATCATGAGAATCGCTCGCAATGATGGTATGAATTCCATACACAATTTAAAAACATAGTTAATTATTTTGTCATTAATTTCAAAATAGGCTGCTAACCTGCTCATTTTAAACCATGCAAATGCAAAATATTTCACTGTTATCAACAAATTTTTTAAAAAAATCACCTTATCTACTAAACATAGAAAATTATAATTTTTACCCAAAATTTGTAAATTCAAAAATTTTGTCCAGAAAAATAAAAAAAAGTATTAAAATTATGAGACAAAAATTGCAATTTCTTCAATTTCAATTTCTTTGTGTCCCTTAAAATAAAATAAATTAAAGTGCCAGAATGTGTTAAGCAACCCGTGGACACACAATGCTGCTCATACTACTCCCACACAGAGCTATCAGGCAGGCTTATGAAATAAATATAATTATATTATGTTAAATGTATCAAATATCCATAATTCAATTTAATTTCTTTCCTGATAAATTTGTGTTTACCTGTATGCTTTTCCGTCATGCATTCCATTTATTTTCAGCAGGGTGCATTTGGTGATGGAATTTGCTGTCTTCAGGTCCGGTTCCTGAAGGTGGGCTTAAATTAAATGCTGACACCATAATATATAAAGCGTTGATCTTTCCTTGGCAGAGGAGCCGAGTACAATAGAAAGTCAGTTTATGGTTGACTCTCAATATCACCAACATTATGTACCATCTGTGTTATGAGCATAAAGTATAATAATATATAAGTGCATATTTTGAGATGTTTCAATTTGATGTTTTCAACGGCCATGCCATGTATAATATACACCGGTTCCCGATAGATCACCGAAGTAAAGCAACATTGAGCGTGTTCGGTACTTGAGTGGGTGACCACTTGGGAACACCACGTGCTGTTGGCAAAGGGGGTGAAGCAGATCACCAAGGTGTGCCCCTGATTGAAAACGATCTTGCATTGTCATCCTTAGCCGCTCTGCGGAGAACAATATTCACAACAAGTTTCTGGTGTTTGATTTAAAAAGAAAAGAAAAGTTTGCTTATATGTTGTGTGTGTGTTGTTGTTTAAGAGATGGAGGATTGTTTATGTTCTTCACAAATGACCACAAAAGGTAGCATGTTTGTTGTTTGGGTAACCTTGACTTGGAAAACGCTAATATTAAATCACAAAGAGAGGATCGAGCTTCACGTAAATACTGTGATTGCTTCCAAGAATACAATAAGCACTAACATCATGAGAGCACAGTCATGACCGTGCTTGAAGGATCAAAGTTTGGTTTGAGAAAGGATTATATCAATGGAATAAAACAATCATTTTTGGAAGTCTATAGCACAGTTATTGTATTTTGAAGTACTAGGTTCTTCCTGTATAAAGGGAAACATTTTGTCTATACCTGTAGTTTAAACAGCACAGTTACAATCAGTTGTACAATATTACGACAATGATTATTATTTTTATAATTACAAACCTTCCACTTTTATAAATCACAAACGGCTTGAAACTAAATACTTGACTATGGACATTGTAAGTAACAGCAATTATTAGTTTAGAGTTAAGACATAAAATTACTCAAATTGTACACACAGTATAATAATATTAATAATAATAATGATAATAATAACAACAACAAGAATCTTAACATAATATTGCACATTGTTATTAACAATAGTATTGAACAAAGAAGGAATAAAAGTATTTAAGGTATCACAACAGCTGGGAAGGATGAATGGATGGCATAGCTACTTACTGTGTGTTTAGTATGATGTTGCACACATGCTATATTCATGCATTTTTAAATCACACATTCAATTTTATCCTTAATACTAAGAGTTATATTATACTTGCAATGAATAACGAAGATTTCAAGCAACAAACTTACATCTTGTACTGAATTTTATCATAAAATATCTCTCCAAGGTTTCATATTTCAATGAAAGTACAATATAACCACAGAAAAACAAACCACAACAAATGTCACTGTCATAAAAAGTTACCTGGCCACAGAATATCTCAATAACTATGAATAAGTGTATTCACACTAGCTTAGAGGTACCTATCAATAATGTCACATGCATAAGATGGTTTAACCCATAGTCAATGATACACATTCATTGAATGTTAATGTTTACACCAAATGCTTAACTAGTTTGTCAAATGACAAGAAATTTCAAGTATTATTATATAAAGTTGGATTCTTATTGAATACTTTTTCTACATTACAGACTATGATTACATCTTCACTTTAAAAATATACATTCAACTACAGTACAATAGTTATGGTTGGATGCTAACTGTAAATACTTTGGAAGATCCTACTGAGGTACTGGTGGACACTGTTTGGCATTTTTATAACTATAGTTTCAGTACAATGGCATAATGAAGGAAAAATTACCCTTGGAAATGGACTACCACTAGAAATAAACTGGAAGAGTATGGTAGCTACTGTTTTGTCCCTAACATTGTGCATGTACAATTGTCCGGGCAGATTTTACAGATTTTGACAACAGCAATATAAAAATCTCTTCATCTTTGCTCACACCATCGGACATTACTATAGAAATTATATGACAACTTTTTTTTTTCATTTCATTTTAGTTTCATAGTTTCCACGGGCAATCTTCGTAAACAAACTTTTTAAATGTTTTGGATTTTGCCTAAATTAAGCACCTACCATATTTTGTATAAAAACATGTCCAAGGCATTTCACCTAAAAACATAATCAAGTATCTGAACCAACTTTTTGTACATTTCCAAACATCAAACCCATACTCATTCGATCATTCCACCAAGTATCAAATGTCATTGTCATTTTAATAGCTTACTTGGCAGCTCAGTTGAACTTTTAAGTAACCGTGGAATGCGTAATGAATAGAGAGCAAGATTATGTTAAAATAATATATGAATAACATTTTAGGAATGTATGCACATGTAAATTTTTATACAATAGCTGGGTAGAAACTTTTCCTAACATTTCTGTTAAAAAATCTTTATTATAGTGTTCTTGATTTTTACTAGATTTAAAATGAGTCTATAGACTTTTGCTAAGTTGGTGGACCATTATTTATGTTTAAATATGACGGTTATCAATGAATTGGGACGTATTAAGTTGGGTGGATTGTACTTAATAGTTAATAATTCATTTTGAATTAGTGATGTGCATAACAAGTGTGTGTTAATTTTTTAATGTTTAGTTACAGTACTTTGTTGAGAAAAATTGCATTACATGTAATTTGTAAGAAGTTCTTTAAATATGTGGCAATTAAGAAAAAAGTTAAATTTGGAAAAATTTAACATCAACAAATTTGACAGTAAAACAATACAAGTCTAACAACTAACAACACTGTCATTTGGTTTATAAAGATGGCAATATTTAATTATGTCAACTATGTCATATGAAATAAATACTAATAACCACTAAGACTTGGCACATGCCCATTTTTGGCCAACACAGCTTAAATTTTGACTGCACTCTGTAATAAAGAATAACTGCTGATTTAACCTACAATGAAACTATGTATAATAATATTAATAACAACTTGGTTCCGTTGGACTTAATTGAAATTTAAGTGATTCTGTGAAAATCAATGCAGTTTATTATAATTATTTGTGTTATTGTTGTCCTATAGAGACTTGTTGCAAATTAGGAATAATAGAACAATAACACACTATTCATTACTGGAAGATCGTGTATTTTTAATTAGGTAATAGGTTTAACATTTGTTTCAAATTCAAACTCTCTCAATAATAGTAAGTAAATTAAATGGTATGCTTTAAAGTGAAAACTACTCTTACTTAAACTAAGCTGAGTAGTAGCCACTATTGCAAGAGTAGAGTTTAAATCAAACAATTTCTACCTCCATGTTACTGTGTTATATACTATGAAGAACCCTGGAACACATACGATAACTGACGTATATATCCGATGTAAGGTTCCATGGTTTAGCAGTACCCTACTGTAGAACCACAACCAACCTGGTACGAATGCTGATATAGCTATACTCATAAAGACAGTCAGTGAAAAATATTCTTTGCGTCCATTTATAATAATTAATTAATACCCAATTTGCAATCGAAAATGATTCCTGTATAAACTTGGACATCGAACACTTAAATCGTTTCAAACCAAGTGTACATGTATGGCATGCTTTGGATGCAAACTCTCTCGAAATGGCGACCATGAATTATATGGAAATTATTTAATCACAACACTTGTTTTCATAAATAACCATATTATGGTTTTTGTGTCTTAAACAAGAAAATTTCTTCAATGAATAAAAAAACTACAATAGTTGAGTTATTAACAAATCGAGTGTCGGAGTGGGGTGGTACCCAGATGACAGCCAAAGTAAAGACTCTTGTTTATTACAGTAGCTTAGTCCAAATATTCTTAAGAGGAGCTTTTAACACCAAGGCTTATCTTTTATTCCACTCAAAATTCATTTCCCACAATGACATTTCTGTTAAAATTTGTTTAAGGGTGATTTAACATAGTTTTCACTAACTTGAAACCAAGTTAACCCATCCAACCCAGTCTTACTATCTTAGTACGTAGCCAGAAGATTTCAAATAAGTGTATCTCTACTCTGACTGAGGCTATTCTTGCCAAGAAACTATTTCAAAACAGAGTTGCCATATCACACTCCACCGGACCTCATCCTACAATGTTGCCAATCTGTTCCCAATACACACTTTGTGATATAAATGCATTGCCATCATAATTATCATCCTAAAACATACAGCTACTGCTTGATCAGTGTAGAGTCATGTTTGACGTCTCGTAGAAGCAGGTCTGCTACAGCAGCTGCTCGATGACCGCGTGCAACAAGCACATGTGCTCTGCACCGCGGATCGGGAGTCTGTTCAAGCTGTAATGTCGGATCATATCAGGAATGTTGTCGAAAGGATTACTGAATTGACCAAGAACAAATTTACCGGTTTCTTTGTTCAGTTGGATTCTCATGTGCATGAAGCCTCGGGCACTCCTGAAACAGGAAACATTCGTCATCAGTCGTATTCTTATAAAACAAGTAATTTTTAAGAAGAAAACCTAATTGAGATCAATCAATGGTTTGGGGACAGTCATTCATTCAGTTTGCAAGGTACACTTATCGCTGTGTCTTTTATGATAGGCACATAATTATGCAATGTTTGATATTTATTTATTATTATTACAAGTCTCTTACACTAGTAACAGTTTTTTAAGTACAATTTTGTGGTGACGGTGCCACAATCAAATCTAGCTCACAGCTTGCCATGATGCCTGTGCCCTACATGTTGTTCAATGTCAGTTAACAAAGTGGTGATCATAACTCATAAATGCGCTACATTTTGAGTAGTATCTGCTATAGCTCGTAGTGTATAGAACATTGGTGGTGCCGGGTTTCATTGTTTTACTGTACAACCGTTGAGTGACTAATATATATTAGTCACTCAACGGTACAACTGATGTCTTGCTATGTTCATGTTCGTTAAATCGTGAGACGATTTTTAAAAGTGAAATGCAATATTGGTTAAGATGAATAGGTCATATTATAGTGAAGCCTACTTATCACAAAAAAATGAATCAAGATTGAATGTGATAGTATATACTTTTACTTTTTTCGTCACAATAAATCATAGATGAAACGTTGTTTTGGAAAATAATTTTTCACTAAACTTTAGTGGACGACAAAGGGTGTGTTGAAGGAATTTTAATTGCTGCTAAAATTTTAGTTTTGAATTTGCCTAGAGTTGTGTCCACCGGGATAGTGAAAGAAAAATTAAAACAATCTTGAATTTGTCTTAAAACCTCTCTCTCATCATTTCCCAGGACTTTTTAAGATGGTTAGAAGGCTGTACACTAGTATTAGTAAACCATAACTGGAAAAAGTGCATCAATCATATATATTTGAAAATGCATATTAAAAATATCTTTCAGTACAAACACTTGATAACTTTCTATAAATGGGAGTACATTGTGCAATATAGGTACGGATGCATGTTTTGTCGTTATGTAAATAATGCTTTTAGCTGAAAAAGATGTATGTAAAAATAAGACTAGAAAAAATTAAATGATTTTATTTTTTATTTAGAGTCCCAGTTTTGTAACATGAGGTCCAAGGAGTGCTTAGAATGGTGGGCACAAGACGTTTACTGGAAGGTCTACACAAACAGCATCGACCACAAGTAAATCAAAGGGTCTAGTTGTATCTACTGTACCCAGCCCTTGATTTACTTCTGTTCGAGGGTGTATTAACCTAAATAATGTTACTGTTTGAGCATGGAGCTTACTTGAGCGACAGTGAGTAGTCCTGTCTAGTGGACTCGCTGTTACGCACGAGGTAGCTGCCTTCCTTCTCCATGCGCAGTATAGACTCGGCCTCCAGCCGAGTGATGGTGCCGTGGAACCACCTGCAACAAACAAAAATACATCTTAGTAATAATATTCATGTCTTTACTTGTGGGATGAATTGTCCGAAATGTGGCTACAAAAGATTAAAAAATAAACCAGAGTGTATAACGTTTCACATCTCACCTAGCCCTTTCAGTCACGAATTAAGGTCTTAATTAGGTCGTTTGCAGCAAACAATTCATATTCCGATTTTTTTCTGAGAATTTTGATATTTTCAATATTTTTTAGCTCAATTTTTAAGGGATTTGGGCCAAATTTTGGTTTTTAAACTAAAGCTACAGTTTTAGTTCAAATTTAAATTTTAAGCACATTTCTAAAATAAGATTTTTTTGTATTATTGTGCATTTTAGATTTTACTTATCTCAAAAAACAGCAATATACAATGATATAACATTTCCGGGAAAAAACAAAATTTTCACATATTTATCTATTTTTGAGGATGTGTATTTTCAATCTTCTCTAATAAAAAGAGATTTTTATACTTTTTTTCAAATTTCACAAAAAAATGTGGTCAAACTGAAAACTTATCATTTACCCGGATTTAAAATTAAGAAGTTCATGTCCATGATTATGGACGCCGTGTCTGAAAGGGCTAGTATATAAGCATATCGACATGTTAATATTTTTTGTATGAGACTTGTCCAGAGAAAGCTTGTCCCGCTTCTAGGTATAGGATGTGACAAAATTTGTGAATACAATCTCAAATAACTGTTACGTATAACTAGATGCCTGCATTTTTCATTTTGAAGAATACCCTAGAAAAAAATCCTAGTGAGCATTAATTTTATTCATAGACCCGTAAGGTATGTAAACAATACAGCTCTAGCTCAGGGTCCCTAAAAAATGGTGGAGGTGTCGGGTTAAAAGCTTTGCTGATTTACAGCATCTCGTGTTGTTTTTGTAACGTTGTAATTCATTCAATCGTGTGCCGTTTTACGTGTATAATACATGACACATAGTAGTTACATAAGCGTTGTTCATCGTCATTCCTTGCACGGGTGTTGACTGATTAGAAAATACCGACATTGTAGGAAAATTATTTATTAATTTTATTCAACATGTATCCTCTTCAGTTTTAAACCCGATTTTCAAAGAAGTAGGCCTACAATGAATAAATCTAAGTAGCCCTACTAACATCTAGACAAAATTATAAACAGAAGCTATAAACAAAATATTTTGAAATAATAGTACCTATAAGAACAACACACAAAAAGAGAATCAGTAACCCAAAAAAATAGTAAATTATAAATATAAAATTAAAATGTGTTGATATTGTTTTTTCCTAAATTAAAATGAAAAATAAAAATAAAGTTAAAAACTGTAAGTAATGTATTGATAATGAAGAGTTTTAATTTTATTATCGTGCCACATATTCTGTTATTATTTACCGACATCTTGTATTATTTGAATCCTTGGTCAAGCAGGAGAAAATGCCTTATGCCCTATTATTATTAAGTGCACTGCAAGAAACGTCAGTGCTACGTCTTGTAAAACTTCGAAACAACACTTCCTAATTGACAGCTCATGGTTTCCAGGCACTGGTGGAGGTGCCGGGTTTTACTTCGACTGCTGTGTAACAGTCGTCTCTCTCTCTCTCTCTGATTGGTTTGTTGATTGGTTTGATTGTATAACATTGTTATTCATAATTCATTGGAAAGATAACGTGCGTTTGTAATATTTACAACAAATTGGTTTATCGATGTCAATGAGCAAAATATATAGCATACATACAGACTTATATCAGTAGAACAACTACCAATATCTCATTTTTATGTGATGTGATAAAAGTGTGTTCATGGAGCTTGCTCTAACTCTCACAGTGTGAGGCAAATTATAAGCTAATAAATAATGAAATTGAAAATATCTATAGTCCCTGAGCATTGTTTCGTATATCTGGATGAAGTGCAGGACATTACCCTTGTCTCTCTAGTGGCAGGTTGGCGTCTATCGTGGGGTCTGCCGCTGAGCCGCCGAGGTTCAAACACAGCCCCGCCGTCCGCTGCTTCGTCGGGGATCCTCCGTCCAGGTTCAAGGTCAGGCTCGGGCGGGCTGCGACACCTCCAGACAGACAGGCAATGCATTAGTCATCTCATCAACAATAAACACTATGGCACTCTATGGAGAGTTAACAAACTACTAGTGCCTATGATTGTACAAAAAAGCATCATTCAACTATATGAGTTGACATCCCATAATAAAACCATCAAAATAAAATTTTGCATTTTAGCAATTTTTGGCGATTGGTACGTGATAAAATTGTAGTAGAGACAAAATACAGAATAAACCTTTTATAATGGACATCTAACTTCATCTAAGAAGTTTGACATAATTATATCTCTGAGACTAGGCAAGTAATCGAATCGATTATTCACTTCAAATCAAACTGCATTACAAATACAGATTAGATAAATTTAAACGTCGCGAACGTACTTATTAACCATCATTGCATTTATATGTTTTACTAAAACGCATATAGATATGATTTGAAGACCATTATGAAGTATATCTGTCAACATGGCATATTATTATGTCCTTTTTCATTTTATCTTTTGGGTAACAAGTTATGTTATTAAATTTTTTGGACTTAAAAAAAAAACGAATGCCATACTTTTGTATTAAATGCACCAAACACCATCGTCAGAGAAAGCTTGAAAGAAGCCTGAACGGGCGAGTATTGCCGGGGGTACCGATTCATCCCGACTGCCTATTGAACTACAACCGAATGATCGAACTGTTCGAGGTTCGAGCAACGAGATAAAGGTCGCGAGTGACTGATCGATGCAGCCCCTCAATACGGTAATGACAAGAAACTTAGAAAAAATTGCAATCGGTTGAAAGTTGGAAGGGTGCGGAAAAGATAAGGCCAGACTTATAGACGCCTTCGTGGTGATGGATTTGTGAATTAATTTTTCTATTTTTAGCTTGGATTATTTTCTCTAATTTTTTCCTCCCCCAAATTTCTTTCGCTTCAGGTCCGGATTTTCTTATCTCCCCTTCACTTCTTAACGTGGCTGCTTGTTCATTGGGAGCAAGTCTAATACGCACACACCCACAGAAAATCTCGTCGTCGGTGTTGAGCCAGCGGAGTCGAAACTTATCAACCCGGGCGGGGATTCCGCCCAGTTTTTGAGTCTACCACGTCGGTTTTGAGTCTTATGAAACCCTCAAGAACAGTTAGTTATTTTCAAGCGTTATCCGGTGACGTCTTGGAAACTCATTAAAAACCCGTCACTTACACTTATCTCGTGGAAGACTTAAGGCCGGCAAACGTATCCCGGCGCTCGTTTATAAATGAGATGAATTTTTAATTCCGTCGTCAGTTTAGAGAAATAATTATGTTTACTACTTGACATTTAAGGGACATCCATGAACATAATTCGTAGAGGGAAAAATATTCGAAAGATGGAAATTACGAATAATAATTATATTATACTGTAATCAACGAAATGTTTTTTCATCGTACGAGTTAAATGTAAAATTAAATGTAGAGTTTGAAGGATATGATTTTAAGTTGCGAAAAGCAATTAAAACGCACGGAATTGCAAAAAAATTATAATCATAGACGGAGGAAATATTTAGATCTCTATTAATTTAGTTACTCCTGCTAAGAAGAGCGTGTATCACAGCATAAATGCTTTACAGCCTGAAATGTTTAGTAAAATCTACTGGTGTCCCGGGTATTTTTCTTCGCAAAATCGTTTTAATTTTGTTTAGTGCCCAAATTACTTTATTTCTTGAATTTCTTTATATCTCGGGACGAAGAGTTGTAAGAAAACTTTTTTAATCTGAACCAATAGATTTTAGCAACGGCCGTTTACTTTTATATACAAAACAATGATGTATTGTTTCAAAGTTTGTTGATTCATAGTTAATTTGTATAAAAGAGGGCTAAAATAATATTAACAATTTTTTAGTAGATTATCTTATTTTAAAAAGTTTTGTGAATCTTATGTCAAGCCAAAAAGTTATTTCTAGTATTGTTATTTTGTTATAACTTGGTAACGTTTTTATTCACAATCCAACTCGATCGATTTCCGATTTAGTTTTCATTTATACACTAAAATGTTGAAACGCTGAACTATACCATTGATGACTATACCTACAAGTTTTCAGTAACATCTTAAATTCCTCGCGATTATGTTGAACGCAAGCTTCAAAGGAATCCTGAATGCGCATGGCCCGATGGGAAATAATAATCAGTCGCAGAATAATGAACGGTTGCAGTCGTGCGTTGTCGCCACCATTGGGTTCGAGGCTGCGAATGAGAAATCATTTTCTCCTACGAGCGAAGAGCGAACAAAAGAGACGTTTCCATCCCGCACGAGACGGATGAGACAGTAGGTTTCTGCGCTTTTCTTTTGTTACGTTATATGGGCATTGAGATTCAGGCGGTATTTCTTCCAGTTTTTTGTCCGAGTAATACGGCATTGAAAAGTACGCGTGGACGCATAGAGAGCAAGTTAGTAGCCGACATACAGATACACTGTGATTGCATCTCTGTCTCGTAACTTTTATACGGGCGCTTCAAAGGGAAATTGACAAGTCAAAAGAAGAAAAAAACATTCAAAGTGTTCATTTTAAAAGGGTTGAAAATTGTGACACTCTAATCTTTTGCGTTGCTGAGTATTTTAAAGTTTACTCACACATTAAGAGATGAAAATATCATTAAATTTAATTTGATATCTCAACTAGTATCATATGAATTAACAGACATATTTAAGTACCAACAACATTTGAATGGGCCAAGTCAATAGTGCCCAAGTTACAAAAAATGCGCAAATGAGTTGGGACCGCCACTCTATTCTCCAGGCATAGGGGCATCATATTAATGCAAGAAACACCCAAGTTTGAGCAGTTACAAGCCATTTACCAGGCGACGAAAACTTGGCTCAAGGCAATAACTGACCAAGTACGTGTTACTTGGTCATTTCTTGCCATGAGGTTGGCGATCATGGGACTGCTTTTGTAGATTAACTACAGTAAGAAATCCTCCTCCTCTCCTAGTCTTATTTTATATTGTTATACAAATAATTTAAGAAAAAATAATATATTTTGGGTAAAATTTGAGAAAATAAAATATGTTGGGTAAAATTTAAAAAATATAAATGTACATACATATTTTTATTTTTACATTTATTTTTCAAGTGACGTGATAAATTATTGATATGTGGCTGCAAAGGGGTTAATGGAAAAGGCTTTAAAAATGGTTTTATTCCTTAAAATGAAAAAAGTTAATGCAAGAAATGCCTAAGTGACAACCTCAACAATAACTGACCAAGTAAAAAAAATTCTAGATTTTTTTTCCAGGAAAAGTAAAGTCAACTTGGTCAGTTATTGACTTGGCCCATTCATTTATTAAAGTTCGTATTATGTTATTTTGTTTTGAGAAGGCTATCATTACTCACATAATGAATATAAACGAGAAAATCTCAAAACAACATGTTTTACACCTGTATTGAACATTGCTTAGATTAACATGTTGAAGCTTATTTCATTTCTCTAGATGACAACTATATTAAAAAGTTGAGTGTATTTTAAAAAATCTAACTTCCCTAAGGTGACTTGTAATTATCATATCCCATAGTTTTCTTCCGGAGCACCTAGAGAGGGTGTATGGGCTAACTCACCTGCCACCTGCGACCTGTCATTCTCCTGGACGCTCTGACTGGAGGACGCCTGCGAGACGCCACTGGACTCGGTGCTGGTCTGCGCCTGGTTGGGCGGCTGTGGTTGCGTCTGGCCGCCCCTCAGTCTGCGCCGCAGCTTGGGCATGTCAAAGGGAAGGTCGTGTAGCTCCACGGACGTCGCGCTACCCGACGTGCAAGTGTCCTGCTGGAGACGACGACGCAGCTTGGGCATGTCGAACGGCAAGTCGTGAAGGTCAACGGAGGTCGCACTCCCCGACGTACACGTGTCTTGTTGCTGTAGTCGACGTCGTCTCAATTTTGGCATGTCAAACGGCAGGTCTGAGAAATCCTGTTGGTTACTTTTGAGGTTGTCGATAATGTTTTCAGTGTTGTTGCCTACGAGTTTAATGAAGTTGAACCCGGAGCCGGAGTAGCCCTTGCCGTTCTTCGTGGTCCCTCGGGAGTCTAGTGATATGCCGCTGTCGGAGCCTTGCACCTCGGCCTCTCCAGAGCTGGACGACTGTTGTAAGCTCAGGTTGATCAGATTCTTGTTCTGAGGCGTGCGTCGCTTGACCTTGAGCCCGGTCTCCGCCCACGGCTGCTCGGCGGGCTTACTCGCCGGCGACTGCAGGGTCAACTCCGCGTCCTCGGGAGACGCTTTCTGCGAGTTGTTGTTGCGGTTGTTGTCCGAGGTCTCCGAGGCTGGCTCCAGGGAAGACTTGTCCGAGATGGGGGAGAGGATGTGCAGCTTGTTGCTCTGGTGCGTGAAGAAGCGACTTCCGGTTACACCCCCGGGCGAGCCCGACGACTGGTGGTGGTAGAGGTGGTGGAGGTTGATGGTCGTCACGCCGCAGCTACCCCCTGAGTCGGAGCTGTGCGAGCTGAGAGAGCTACTTCGGGGACTCTCGGAGGACGTCGTGCTTCGGTTCCCCTCGCTCGTGCTGCTGCGAATGCTCTCCAGACTTCCGCCACTGCTACTTGTTGCCATACTCTCGGTGCTCGAGAACTTGAGTCGCACGCCACTTCTTCTTCGAGGCCTTCCTTTGATCTCTAGAATGTTTCCAGTCTCTTTTATCGTCAGTCTCGACTTCGTGAAATCCAACACTGCACTGCCAGTGTGATCGCTTGGCCTCCCTTTGATCTCCAGGATAGTTCCTTCCGCTCTTTTTCTCAGTTGGTCACTAAATTCTAAAATTGATTCACTATCATGGAACATACTTTTTGGTCTCACTTTAATCTCTTTGTCATCCGAATCCTGTACGAAACTCTTTGGCCTGCCTTTAAACTCAATTATATCTTTTCGACTATCCTCCCGCGCCCGGAGGGATTTGACAGGAAGACGCAAGTCCTTGAGCCTGGGGTGGCCTGGACTAGACACGGGAAGTTCGGGAGCACTTTGAATACTGTTCATAAGATTGAGGTCTTCCTTTCCGTGGAACTTGGTGGGCAAAGGGGCAGTGGAAGGGGGCGAGGACGTGAACCCTCGGAGGGCTAGGAGGGGGGAGGGGGCAAGTTTGCCATCGTTGCTGGAATCCAGCTCGAGGCCGCCCAAATCCTGGGTCAGGGAAACAGTGCTAGAAGTAGTGTCTGTCACAATTCTATTTGGTATTGATTTCGGTCGCTCTTTGACAAACTTCCCACGTAGTAGAGTAATCTTGCGGCGTTCTTTAGACGACGCGTTACTTCCGACCGCAGATTCTTGCGAAGATCCTGGTCTCAAGATGCGAGCACCACTTGGAGGTTTGGCACTACCGAACATATGCAAGACGGCGTGATTTGTCACCCTATCGACGTCGTCTAGATCATCATCTGAACGATTCACTTTACAATCGAATGCCGTTTCATACAAGTGTCGTCTTCGTCCTGACATATCTTCAAACTCGTCCTCACCCTCGGAGTAATCGTAGTCTACTTGCGGTTCGAGTGACCCTCGTTCGCCATGACGCGATTCACTCGTGTCACGTCGTTGTCGGATCTGGATGCGAGCGAGCCGGTCGTCCAACGCATCGTCGAGGTCCTCGCGATTCCCCGCGACGCACTTGCTACCTCCCGCGCATGCGCACACAGACGGCAGGTCGCTGGCCCTCAGTTGCCGGAGGGCGGCATGAGGGCGTCCCACTCCTCCAGACACGCGGCCAGAAGAGACTCAGGCCCGTCATGTCCTCGCTCGAAGACGCTCACCACTGCGCCATCTCTGTTGGGACTCTCGGTAGAGAGCGTCACTACCTTACCGGCCGATGATGGAACATCTAGGCTTAGACTCTTCTTGTATTCTTTACTCTCTATTCGCGACGTCCCTCTCCCCTGAGTAAGCCTGGCTCCTCTTCGAGCTTGCTTCGCAGATGGACACGGGCGCGTCCAAGCTCACACTCTTCCGGTAACCTTGACTCCTCGAGGAACCTCCGCGGTCTGGTGGAAGCTTCCCGAAGCTCGTGACACTCTCGTTGTCGTCCCCGCAACCCTCCGCACTGGCTTGGCCGGCGGCCGCTCGGAACAAGTCGCCGTAGTAGTACGGACTGGGGTTCCTCCTGCAGGACTGGCGAGACGGGGGGTCCTGGAAGGCGCGGCCTAGCTCCTCGGCGAACTCTTCCTCCGAGTCCCCTACGCGGATGATGGTAACACAGTTGTTGGGGGGCCCCAGGAAGGGGTCTCCGGGCAGGCCCACGTCCTCGTACACACCGTCATCGTCGGGCGAGCCGGACGAAGCGTCTGAAACAAGCACAGTGCGAATTACAGAAAACTCTCTGGAGAGTTACTATTGAAAATGAGAAACAAAATATTTAGCAAATAACTTTTAGTGGTGTTTAAAAGAAAACATAATAATGAAGATGGTTTGAAAACGCTATTGCAAAACATGTTATTTGTACTTATTTAATCGATAATGTAGCAAGATCACTTTTCGTAAGTGGAATTTAAAAATTCAGTCTTACGACCATTTGAGTATTAGGTTCGTTATACACATTAAAAAAACAATCACTTCTTTACTTCACAGTACAGATTAGGACAAAATCATGTGTATAGATTTCATATCTCAATGGGAACGTTTTAACTAAACGCAGAAACGCTTAATTAAATACGAAATTGTGGATATAGTCATGAAGCTGATAACTTAAACATCTATAATCCCGCTGCCACAAACTACACATTAAGTTAATCCCACAACACTCACCGATATTTCAACAAATTCTTTGTTAGCGGGGTTGAAATTGTACGTCTACGTGAAAATGTTTGTTTATCGCATCAACAGCTTCTAAGTAAGTTTATACACCTGTGTTGTTTGCTTTGACTCTCGATCGTGTATATTTTACGTCTTTGCCGAAGAAACGTTTCCAGCCTCTTGACTTGTTTGGTGCGAGTGTGTTCGTGTGTGTGTGTGTGTGTGCGTGCGTGGTGCGAGACAAAGTGACGTGCTGACAGGTGAGGGGGAGCCACCGACGTCGGCGTCGAGGAGTGGTTGATTATAACCCCGCTCGGCGCGCTCCATTGAAGATTCGCTGTCGGTGCGTGAGGCGTGCTCTCTGACTTGACTGACTGACTGACGGGAGGGGACCGCCAGACTAACCAGCCGGCAAACTAT
Organism: Sweltsa coloradensis; assembly: GCA_024449915.1. NCBI lineage: Eukaryota > Metazoa > Arthropoda > Insecta > Plecoptera > Chloroperlidae > Sweltsa > Sweltsa coloradensis. Next base: position 299,243 of record JAMZAV010000399.1, on the reverse strand, counting down.
TCTTGTCTATTTATAATTTGTAGGAGGGGGTGTCAACGTTTTATCGCTGACGCTGACCAACGGATCAATATTGCTGAATGTGCGGTGAAAAGTACGTGGAACAATAGGAGGTTTTCATTCCTGAATAATTCTAATTTTTACATAAACTCTCTAATAAACTCAAAACAACGTCATGAATGTGTATAAAGGTTTCATTTAAGAAATAAATAGCATAATACAACAAAAATTAAAAAAAGCTATAACATTTCGAGAAAACAAGGAACACTAGCGCACCCGTGTGGTCGAAACGCGAACTATTATTTCGGGGGTACTGATCTCGGAACATCATGCAAGAGGAAGGGGTTTCTCACGTATATCCCGACCTAACTCAAAGAATTAATGTTCGGTGCCACAGTGCTCATCAAAGAAAACATATAATATCTACTTTCATTTATTTCCGAATGATACAAAATGAGGAATGAGTGGGAAAAGGTGCTGTTTCTTGCGAAACCAATCACTATACACATGTGTGTCTGCAGTCTGCACTTTCGTGGTCTCGAACAGCATTGTTCTGCTGAGTAATAAGCTTATACTACCATCGAGTTATTTTTCTGGCAATTTTATGTTATGCACATAACGTTTAAAGGTGGGGTAACATTAAAGCGTTTACAATTTTTGTGGTAAAATGAACTTTTTGATTGACCTACTTGGTGTGTCTAGCCGGTGTCCTGAGTCCTGACACTGTCAAACTAGGAAAATCCTACATAAAATTCAAATACGCCAATATAAAATCATTATGACAGTTCTAAATATTTGGCCCAGTAGTCCTACTCGGTACCAACATCTATTTGTAATTTAGGCCTTCACTTGTTATAATAATTGGCCTGGGACGGACTCTTTAATGGGCCTACGTCGCGGCTACAAGTGTTAGTATTTAAATGTGAATTTAAATGGCTTTGCGCGGAGCTTTTACAGGCTATGATTTTTTATTACTGAGTGTAAAATCAATCGTATAAAGTCAGCCTTACGAATAATAATTATGCACTATTCGTCGTACGGTCATCGACGATACCACATAAGATATAGGCTAATAGCTCTAAATATCACAGTGCATTGTGGCGAAGTGGTAGCGCGTTTGAGTGTTAAGCGAAAGGTCGTCAGTTCAAATCTACGTTCGGTCGTTTTTTTTTACTGTTCCATTTAGACATATGTTTTTCAGCAAATGATTTCATTACATTCGGCCTCGTCGTGGACGCAATTCTACGTTAAAGATAATAAAAGTGTGGAAAGTGTTATGTGAAGTGAATCGCACTTCATGAACATATAACACAAATGGCGTTTTAATTATTACGATGTGAAAAAGTTTGTCAATGCATTTTTCGAAAGTGCAACTGACCGTAGGCCCTATACGCATTCATAGAGGTGTGAATGTTTTTTTCCCCATTCGTTTTGGAAATTGTAAAAAGTGGTGCTATGTTTTTTATTGTATTTTCGCATTTTTCGCATTGCAATCATTAATCAATGTTGCAATACAGTGATGTAATCAACCGTAGGCCTATTACTTAAAAATAAAATCCATAGTAAATTGCAATAATACGTGCATAAGTCACCCCAGTTTTTATCTCGCATATACCACCTAGTGATTGCTCCTGCAGAAGTTAAAAAAAGTGGAAAACGCAATACTAGCACTATTTAATCAGAAGAAATCATTTTTTTTAAAAATTGCAAGTAGGCCTACTGTTTTAGCTTGATTTTTATCGGCAATTTTTTAGTGAAAAGTGACTAAGAAGTAAGAATAGAATTAACTGTGTTATTTTTAAAGCAAATAGGAGAATATGGTTTTATTTAACCATTTGGCCGTGTTATTTTGGTTTTATTAAATAAAACCAAAACACACACCTCTACGCATTCATACAGCTGACCAACAGCCTGTCACATCACTGTAGGCCACACATTCATAGTTTTGCCATCATTGCCTGTGCAACCACAAAGATGATGTGGTTTGCATTAAAAACTACTTCTCCCTCAATAAATGTCCGCGATCTTTCTCCAATCCATAATGGCTCGAATACTAACGAAGTGTATTTACTTCCATTTTAAGCGTAAAACCACTTTTAATATGCGTTCAAACACAATGTTTTCAACGTTATTACATGTATTGCGCCTATGCTGTCTGCTAGACTACCCCCGAACGAGCGGCCATATTGACGAACGCGCGCGCTATCTACATTCTCTTGTTTCCTCGAATATGAAAATAAACAAAATTAAAATTATGATTTTCTTTGATCACAACTGAACCAAAAATACGACTAGGATGAAAATAGCAAAGAGTGATCTAAGTAATGATGAGGGAACGAAAATAAAAGCAATGTGCATGACTGGATTAAATTGCTTGCAGCAAATGGGTAGAAGTATTTTGTGTCCTATACCAACATGAATTTTTTTAATTTGTTGCTATGTGAGGAATTATTACAAGTTGGTCAGCAAAAAAAATCTTATGCATACAGTATTATACAGGCAATAAAAACCAACTGTGTATTATCAATACCAAAACTAACTTTAAAATAAATCTGCAACATTTACGGAATGGCATGAAAGTCGTTGAAGTAAAAAGTGTGGACTTAACCTCTAAATGAATCTATGTTTTACGTTTGAAACAGTGTACCGGGGCCATAGAATTTCCGTCGCATGTTATATAAGCGTGAAAATTGCGTGTCAAATACAGAAATTTTGTGCAGAGATGGTTGATATAATTTTAAAATCTTAAATGTTCAAGACACATATTTAGGGATGGGATTTGACCGGTCAAATTCAAATTTGGTCAATTGACTGGTCAATTGACGGTCAATTGACGGTCAAATGTAAAAAAATCATAAATTTTATTTTATTAAATAATTAGTATATCTATATTTATTTTTTAAATGTTGTGGTGACAAAAGCTTTTTTATTGAAAAGCTTGTTAAATGCATATTAAGTGGCATATCATCATCGTCATCATCATCAGTCCCTCTCCGATTCAGCTTCAGCTTACCCAGAAGCTATTCTAGTTGTCAATTATAATTCATGATATAACTACATAATAAATAATAATTAAAATAAAATATTACCTAATTAAAACATTTTTAATTGAAAAAGAAAGAAAGAAATGTTATCGTTTACATAACAATTCAAATTCAAATATAAAAATTCAAATAATTTTAAGTTTTAAATGCAATATACACATGTTATCTTTAAGTCAATTGACTGGTCAATTGACCAAAAGTATTTGACCAGTCAATTGACATTGTGCAACCCTACACATTTTCATAATAATGTTGCTCGACCGCTGAAATGTTTGTCATTACAAAATTGGGTTGTGCGAACCTGGATTTTTTATTTCGAACCCGAACATAAAACAGTTATATAGAAGTAAAATAGTGATTAGAGTGGACTGGCACCTCCACCAAGAAAGTATGTAACTTCGGGACCAGCCCCTCCACCATCCATTTTTAATTTTGCACCTGTAAATTGAGAAGCTTTCGTTGACCATGTAAAATTATGGATACCCGCACACCACTGCATTTTTTTAAATCTATTTTTTTTATCTCCGAATTTTTTTTCACTTAAACTTGGTTCGATATTTTTTAAAGTTAAAGTTCGAATTTCGAACGTACGCACATCCCTAACAAACAGTAAACAATGCCGAATCGTTATCAGATACATGTAAACGGCATCTGGCAAATTAAATAACGTGTCTGAACAATGTAATTTATATACACATTTCCCGCGAGCCTCTCGAAAACACCCATTTACTTGTTTTGTATCAAGTTTACAAATAGGCTGTTACATCAAACTTGGTCTTTGTTCCTTCCGACAGGCGTTTGCGTTCACTGTTCGTAATAACCCTTGGAATAAAGGCAGAGGTTACAACTTGAAACCTTACAAAGGTCGTTCCAAGAGGAAATCTATTTAAAGCTCCATCAGCGAAGCCCATTATCTCACGGTCTTCTTTTCAAGCAGAAAAACATTTATTTCTCGCAGAGTATACCGAAGAATATACAACTATTTAAGATATCGTCTAGGAGAAAAGATTTGGCAGCTAGAGACCGAAGGTAAAACATCACCACATTAACAGTGACGCCGTAGATTAAACTAACGCGACAGTTATGGGCAGTTAAAACCGTTCTACAAAAGTAAAACTCTAGTTTCTTGTTAAAGTTTGGAAAGTCTGCTGAAATGTTGGTTTGTGGACGACACGAAAGCGCGTTAATCAAAACGGCTCGAAAAAGTTGCGTGAATGCAGCACGTTTGTTTGGGTAGGGATCGGAAAAACTTAACAAGATTTAGACCCGTGCGATTGTTGTGACTTTGACGGATGGATTGTTCACCACTTTCTTGTTTTCTTACTGTAAATCACATAGAAGGAGCGAGTACCGTGAGATGAGGAAAATGGATGGATGATTCGAGAAGAAATTCGATTAAGACTTATGGTTGTGTCTCGGTTAGGGACGGCCGGTGCTAATCGCATCAGAAGGACGGGGTTGGTTATTTTCCGGCCAAATCTTGCACGTCAACTTCGTAAGCCAATCAGATCTGACCACATCAGTTCGTACAGATCTAGGAATTATGAAGGGTGGTGTAAATCTGAGTGGGGTAAGTGGACTACAAGCTGCTTGCCGACCCGGTATAGGATTTGTGTTGACGGATCAGCTAGAAGGAGGGAAAGTAAGACTAAATCTGTCACAATAGACGCATACAAGTCTAGAACATTGTGAGGGTTATGCTTGGCTGTAAAGAATAATGAAACATATGGGCAGACAAAAGTGGTTGTGACTTATCGACGGATCTAAATAAGCTCAGGAGTATAAAATGACTTGAATAAAGTGAAATGGCGAACTGATCAAATAACGCAATTAATAAAATCACAAGTATAGGGCTTAAGAATACAATATAAACACACTCTTGTCCTAAGTTTGGTAGATTGAGTATGGTTTTGATGCTTTGGCCAAGTAAAATAAAATTTAAAAATGCTCTTAATTTCACTAAGCCACATAATTTGCAAAATTGTATGAGAAAACATGAAACGACATTAAAATGCTAAACAATTTTCGAGTATGTGAGGGTAATGATTATGATTTGTTGGATGAGCGAAGCGAAGACTTCAATTTCACTTACCCCCCAAAAAATTTAGCTCTGGTGTTTTTTTTTGTTTGTTTTTTTTTGTTTGTTTTTTTGTCTGTTTGTTAACTCTCTCCCAGGCAAACGGCATATCCGATCTTGATGAAAATTTGACAGGACCTTCGAAATCTCTGAACTTAGAGGTGTATTGTTTTTGGGTACAATCGAAGAAATATTTCTCATGAATATCGTACTTTTACGATTTTTTTCGATTTTTTGTGCGATATTTTCGTGCCATTTGGGCCAATTCTGACCAAACGGCTGGGGCTACAACGTTCATGTTATACATGGACATTGAGGTTATGATGATGTAGTACATTTTTAAAGAAAAAGTTGAAAAAGTTAGCCAGAATCTATAGAAATAAAGCTTTTAATATAAGTTTTTTGATTTTTTGTGCGATATTTTCGTGCCATTTGGTCCAATTCTGACCAAACGGGTGGGGCTACAACGTTCATATTATACATGGACATTAAGGTTATGGTGATGTATTACCTTTTAAAAGAAAAAGTTGAAAAAGTTAGCCAGAATTCATAGAAATAAAGCTTTTAATATAAGTTTTTTACGGTAAATAATAACAATTGACAATAAACAATAGAAACTTGACAACAATCACTACAATGCGTAGGCAACAAAACAAAGCACTTGCAAAAGTAAAGATATCCCATGCAAACTAAAAACTTTAAAAAGCTCATCCATCAACGCGGCGGGACTTTAGCGTTTTCCTAGTATAAAAACAGTGGTTTCAATATTTCAATGGTAAATCAACCATCTACTTCAGCGGTAATTGTTTGTTTCGAGGCCTATTAATTCTGTTGTCATGTTTTTTAACTGTCATTAAACCAGAAGAAGATGACTGATTAACAATTAAAATACTGTTACCACTGTTTTTACTTTAAGTAGTGTTCTGTATAGTCCTACAAATCATAATCATAAACATGACAAGAATTGCATTACTTAGATGCGGTTATACTTATAACCCCGAATTATACTGATTCAAATTTTAAACTTATAAGATTAATAAACTGATAACGAGGAGGAGATAGGAGACTTCGAAATATCGTTCAATTTTCCCTTAGAAAAGTTTACAAATTGTATCACTTACAATAATAATTTAACACTAACTAAAAGAAAACAAGACGGGTTTTGTTCGGAAGCTCATAACGCAGGTAATTGATGTTAAACATACATTACTGGGGCGAGTCAACATAGGCCTACACGAGCGCAAACATGCCGCTCCTCGGCGAGCAAACACGCGAAGCAGCTTCCTCCTCCTTCAAGATATCGATTGATCTCGTTCGACAGCATCTTGCGATGACTCACGCGGGAGTCTCTTATGTATGCGGTGTACACAGCGTATTACGTTGATGCGGCCCTCACTCACCACATCATCTTCTTTCGTGTTGTGAATGTTGCCGTCGCGGGCGCTACCTGTCCGCGAGGGTTAGCTACATCTAGTGGTGGCGTCAGGAATCTTGGGTGTATCTGGGGGATTCCCGCGCTAGACCGGAGAGCATAGATACTAGTATACCCTCCACGCCGGAGAGTGCGATGGTGTACGAAGATGTACTAGGATGTACGGACGAGGATGTACCTACCGGGATGTAGTTGATGTACGGTGGTGTACGAGGATGTACTAGAATGTAAGGACGAGGATGTGCCTACCGGGATGTAGGTGCAATGTGCGGAGGGGACTGGTGGTGTCTTTACCCACGGACATAAGTTAATCATGGGTTGGCATTAACCGTCTTTATCATTTCACTATTGTACATTTACTTTGTAATTGTGTAGACTCAACCTCTCAGCTCACACAGAACAATGTTTTATTTGTAGATGGTAAACATTCACCATTAATAAATGGAGATTAATGAAAAACAAATAATCTCGAGTTTTTATGTTATCAAAACGAAAGCATGATCAATTAGGTTTTGACAACGAAAATAAAATTAATGCAGATTAGTTATTATTAGGAGGCTTAATCCAATACCAGCTAATTTTCAAATTCAGAGAGAAGATTTGTTTCTCAATAGCCCCTGAAAATATGTATCTGTCTGGAAGTCTTCCTATCGGGTACTTCTACGTTTTGCTATTTGAATCCTTTGATTGTGATTGTGTGAATCAAACAGCCATGTATCTGCATCAAATGAGCTCTTAACAAGTACAAAGTAATGAAATTGAATTGAATTGAACTGAATTGAATTGAAAAGTAATGGTACTTGGAATCTGAGACTCGCAGTTCTTGCAATATTGAATCATTGTTTCGTAAAGATGTCTGGAATATCTGCATGTCTGTGCCATTTTCTCTTTTGAACAAGATGTAGAGAATAATTGTTTTGAAGTACCTTGGAAGGCATGCTACTAGCACCCTTAATGCATTTCAATGGGTTTAAAGAGTTTCTTCTCAAAGCAATCTAGTACAGCCAATCCATTACTTCTGAACAAAACGACGAGACTGTAAGAACAGAAGGCAACTCAAGTTTGGTAAAGCGCTCTTTTGTTTGTTCAGAAGAAAGAAAAGCGGGAAAACGTGCGATTGATTCCAAGTGATGTAGAGAGGACAAGACAATCATGACTCTGTCTTCGGTAATGCTCTTCTAAAGAGCGAACAATTGAATTACAATACAAACTGAGGGTTTCTGTAGAAGAGAGGAAATGAATGTGACAGGTTCTAACACCCGTATACAAACCCTAGGATCTCAATAACTTCAAGCTTAATTTTAATTCCCAGTTTAATTCTCAAGTAAAAAGCTGTTAATTGAAGCAACGTCATATTTATTTAGATCCGTGCATGCCGGAGGAAAAACAAACTCATAAATTGCGTACCTCCACCTCCCTCAGAAGGTTAGTTTTTATAGAAAAGTCTGTTAAAATAAACCAACGAAACCGTTACATAGTTAGATAATAGAATCCATTTTCTCTCGAATTTACAGAATTAGTCTTATTAGTGCGCATGAGTATAAAAGGCAAATTACAATTTTTCAACAGTGTAATTCTACGAATTCATAAGAGTGGAAGAGATAAATTTACCTTATGTACCTTATGAACGTTTATTTAAACTTTAAATTAAACTCTTGCCTAATATTTTTCTAGAATTACAACAATTTCAAACAAAAAGTCGTAATGAAAGTTACCTGCATATACCCACATGTCCACATATTCTTGAAAATTCAAAATATAAACTAAGGATTAAGTTTATACGTATTGTGTTCGAACTCAAACCATGATGTTTTGGATTTTGTTTGATCGCGAATAGTATATCATTGACAAAACGTGTATTATAAATAATAGAATAATAAAATATGATGAAGGTTTTTCCATTTGACATACATAACACTAAAGGTTATACTTGAAAGATTAAATAAATAAATAATAAATTTTAAATTTTATTAGAGTCTACCCCACTTCAGTATAATGATTTCAGTGGGAACTTTAAATCCAAAGCGACCAAGCCAACCATGTAGCCCCACGCAATCGACGAATTGAGCGATAACCAACCAAAAGATCGATATTTTTATAGGATAATTCTAGCAATCAGTGGTAATGGACAGTGCGAACACCCGCGAATCAACGTCAGAATCAATAGCCGTTTTCAGAACAACTCTGAAATTATTATGTGCTTCGTTGCTAGGACGGCTCCAAAGTCCACTGTTTACAAACTCCTAAGACAAGAAATGATGGATTAAGTCCAAATCAGAAGTTAAAACTTCTGACATTAGCGGGAATCGAACCCTGGACCTTCTGCATGGAAGCAGATACGCTTAACCACAAGACCAATCGAGCCACACACAGACCAAACGAGCCACACAGCACAGTACTCTATATTATCAAGTATCAAGAAGACACGACATTATTCAGTGCAGTGTGTAATAGTTGGGTGACAAGCAGGACGAAAATATTACGCTATTTTCTATGAAATCTTTCCTATTGTGACATTAAGTAACCTTGCTAATAACCCGTGTTTGGTATTGGTAAAGTTTAGGAATAAAAACATTACTATTAGAAAGGGACTTGGATGTCCCACATGCATTTACAACCTTAACCAATTACTTAAATAAAAAGGAACAATTAGTCTCGTACAAGATCCAATAAAAATTAGTGCTCCCCTTGTTTAAGAAAGTAATCGTGTCTTCGGCTCGAGGTGCTACCGAACAGTCTCAGTTAGTAATTTGAATGCAACCCTCACATTTGTCTCGCGCAACCCCTGGATGTCACCGGGTCTGAATCTCATTACCGGGGATTATGGAGGTTTCGGGCTCAAATCCCCAGCTATGAGAGGTCCTTGTTTTCACCCCGATCACGGCATAAACATTCGACAAGTTAGGAATACAGCGGGCGTATCTTACAATACAAGCTCGACTCAAGTACGAGCGTTTATCATGACTGGGCAGAAATATAGCCTACGATATTGATATTGTGTAGAAATATTTTCTAGATCGATATTTAGACTCAATGTCGAAATATCAAAATCAAAATCATAACATTATGTTGTGAAATTGGTAAAAAAAAAAAAACGTTCAAAATTTAAAAAATCATAAATTTTTGGGTATGGTTAAAATGTTAAAACTCTCAAACTTAAAGAAAATGATTTTTTTCTCTCTTCAAATTCTGGTTCGACATGCATAATATGGTGTAGGTTTTGGGTTCACTATAGTATAGGCGCTCCACGCTAAGAAAGGAGATGCGCGCGCTTTCGACGGGCCAATCAGCGATCGTTATTTTAAATTGGAGCCTGCTGAATGGCTACAATTCACCCGTTAAAAGCGCGTGCAACTCCTTTCTTAGCGTGGAGTGCCTATAAAGTCATCCTGACTGTTAAATTTGGTGGAGGTGCCGGGTCAAAAACGCGAGTGTGAAAAATGGTTGAAATGGCATCCACGCCAGAATACATTACCAAAACTTTTCCCACACAATAAAATAACATTTGAATCAATGTAAAACCCAATAATTATCTGTATAATTATTTATACTCAATTCAAATAAATATAGTGCCCGCAATATGTATCTGTTAATTGGTTGCTGATCAATAACTATTGATACACTTTCAGACTACTTAACTTGAAGGATTAGTGATTCGGGAGAGTATAACATAACGGCACCAATATATAAAAAATCATGCAGTAAACAATAAAATCATGTTAATAATTGAACCCGAAAGAGGTCAAATAGATTTTTGATCTATCCCAAAACAGATTTTTAGAAAACTATTCGTTATGAAAGTCTACGCAATAGCATTAAATACATTAAATAAAATTTAATGGAATTTTAAATCATCTGTTTTATCCAGTTTTAAGGCAATAAATATAACAAATTTTCTTGCACTTTCTGAAGCACTTACTACAGTATTCCCACTCCCATTCGCTTTCTGAAAACACTCTAGGAACGCTCCAAATCTCTATAGTCTATATTTCCGCTTCCTGAATGCAAGACTAACCAGAGACGTGATACCCCATTATAAATTCATGCACGTAATTAGGAGCCACGTTAAACTCCGATATCAATTAATATGAGTAGATAAGGGGCACGTTCAATCTTAATATCAATTAAGATGAATAGTTTACCGAGACATCACATGCCGCAACATGATTTACGTTAAGTAGTCGAGGGACGGGTTTAACCTAGTTACAAATTAAGTTGCACAGTAGTTGAGACGTTATAAGCTCAATTATTAATATCAGTATCAGTATAATAGTCAGATATACGATAGCAACAATATTGTTAATTGTTATTTACTATTCGCATCAGCTGTTGACTAGTAAACAACAATTTTCTGTGTGTTTTCCATTTATGCAAATATTTTCTTAGCGGTGATTGGAGCTTAGACCGTGCATCAATTTTTAATTAATTGAAGTCAGTCCTGGAGATTGGTGTCTAAATATTTCAAAGGGTAGAGAAATAATTCAAATTACCCAATCTAGCATAGCTTAGTTTTAAGAAAAGACTCACTAATATCTGAAGGGTGTAGTTACAAACGCGAGCTAGACGTTTAAAACAAAATATTAGTTTTTTTATGTACCGTACCAGAAAAAAACATTTACGATATATCTACCAAGACATATTATGTAAAACGCTAATTTAACACCCCTATTCCCATGAATAGAAACTATGAGCACACTCAGTACCTAATTACCATAATGAAATATGTTTATGACACAATCAAACACACATTTTTCAATTAAAACCATATGAATCTCTTTATTTCAAATTAATTTTATATTAGCTATGCGACATATATTTAAATATATATTTATATTGCTTCGGGGTTTGCAGTATATGAATTCCCCTGTTAATATCGACATTATTATACAGCAGCATTTACCTCGCATCAAAACCAATCCCCCTAATTAGTCTAGACAATAACCAAGTCGTTAATTTGAGGTTAAATGCGTGCACTTGACGTAAACCTCTCCATAGATCCAACAAGAAGACAATACTAACTGCGATATTAGGTTTTAAAACGTCATGAAATACGGGTTCTAACTGAACGAGCAGCATTCAGCTCGAGTTGCGCCGTATCGTTTCAACTATTTCGAGCCGCACCGCATTGAAATCAGACTTCAAACATTTTAATATTCCCAGTTTTCAAGTGGAAACTTTGCATTTCGATGACAATTCCCCTCGAGGTGGTCTGTGGGGTTGGTTGAGTGGTATAATAACGTCCATAAAGCTGATGTAATGGCGCGTTAACGATGGGGGCCGCCTGCGAAACTTATCAGCGTCAACCAACTTTATTAAACTCGCCTCAATGAACGGCAGGTTAGGCACTATCGTTCGCGTTCCAATGTTTTTCTAGTAACAAAAGGCATTGATTTTAGAACGGAACGTAATAAAAATACCTTCGAGGCTTTTCAGCCGAGTAAGACGCGTTTAGAGAGAAACTTATGTTTCCCTCAGGGCAGAGATCGAATGAATACCAGCCACAGTGGCTCGATGGTCCCTCGGTTTATTCCTGCCTCTAACAGAGCATTCTCAGTATGTTCTTTTCTATACTCATACAGTCCACTTTTATCCATCAAAATATTACCAACATACTTGTAAACGGTGCAGACGTATTAGACCCATAGTCAGTTCGTCATTATTGTCATTGTATTGACATTAATGGTATATTTTATTATTTATTGATTCGCACATACATTTACCAAAAAATATAGGTTTGAAACCAAACTGGTTACGCGTAAATTGTTGTAATTTTTGCAGCAGTCAATGTGCAGATTAATATTGTTATACTATTCGAGATAAAATTTATAAGGTTCGTATCATAATAAAGACAACAATAAATACGATGATGGTTTGTTTAGAGATTTATCTGTTATTAATAATTAATAATTAAGATTTAATGACTACTTTTTCGGGTAGATCGAGTAAGTGATATGATTTTAACGGACTCACCTTGATAATGTGGTTCTCTGTGGCAAAGAAACTTTGTTGTTTAAATTAATATTATCATTAGTTTGCCTACACTTGAATAGTTACTCGGTCATCAGAAAAAGTAGTCGTGAAATAAATACGATTTAATTATGAAAGCAAAGAACAAAACTTGTACTGAAAACAGCCGGATGACAAAAAGGCTTTAAAACGATAAACTTTACATTTAAAAATAATCGCGTCGTATGGTGACGAGCTCCGCCCTGTTTCCACCATATTATACATCATGTACACTCAACATAGGAACCGGATACAGCAAACAAGTACAATTAAAGTGCATTGTTTCTAGGAATACCATGAAACTATTGCTAGAATCAGATTCGCTTAAAATATTTAATTTCTAAGAGTAACGTGATTCAAACTGAAAATCAATATAGTTCGTGTAAAAGCTGAGTTGTTGAGTAAAAAACAAGTTGTTTACTATTTCGTGGGTAACATATAAAAAGTATAGACGCATAATATTGCCTCGTGAATCGTGATACGCGTAGTACGAAGTGACTCTAGCAGCCTACTTACTTACTTAATTACACACAAATAACAAAGTACGTTTCTGAAACTGTCGTTCTATTCATAATATCATTCTCGCTGTATGTGAATTGTATATGCGTAAATTAATTCGAGCTTCGAAAACATTAAAACAATGCGTGAATTTTGAAACACAAAGCTCTGATGCATATTATAAATCATTCCACACGAGCGTTTAATACAGAATCTTTGGGGAAATTACCCAACCAAACACCGCAGGAATATTAAAATTTACAATATCTTACTTTTATCCCGACTAAAACTTATAGTTACCCGTTCCCCGTTCTAAAACATATCTCAGTTCTCCTCTCTATTTACCACACGATCCTCTAGGAGAAAGAACAACTCCCTTGACATCCGTGACGTCATCTAGATCCCCCGCGCTAAGCTGAGCTCGAGTCGCTTCGGTATCTATCGGTGCAGGAAGCGTAGGCCTAAGCAGCTCATTCTCCCCTCATACGCACCTTCTAAAAAATGTCAAGTCAATCAACTCAAATTTCCCCCCTTTAAGAAGACGCCTCTTGCTAAACGGAAGCTCTGGAAGAACACACTGCCGTACGATTATGTAAAGTGCGGTTGTGAAAGTTCTTACACGAAGATAGGATCTATATTTATGACCTTGAAGGCTGCCTTAAAAGTTTAAACCGTGTTAAAAATGTCTTCAAAATAAACAAAATATATTACGCGAAGCTAAAACTTATTTAAGTGATTATTATATATAAAATGTTGTGACATGGATACTTCTTAAATCACAGGAGATAATTTTATTTTTTTAAGTCCTATGGCAAAAACGAGGATAAAACAGTGTTTTTTTTAGGAATTAGGGCATTAGGGCACTAATTATATAAATAACGACAATATTACAAACTATTTGTGAAATGCCCAATGCAAAACATTTATTTTATTTCATACAAGTTTGACACAATATCACTAACATGAATGTACCCTTGCTATAAGTTCATAGCAATCATTTGTAAAGTCAACGAGTAATGTTTTGAACATCATTTTAAAGTGAAAAGTGGCCGTTATGACCTAGTAACGTTTGAAACGTGTTGAAAAGCGCCGCACATTCATTTCGTCTCGATATTCCGACAATAGTTAGGGCTACTCATTAGTCGCTGAAAAGCTATAGGCCACTTGTTAATGGTTCAAACGAACTGGTTGCCTTTTGAAGTTAATCTGGCTTTTACGCGTGACCACTGACCACGCAATTTCAACGAGCTGCCATTTTGAACGGAGAGAAGTTGAGTAGGCCAATTAAATTTCCCTGTATCTCTGAAAATCAGAATTCCACCCGGAATAGTAACGAGTACTATCTCTGTAACCGCTTTGTCGGTTGAACACTACACATCATGTGCATTCTGATGAGGCTTGTAGCTGTGCGAATACAGTGCTCACCTGTGAACGGCGAATCATGATCCTGTGCTCACCTGTGGTCTTCCTCGACAGACACAACCGCCGAGTAGAGGCTTACATGCAAATTCAGTGCAACAAAAACTACACTGACTGTTTCAGGAATCACGGTTTTAGGCCTTATGGTTTGATACGAACACATTGTTATAAGGGTTGGTGAATAAAACAAGATAAATACAATTTGGAATTCTAAAACAAAAACATTATTATTCTACGTAGGCCCTACGGCATTTTTTTATTTATTTAAATATATAGTTCGATATTCTCGGGTAATATTTGGTTGTTTTTTATTGGAGATTCTATGTAAATATGTAGTTATTTTGGATCTTTTCTATGTAATATTATGATTGTTTGTTTCAAATTGTTAACCTTGATGGTTTAATACACGGCCTACCCAAGATACTTAAAAACAAAGTGTTAAACAACAGTGGTCTTGGTATTATGTTTGGTTCCAAGTTTCATGTTTGTCTGCTCGTGTTTTCACGAATGTATATCAAATCCTTTTCAAGTTTTAGGTTAGCGTAAAAAGTTTAAGTACGTACGTTGGAAATATCTACTTATCGCCATAGAAACCTAATTCACACGATGAAGAATGTGCATTATTGTACTTGTCTCTTCATTACCCCAAGGCGAAAATATATCAAGATCAACTCTCCACACATTAAAATGCTCTACGCTTAAGATTTATTTTCTCACTCGGAACCAAAATTTTAATTGCAGTTTGTACTTTGTAGTAAATATCCCCTCCCCACCCCTCATTCGTCTCCTTCCTTGTTTAATTACGCGTCCTGGAAGCTCGGGGTCTTCCCCTTCATTTAGCAGGGCGAGTTGTTTTAGTCTCCGATCCATCAGGGGCTCAGCTCAGAGCACCGACGCCTCACTCACGGACGACTAATAAGGCCATCAACAAGCCTTCGTGATTAGCCCCCTATGTAAAAAGGGTCGAGCTATTTTGCATACAGCTTCACATTTTACAAGGAACTAAGGCGATTAATTCTTGGGAGGCGCTCAAATGATATTGTTCTATAGCTTTCAACGTTTGAGAGGATCATAAGACCTAACACAAAGTTAATAAATAAATACATCAACAATAAAGCAACGGATTTTTAATCATTAGTAAGACGTCTTCGAAGTCATGCGAACATAATATGTCAAACCAGATAGATGGAAATACAATTGAATTTATAAGTAAGCAAACTTTAGGCTAAAACTGGACGTAAACTTCAGACCTTTTAAGGTGGACTCAAGGTGAGCTTACATAAATAAATACTGTCATAATATACGTTAAAACTGAGTTTTAGTTATTAATTCTTCGCAGTAAAAATTTCAAAATATGAATATTACTATAATTACAATTCATTGGTGAGGTCATTTCGTCGCGTTGAATGTATTTTATTACCGTAACGTTTCAGCCCAACTATGTGACCATTTAATTGTATTTATAATATTCTGGAATGACAAAACATTACATATGAAAATAATATTATTATATTTATTACGTGGCCACAACTTTGCCAAATAATTGACGATTTAGTCTTAAGTGCATACTTCTATGAACATAAGCTCCCCTATAAGCATCGCTTTTCTGTCCAATCTACCGTTTGTGCGTGTGCTACGTCTCACGACATAAACCGAACACGACCTCCGACTGACAAGCATTTTTTGCCCTTTAAAAAAGCTCATACATAATGTTTTCGGAGACCCTTGCAGTCAATTTATGGGGGCGAGGCAAGCATTTTCATGTGACATTATCCGTGCCCGGCACCTCCACCAAAACACGATTTTACTCTTGTGTTCCCTCTACTTCGTTGGTTCCTCGATTAAAGCTAATAATATGTGTATGAATATAAAGTATGAATTAAAATGTATAAGATGAATGTGTGTAATTAGTTAACAAAAATAACATTTTTACGTATTTCGTCAATTCCTTCTGTTGCAAGAATTTTGTTGGGTAACGTTGAACGCTACGTGATTTATTGTCATATGATGATTGATGAAGGCTCTTAATCAGTTTTATTACACAAATAACACAAAATACTTTGCATGAACGGGCAAGACTACCCTGGATCAAATTCATTTTAACTTTAGAATATAGGCACCCTAAAACAAATAGCGTGCATTTACAAATACCATGTGTGTAGAAAATATAAACTAATTTTAATAAAACCTGAATTGAAATTCGTGTTCGCACACGGCTGTATTAACAAAGTTACTCGAGCATTTAGTGTTGCGTAATAACAAGTTCTAATACATCAAACTGGGGACTCCCCTCCGGTCGGTACGAAAAGCAATTACTGCAACACCGTGTAACAGCGGCCCTCATCTGAGGAGTCATTATACCCGGTGCAAATTAAATTTGTTGACCGGCCGAGAAAACTGATTGATTGTGTTTCCGATAGGAGCTTCCGTCCGGGATAAATTGGACGGAAACTTCCTGATGAGGTAGTGTTTAAAAATGTTGTCACCAATCCTTGTGTTGTGCCCTCAGGTAAAGTGCATGAATATCTACCCCTCCGTTAGGTATATAGAGAGTCTGCGGCAGGGGATTGCTTATGCTTACAATAATGTTAACATGATATCGTAATATTTCCTCTTATAGACGAAGGATTTTTGAGAGTTTTTTCCTAAACATTCTTGGGGCAATGCTAAGTGTGGTCCGGAATTAATTTTCAATTAACTCGCTACACATCTCCCAAACGGCAACCTATTGTTAATTCGTTTTTTTTCGATTTTAAGGACCAGTCACTGAACCTATTTTAAAACAAAATGTACATTTGAAAATCGCATAGCAAAAAAAAGTTTTTTTTGCAAATTCAATATATATTCTTTGGGAGGAAGGCGGGGGCAGTTGGAGGTAGTAAATTAAAAAGTAATACCGGGGCGTACTTAGCATTGCCTCAAGTTTGTCAATAAAAATTCGAAAATATCCCAGGTCTACAAAAGAAGATACTAGTTACCAGCATAATACACTTCCAAGTTCCAACGACTTTTAAACGCTAGACTCGAATTCGTCGGTTAATCTCATTTGCAGACTACCCTCTAAACAGTGGTAACTATGTTTGTTTGTTTGTTCTTTTCTGTATCCTTGGAAATTAATCCCTCCAGGAACTGTACATGAATGCTGTTTTACCTCTAGTCGCTTAACTACCGTACGGGTTAAAAATTTACACGTATCCGGCCCCTGAAGAGTAACGAGAATCCCACGGGTAAACTGTATAGTAGCCTAGGCTACATAGCTCATCCCTACGAGGATATCTGCCCTTGCCTTAGTTAGTTCGAACTCCTGTAACGTAAGTCAATGAAAAATTAAAAAACTGTTTCTTATAATTATACTGTGGCATAACCTGGCGCCAACTTATATTTATCATGTAATTCTGAAATGATTGAGTTATTTAATATTCAACATAATAAATAATTAGTTTAAGTTTATATACCGAACATTTGTTAAATGTATAATTTAGACATTCATGCCATTTAGACATTTGATACTAAACGCTATTGTTTTATATCATATGGATGTCATGTTTCATAATATTAAGTTAACAATACAAACTATTGGTTTATTAGCATTCATGTACATAGTTTGATGAGCGTAGCGAGCGAAGCGAAGATTCCATTTCACAACACTGGAGAAAAAAATCCGTTTTTTTTTTTTTTTTTTTGTGTGTTTGTTAACACGATTTCGGCTAAACCGATACTCCGATTGCGATGAAATTTTATGGAGGCCTTCGAAATCTCTGAACTTAGAACTGCCACGTTTTTGAGCGCAATCGAAAAATTTTTTCTTATAAAAAACACAATTTTACGATTTTTTTCGATTTTTAAAAAATTTCTTCGACTTATAACACCTATACATGCTTTATCCGATTGTAATGATTTTTTCACAGAACCTTTATTTTATGAATTAAGATATTCGTGTGAAATTTGATCGTAATCGAAAAATTATTTTTCATAAAAATATAAATTTTGTGTTTTTTTTTCTTTTTTTAAACAATTCTTTGACTTATAACACCTACATGCTTTAACCTATTGTAATGATTTTTTCACAGAACCTTAATTTCATGAATTTATATATTCGTGTGAAATTTGAGCGCAATCGAATAATTATTTCTTATAAAAATCGCAATTTTTTTAATTTTTCCTTTTTTAAAAATTATGATTAATTTAAAAAACAATTAATTTCAGTTTATTTTTAATTTAATTTAATTTAATTTAAAAAAAATCTTGAACTTAGTAATAATTTTTTTACAGAACAACAGTAAATCCGCATAACACATGGCAGCTCAATGCACCAATTACGCTCATCCAACAACGCGGCGGGACTTAAGCGTTTTCCTAGTTAATAAAGAAGTATGAAACCAAAAAGTTCCAAATTTGTCTAAATATTATCTTGTGAGCAATAAATGACAGCGAAAATTAAAATATTTGTCATCTTGTTCAGTATAAATAATAAATACGTGTGCTGTGCTATGCTGGCCTAACACACAATATACGGATAAATGCTGGTGCGCGCGTAAGGATATTGGATTGAGGAAGTACAATTCGAACCATCCGTCTGAGAGTAATGCGAATTTTTCACGTCACCTCACAAAGGAGAAGAATATTAAAAAATGATTTATAATATTGAGAAAGAGATGATTTAAAATAACCGTGGTAGGGTTCTGAAAATTATTAGTCTTTGAGATAGCACGCTCCAGTATATCTACCGAAAGCACACATCAAACAATCTACAGAGATACGAGTGAAAACTCCTTATTTCGGATTCCCATATTTCCATATACAGCTGAATGCGTTTGTATTAAGTTCCAAGTCGGTGTGCAATATCTCCTTGGCAAATTGCTGAGCGAGCTCAACTCTAGGCCTACTCTGTTTGAAGCTCTCTTAGCGGTGAGAGGTGGAACGATAACCTGATGTCGTTACGCTCGACTTGCTCCAAGCGAACCTGTGAGTGGAATATCTTGAAACTCTTCGGATATTAAATGAAATGTGTTTCATATTCACGATACGCTTGGCTGTACGTACGATCGTACAAACCAACAGTGTAACAGTTATCAACATGTCAAATACTGTGATCCCAATGACAAACGATTATTGTAATTTATAGTCGTAATGCTTACATTTTCAATCTTTGTCATTCAATAAGAATATTAAACATAAAACAACAATAGGTAAATCATAAGCTTAACTATATTATTTTACTAATATATTCATATTATTATGAATATTATTCCATCGCGAGACAATATTATTACGAACTCGACTTCAAAGTTTTTCATTTGACTGATTTTAAAAACGCATACCATTCACTTACGCAAAGTTTTCTGTGTAACGCCAACGATCGAGTCTTTATGTCATTACATTGTAAACCTTATACAACTTTACTTTATAATGCCGTGGTCGGCGCAAGACGACGCAGACAACGATATTCCAAAAGACAACGAACAGCGGCGTTGTATAACTCAAACGTTTAGGCTTTAGCGGATCATAATCGACTAGATTTCACTTGCAGAAACAAGTAAATTGACAGAAAGCGTAGAAGCGAATACAGTTCCTTTTGCAAATGACTGTTTCTGTATTTTTGCGTGTTATTTGCCAGTGAAGTCTAGACACTTGATTACGTCAGCAACGATAAACTTTGAGTAATCAAACTCAGCTAGTTATTGCGTCGCCTTTGGCTATGAAACTGAAGGACGTTGATAACGTTCAAGGAACTCATTCAACCAAAGAGACTAGAGCTATACCATGCAATCCTACCAACCCCACGCTATAACACGTAAGAGCCGATAAAGTAACAGTTCCTGGTTCGTAACCGTGAGAGGTGGCTAAGAGAGGTCATGTGCGATCCTTCCCGCGACACTAAAATATTATGCTGCCTGAATGATATGTCTCCGTAGCTTCACTAGCCATGAAATTACACATTCTAGATGTGAGTCCTACATTAAAACATTCCGTCGGACAAGCATTTATATTAATTAAATGACATAACAGGCTTCACAGAGAAAACAGGGTTTCTACTTAATTTTGGTTACCACATTCCCTGACTTATTTTCCAAAACAGTATTTTTCCAGGCTGCAAATGTTGCTGATCGACAAAACAAGAGAACATTTTTCTTCCCCATGATGTTATGATTGTCAGTAATAGCATATTAAAATGAGGGTCCAGGGACTTTACTGGACATTTATTTTATTTCATGGATCCGATTGGGGAGTATTCGAGATTTGTCAAGTGAAAACAAGAATATTTATAAATATAAACAATTTCCCCGATTTGTATATATTTATTAACGTCCCTTACTTTTCTAGATTTTACAGATTTGATTTGATTTGATTTGATTTGATTTCAGGAGTAAATGTATAATATAAGAAAGAATAATAAATACTATAGATTGCACAAACCCTGGCCTCAGATGCTGCTTACATTATGGTTATAAGATAGAACCTTACAAACTAATACATTTTATTTTTGAGCTTAGTCGCATGTCTCATGTAATGTGCATTTATGTATCATAAAATGCCATACCTAGTTTTCATTGTGATAATTGTAAGTACACAACCAATACAAGAGGTTTTGTATGAAATCACTAAAGAAGTTACAGTATATTTTTATATCACAAAAGAGTACATCTCCATCCCCTGAAAGCTGTACCACCGTGGCACGACCAGAGTTCTTAGTATAATATTATACCTTTGAGATAGAGAAATACTAGCCAGGTAAAATCGTTGGACAACTAAAAAGTAGGAGAGGGAAGAGATTATAATTAAATTCCCCAAGCCTTCCCCATCACTGCTAAAATAATGATCTCGATTTAAGGAAGCACTCAAAAGTTTTGACGATTTTGAATGTAGGAATTTAGAATGTTTAAACTGTGAAGGGTTGCATGTGTAATTACAAAATAAAGTAACTAACAAGTCTGATGTAGCATTAGTATAAAAATATATTGAATGCAGCTCATAAAAAGGTGTTATAGTAACATTTCAATGAAAAATATTACCCTCAAGAGAATGCATTTCCAGGCCATTCTCCAATTCTCACGACAAAAGCCTTTCGTCATTCGCCATTCGCATGGAGTGTGCAACTGTGCATGCATCCCCTACATTCAAATAAAAAGAATGTTAAGTGATCATCAGTTCACAAACAAAATCTGAACAAAATTTAAATTAAAATAAAACGCTTCAAAGAGAGAAGTTAAACTATTGAAACTGAAAATAAGATACATGTTCGTTGAATATTATTGTGATGTAAATACGTGCTTTCATGTACGATTATCGTAGGTTGATTCGCGTGGATTGCGCTGCATCAGCCATTGAGTGCGGTGAAGCGGGAGGGGCGAGGGTCTATTATTTAGTAAACATGAGAGAGAGACAAAGAGACTTGATGGGCTGGTGACTGAGATGGGAGTGCACGAGTACAATCGAAGACAAGCGCCTTGATTAATCTACGACGCACATTCCGCTCGTCACCGACACTTAAGAGTTAAGACCCATTCACAAATCACGGGAACACTAATGCATTCCGCACAATGGTATGTCTCTTGGAAATTCTCTCCGAATAATTTTCTTCGCTATATAACGCATGTTTTGCAATGGTGTGAAGATATGTTGTTGCTGCAAGTTTGAATAATGTAAAGCGTAGTATTTACTTGACTTCTTAGATTTTGTAAAGCACCGATCGATGAAAGAAAGTTTTACGTGTTTTTCGAAGATAGGCGAAAATAAATCTCCTAGTGCGTTGTCAGTGGGCAAAAAACACACACGCAATATCTTTGAAGATAAAGTATTATGTTTGAAGGGGAAAAACTTTGCTGGTACCACACATAGTTACAGTGAGCTTATTAGCTATATTGGCTATACATATTCGGTGATGTCTATCTCACGTTGCATAATTTTGTATATCCAAGGCAATAAATTAGCAAAATGAAGATGGGAAAAGTATGTCTGAAATGTGATTTGGAATTTTTTGAAATTGACCTTGAAACTTAGTCGCCCAGTTGAAGGTTAATGGAGTTAGAAACAAATTAATTCTCAAAGTTATAACTTCGATGTCATGTTGCTCAACTATGGGTTACCAAATTCAGTTATAGAAGGAAATTGAATTCTGAACGAGGTTATATAATACACTTTGAGTAAACAGCGTACAAAGAACTACAAACGGGAACAGCTTGCAACGCCATTTGCATTTAATGTAAATTGGTTTTATTTGTTGGCGTTGTAATTACTCAAAATTAAAATTTCTTATTCGAGAAATTACTGTTGTCATCTTTGAATCCAATTATTATTATCAATGCGCATTATTAATGATCAAACATTATTTTTAGAGCACGAGTTTGAAAAACAATGGAACGACAATGAACACACAATTTTGTAATGCGGTAAATTTTTACATTTTGGGACAGTCATATTTTATGTTTTCAATATATATTGAACAATGTAAACAACAAACACTATTAAAATCAGGAGTTGAAGGGACAATCATCAGGCGGTTCAAGAGAAATATCACCCTACCTTCGTTTCAAGATTCTAAAATGAATGTTATTAAATAACACGCAATATCCTCCTAGCAAAGGCCCGTAACTGAGTTAAATAAATTGCCAACATACTTTCATAAAACGGGTATGGCGAGGTTTGGCTTAGAATAGCTTTGTCACGCACTGTCTTTATTTGTTCACATTAAAAACACCAATAAATTGGTCGTTGTTGAAAACAAGATCAGAAGAAAGCAAATTGGTTCTTGTTGCCACGAAGCAAATACGTCAATGGCTATTAGCAACTAACGTCAAGTTGAAAGTCACTTTCCAAAAAGATAAAGTTTATTTTGATACATTGGCGAACGCCTCACCCTATCGCCGGCGATTCGCTGTAGAAAATGGCAAACGTCCAACTTTTGCGCTATAAAACCAAAAGTGAATTGCGAATGTAGGCATTTTTATCGCTGCTGACAGCGCTTTAAAGGTTCGTCAAAATGGACAAACAAAATATCTGCACGATGTGGGTAAAAGCAGAAAATGTTTGCAGGCACAGCAAGAAGAGTTTTTGCGTCAAACCTAAAGTTAATGTAATATCAGCGCGTATACGTATTCCTATACTTTCAACAAATTGAGTAATAAAAGGGCATTACAACTCAATAATACGTAATATTGCAAAGTACGATACGGGAGCACCCAAGATAGGGAGAGAAGCTTACCGTGATTGAATTTGCCCAGTACCACCTCGGATTTTGACCTATTTGCCCGAAATTCACGATGGCGTCCAACAAGGTGTTGAAAAGCGTAGGAAAAGTTACATAAGTGCTGGATAAATACTTTTGGAGGACTCATTATAGGTTTTCGGGGTCAAGAATGATTGATTTGTTTATAAATTAACGTTTTTGTTTTTAATATATTTTTAATTTTAATATCGTACGATATTAGTAACAAGAAAGTATAAGAATGTTTAATGACAATATCGTGTTATGACTAGTTGTATTTTTTTATATTTCCCCATAAAGGTTATGAAAACAAACATACGTTACGTACGTATTATCCACGCAAAGGAAAAGCATATCTTAATGACCTTAAAATGCAATAATAAAATGTGTTTATTATAACATTTACTTTTGGTCCTTGAAATGAGCGTCTTCAGTTCAAAACATATCTCGTGGGAACCTGCTTTGAGCAATATTGTTGTATTATTAATTTTAAAGAATGCAGATAGTTTCATAAAATAACATTAGTGCACTGTGCTAATCGTGGTCACAAATCGTAACCTCTTGCAATCACACAGTTCCGTTTCAATATTTGAGTGTGAACCACATCACTTAAGCATGAGACGTGTAACTTATTTCCAAGGCGTTGTGCGTGGAGCGAAGTTAGGGCGCATCCCCTGCGGGCTAGAGATAGGCAGCCCGCCCGACACGCTAGCTCGTCAGCGCCGCGCGTGGCCCGCGGCGGGTGCACGAGAGGGTGGCCATGTTTGTTTTAATGAGTCGCTTAGCTCGCAGTGTTGTAATGAAGTGTTTGGTTGGACTCGTGATGAGATTACGCGGGCCGCGTGAGGAGAGGAGAGTACTAGGGCGGGGGAGTTGCCCGTGTTTACCCCGGCAAAGTCGTTAGGAGAGCGCATTCATAAAAAACTTGTCGATGACAAGAATAATTAACTTTTAAATTGTTTTAAGAGACTTTCTTGAGACTTTGAATAATTCAAACTTTTTTAATTGATATTTTTACTTCTAGAGACTTGAGAACATCATTAAAGCCAAAGTTTACACTCGTTTCGCGACAGTGGTTAAGGTTGCCATAAGAACCAACGTTATTCGAGAACTCTGGTTAGCAATCATGAATACGTAGCGTTTAATAATTTCAAGAAACTTTATTACGACGTTGAGTATACCAGTACATAAGATTGGAATTAATGAGTGATGATAGACGACAATTAATACATCAAACGGGTGAGATAAGTAAGTAAGGCTATAAACAGTTATATTCGGGTTGAAGGTCCCTACCTTTAATTAAGTAATTGAGACTTAAGTCTTCATAAAATCTGGCATCCGTTTAACATCAAGCGACCGACATAAAGTATAAAAGGATATACCATACCATCTTAAATCAAGAGTTTATATACGTTTACCTGTTCATTAAAAGATGATGTTTGCTTTGTGTTTGGTAACAACAATTTAGAATAATTGCCTTCAAAACTGTTATGGATTCAAACTCCATAGCCATTTACCAAAGGCTAATTAGAAACAAGGTTAGGTTCTCCGAAAGAAAGGTTTCCAATGTACTTTTGGAGTCACTCAATGTACACGTATAAAGTAATGTTATATTATTTTACTCTAAGGAAACGCATCGCTCTTCCTTAAGCCAGTCCAGTGTATGTACGCGAAACAAAAATGCATTTATTTCGTATTAAATCTATATCATCAAAGTTCATACCCAGCGACGCACTTCATAATTTTTTATTTGTTGATCGCGTGTAAGTATTGCGCGATAATAAGACTCGCGGATGTAGATTAGCTAGTCTTCCTTAGGTTTTTTCATATGATTGTTTATGTTAGTAATTTGATGGTTGATTAACGTAATTTCGGTACAAAATATGGTACCTATCTAGAATATGGCCTACCATTCTATCGTAGTAAGACTGGGAGCACAGACTTCCCCGTATATATTTCATCTAATAAAATTATTCCAGATCAAATAAGTCTCAACTGGTTTTAAACGTGCAGATAAGGGTAACAAATCTTCTTTCCGTAAATATAACACACGTAGAACTAATGGCTGAAGGTTTTAAATAACATGTTTGTGTAAATATTTTTATCAAACATAAACAAATTGTGACATGTAACTGGGTGTTGTTATGGGTGAGGTGTGAAAGTATGGATTGTAGTATAAGAAGTAAAAAACAAGCCAATGAGTGTGTGAAAGTCAATTTAAAAAGTTACTAAGAGTCATTTAAATCAATAATGTATGTCTTATCACCTCAGCATCCCTGCCTCTGCTAGACGCAATATTGTATGTATTTTGTAAGTCTCATCTCAACCGTGTAGTATCATGTCGAGTGCGTGAATAATATATACAAACGAATGCACGTCTTGAATTCTTTTCATTTGAAGTTTGAACAGACAGCCAAGAAAACTCGATTCAGTAAAGACGCGCTCCATCACGTACGCACGGAGGGCTTGCTTACCAAGCGGAGGATTATTTTGATCTATTCAAGTCCGAGAAAAAGAAAATCCCTTCCATATTGCAATGTTAATGCGAAGAGGAATTTGCTTATTCAGAGTAAGCAAAAAATTCAACCAAAGGCGAATTAGATTGTAAATCATTTCCCGTCTTTACTCGGTCTGGCCCCCTCCCCTCCCCACCCCTGCCCCTGGTTGGTAGGCAGCCTGCAACTCGTCTGTATGCTAATCTGTGTTCGGCGGTGGCGTCTTAAGCAAGTGACGAGACTCATTTCAAGACACTGTCACAGCATTCGGAACAAGGGACACAAGGCGATGTCGAAGTCATGACGAGTGTGGTACCCGCAATAACATAATATAACGCGTACGAAGATTTCAAGATATCCACATTGTATTTTAAGACCTCCAATAGCAACTTATATGAGCGGTAATCGTTGAACTGAACAAAACATACAACAATATTTTCCCAGTCGCGTTGACGGATGAGCTTTTTCGGTTGTCTATTTCTATCCCTTTATTACGCGACCAACTGCGAGCCTTCGATTTAGAGAGAGGCCGAGAATCAACTCGTTCCTTGTCGTGCCAGCCGTGGAGAGGTGCGGGGCGGCGAGGTCATGTCGATATCTTGTTGCACTAAAAGTACGTTTTGATTGGGAAATATTTCTTCGATTGCACCCAAAATCGAAACATAAATACGTTTAGTGATTTCAAAGGTCCATGTAAAGTGTTTTACAAGATCGAAGCAGCAGTTTTCCCGGTGGAAAGATAATATCACGAAAAAGTCGTTCTAAAGATTAAAACAATAGTAAAAGTACGAAATTCATGAGAGATATTTATTTGATTGTACCAAAAAATGTAACTGGTCTACGTTTAGAGATTTCAAAGGGCCCTTTAAAATTTCATCAAGATCGGTGAAGCAGTTTGTCCAGTAGAGACAAATAAATCACCCGAAATATTTTTCTCGGTGTAGTCAAATTGATGTCATTGCTACGCTCATCCAATGAAAGTGAATACTATTCTGCAATTGTGTAGACCTAGCGTATCTTGTATTCACACAAAATAGTATTATTCCCATGCGAGAAAGTTTTCCACGTATGCCATTCCTAGCCTATTATCCAACTAGGCTTCTGATGTAAGTATAAAGTACTGACCAGTGTAAGGCTGCGAGTAGTCTCTCTCGGGGCTGGTGTAGAGCTTGCCACTCGCTTCTTCCCCTGGCTCTAAGTAGGCCTTAGAGTCTCGCGGGTCACAGTAGGCGGCAACCACTTCCACCTGTGAGGGAAGTGTAGATTAGCAACTTCTTTGGTGTACATTGTGGTCTATATTGAAGATCAACATAAGGGGTAGCTCGAGTGGTCTTTCTTGCATGATATTTTAATTGTTTACAGAACAACCCATGCTTAAAAATTCACAAGGACAAAATAAATAAGTATTACAAAGAAATGTTGTATTAAATAGGTAACACGACTAAAATAGCACATTGTATTTATTTTACTTCCCCAATGTATAGACGATCAGTCAAAGCTGACTTGATACGTCTGACAACTCGTTTATTAAAGCGTCCCCTACGTTGCATCTTAAGGAATGTCTCAGTAGGAGGGAGGGGTGTTACAAGTAGGGAGACATTCGGCGTCGAGTTAAAAGTGTGATGCAAGGGACGAAGAATAAAATATGTGGGCTCAAATATTTATACGAGAAAATGATTAAGATGAATATAGCTCTGCGTGTGCGAGTTACCATGTCCAGGCACTGGCGACTGTTAACATTACAACAACAAATAAATTATTTCTGAATATTCAGAATATAATTTAATATTGTTTTCAAAAAACTGGATGACATTTGACAATCACCGTATATTATAATTACGATAATCTTTATTTGATACAGAATAAATAGTGTTTTTGTTATACGTTTACTGACTTTTCAGCTTCTCGAAAGTCCAACATATATCCCGGATGTTGTATTAGCGCATGTTGCCTCCTAGATCCTCAATGCTTATATAAGCATGGCCCTCGTTAACCTGCCATCAATATCAGATGAAACCACTCGGAACACACTTTCTTAATTGCTACGTAAAACAGAACTCAGCAGTTTTACTTTACGTTGTATCAAGCTTGTCGTACGTGACAAAACAAAGTTTGCTGACTTGGTAAAGTTACTGGAAGAAGCTGATGTCAGCGATCGCTGTGCTTTTAGGTATATACATGAATATATTATATCATAGAGCTCAAAGGTCAGATGTAAGAGTTATTCCGGGTTCTTCTCAATAATGCTTGGGTAGGTTGCTCCAACGATTCTCCCGCATATTTCTTCACTTTCGTTCAGTAGTAATAGTTTTGGTCTTAAAAGTACACATGCTTCGAACTTGGAAGAATATTCAATCCCCTACAAAATCAATTTTGTCTACATTAACAAGTAATATATGAGAGTTAAAAAAGGCGAAGAATTAAAACATGATAGGGTCTATCGTAGAGGACTGGCTGCAAGATACATAAGAATTCCTCGTACCCGGCGCCTCCACCAAAAGTCTTGTGGATTCAGATTATTCGTCACATTTGAGTGAATTTACCAGAAAACTATTGGAATTATAAATAATTAGCATTTAATAACACTCAAGTTTAACTTAAATTTTAATTTTATTCTCAATAGAAAAGGAACGCTCTTCGGTTGCATCCTAATTAGGACTCCTGAAAACCATGCGGCATTTATGCAACGCTGCACGGCCAACTACATATAGTTGTGTATGTGAAAGTGATTTATGGAATAA
Source organism: Sweltsa coloradensis (assembly GCA_024449915.1). Taxonomy (NCBI): domain Eukaryota; kingdom Metazoa; phylum Arthropoda; class Insecta; order Plecoptera; family Chloroperlidae; genus Sweltsa; species Sweltsa coloradensis. The sequence goes on along the minus strand of JAMZAV010000399.1, from coordinate 270,329 downwards.
TTTTAAATATTGAGTGTTGTAAATAATTTTGCTGAAACAAGCACACGTGATAATTGACAATGATTGACAGTATTCTGAGAGTTGCTCTTGTTAGATGATATGAATATGTATTTCTCGATTTGGTTAGTCGGGAAACACTCCCGTAGGTGGAGTGGTTAATATTGATTATAATTCAGAAGTAACAAAATTCAGATTCCAGCTAGGGCAAAGGCGCCTATACCTGGAATGTGGGAGACTCTGGTTCAAACCCCGATCGGGATGGATTCTTTAACTTCTGAATTATATTTAATATTATGAATATGTCAATTGTATAAAAACAACTATTTAGTATGCGATCTCTCTTTTGAAACTAAATTAATAAATGTAAGTTAAAACAACCAAATATAAATAAATATCCACCAACAGAATAGATGTTAAATACGTCAAGTACAGGCAATACTGTTGAATGACATGACTAGTCAACTCTGTACGACTTTGTTGGTTGTGGTGATGTTGTTATTAATTTTTATTTATTAGAAGTCAATCATTTAAAGTTTAAAGGGATATTTAACCGCTAAACTCAAAAAATATATTTCATTCAGGCTAACTTGTAATGAATTTAGCAACTAACAAGAAAAATTATTGGGGCCACCATGACCTCCCAAAAAATTGTCAAACATGACATTTTTCGAGCTAGGTCCCATCGGCAAAAATCTCCCATAAGAAATAACATGGGGACGATCTTTATGCCCCGTGACCTTGGAGGATTTTGATCCAAAAAATATTGGCCATTATTGACGTACTCGACAGCCTTTTCTGTAAATTCTCTATATTTTGTTTTGTAATTTGGGCAAGTAGTTTGGTCAAAATATGCTGATTACCAAGATGGGGTGTGATTTTGGAATGCATATTTTTGCGTGTTTGAGGGTATATTTGGGCACAGTTTTAAGACACGATGTTATAAACGGGCATTTTAGGTTGGTACTATGCTCTAGTATCTATGTGGACCAAAAAAGAAGCAGGTTAAAGCTGATTTAGGAAATTTCCCAAATCACCAATTTTCGCAAATTTCTGGATCAAAAAAATTAAAAAATTCGTGTTAAATCACAGTTACAAGATATAATTTTATAATTAATCATTTAAGTGTAGTATTGTGCTATAGATCACGTGGTAAAAAATAATTTTTGGGGTTTTTAGCCCCTTTAAGCTATAAAAACCCGATAAAGTAAAATAGCAATATTGTGCATAACAATGAAAAATGTTTTTAAAAACATGCGTTTTAATATTGGATTCTACTATAAAAAAGGGCAAACACCCTGAATATGTAACAATTTAAACCAAACATAGCCCAAATAAACAATGCATTTGTAAATCAGGACTTGTGTGCGATTTTACCGATACTTAGAATCAGTACATATATAAATAATATCATAATAATTAAAGTCCACTTTGTTCGTGTAGTTATCTGACAAGAGGCATGAAACAAGCAGCCATGTATCTGTCTAAAGCGCTCAGTGGTTACACGGTTTCGACTCGAACAACTTTATTTCGCAACCCATCATATACGGATGGAAGTGACAGGCGGCGAAATATGTGAGGCTCTTCAGACTCGAGCAAAAACAATGCTAATCTCCATCCAGCAGCCGTGGGGGGATGTGTGCATCCAGCATGCCGTGACGCTGGCGTGAGTGCGAGGATTTACGACTATATCAGGCTAGGCTGATCTGCAAGCACGGTCGGTCTATAGCTGAGCGTAGACGGAAGATTGGGTTAGAACGCTTGTAGTAATTGATGGGGCTCGGTGGTTGGGTGGCGAAGTGAACGCTGTACCGACAATTTTTGTTTCGTTTAGTTTGTATAATTACACATCACATTTACAATTCGTTTTGTGTTCCAGCTGTGGTGTACGATTGATTACTAACTAATTAACTCTGAAGAGGATTCATTAACTTCACAAAAAGTAGAAAATTCCAAACACAGCACTCAGTTGATACTCAATGATCAATGTTACTGTTTTCAATTAATGTGGGAAAAGAGTAAATTATCGTCGATTTAAACTTGTATTTGATATTGAAAGAGTGTTGAGTGATACTTATTCCGCGCAATTTGTGCCTGAACTTCAATGCAGTAAGTTAAGTGCAGTAATTACCTTTCAAGCGTTTTCCTGGCATGAAGCAGAATAGTCTTCTTTGTAACATTAATTACATTGGGAACTAAACATTTACTAGTTTTATAAGTTTATAATTTGTTTTAAAATGTTCCATTTCATGGTCCATTTTTCAGACTTCTTGTTTTCCGCGTTTGTACCAGTAAATAACTAAAGTGTACGTGTTAGGTGTATTCAACACAGAAAGCATTAATAAAATATAATGGACCTAAACATGTGTTTTATGTTCTATTGAAATGCAAATATAAATATTGATTTTTAAGTGATTATAAGATTATTTAGAGCGGAAGTGGGACAAAATCTCTATTCTATTCTATTCTATATGTATTGTGTTAAAATAAAATAAAAAATAACTATTTTGAAACAAAACTTTAGACGCAGCCTGTTTTAATCAACACGTAAAACTCTCATTCATTACAATACTGTAACATCTATACTAGTCTATAAGAACGAACAATTCACAAACTAACATTTGCTTTGTTTTTTCAACATCCAAACGCAAATTATTACCTTTTTGTATTGCTCATAAAAATAAAGCATCATTTGTTTATCAGATGGTTGCCCAAACAGTTTGATAACATTTACACATATTATCAATGTTGAAAGTCATGCTTCACGTTGAAATGTTCCATTATGTCCATTTTATTACCTCCATTTCAGAATTTAATGCTGTAATTCCGTGGAGACGCCCAATAAGAAACCCATACCATTTCTTCCCTCAATTTGTCTTGAATTGCCCCATATCACAATTGAATTAAATTGCTAAATTACCATGTTTTGCCCAATGCAGGTAGACGCAGGATAGTAATGATGACATATTGTTCAAAGGATTATATTTAGTAATCAATAATAGAGGTTACAGACGTTTTGGCTTAATTTACGTAGTATTGAATGTTGTAATGAATATTGACAGTTCGTATTATGAGAAAATTAAGTTATTGCTTCAAGAGAATTTACAAGTGTATACTCATTAAAAGCTGTTCTTGACTTTTTAATAAATATTGATTGAGATCTCAATATACGTTTAATCAGCCTACAGAAAATCGTGTTCAACTGGTATAATCTAGAAGTTTGCGTATTCTCTATTTAAATGTTCTTTATACGTTCTATCCAAACAAAATTTTATTCAATAGATTAGTTCAATAGCATGCTCCACTATTATGCTGATATTTAGACTGTGGTCATCCAGTTACTTACTGTTTTAGAAGTTACTACTTATATTAATTCAATATGTCTCTGGAGTCGTTGCACTATCTTTGCTGCTGTTGGGACTGTGGTCATCTAGCTGCATTGTCATTGCGAATATTTCTTCAAACAATTAATTAATTACTCTGATTTCGTTTTAAACGAAAATATATTATTGATTCCGGCAACATTGGTTGCACTGTTTCCTTCTTCTTATATCGCTTCTAGCAATATTTTACAGTTTAATTCCATATAGGGACAAAATGTCCACATGGGTTAACGCAGTGAACATGAGCGGCATTTCGATCACCATGGACGGCCATACCAAGAATCAAGAAGGGTAATCAGGGGACCGTGCATGAGCACTGGTTGATAACGGTGACATGGAAGCAGCACTCCAATTTGAAGCGAGTTCTCTGAACTCATGAAGACGGAATATGACTGTTCGTACTTTTGTTCGGAAAGGATTCTCATTGAGATCTCTTATATTCCATAGGTTAATATTTTTTTGATGTGTTGGTGGTTTTAGGGGGGGGGAAAATAAAATTTTTACAAGGGTGTGACCCAATGAAGCCCGATGACGATTTGTCTTGCCTTTGCCGCTTGCGGAGAATAATGTTTGAAACAAATTCTGGCGCTTTTAACAAAAATGTGACTTCATAATTTGTGTGTATTGTTTCCACAGCTACCTTAATTTTTTTTAGAGAATGATAATTTGTGTCTGAATATGAATCACTCGCAGGATCTAGTGCATTTGAAGACAAACGAACCCGTAAGACCCGAGACCCGTACAGTGCGTACATACCGCTTTGATTTACTCTCTGAGATAGTCGCTGAATGCAGCAAACAACCACTGTTTCATTCGCTCTTTTAGTCTTTTAGCCGTGCCGGAGCCCCTTCGGACATTTATAACTGAATGGGAAGTTATAATTATCCAAGCATTTATTATTCTTATGAAAGGAGTTTTAACTTCATTAATTTATGGCAAACTCTAAAAACCTTTTCATAGAATTAAACCAGTTTTAAGGCCATAAAGTTATTCAATGCGCATTCACACCAATTGCATATATATTAAGTTTTACATTTAATGGGTTGGGTTATTTTTTGTTCTATGAATTCATTAAAAACATAGAGAAGAAATTACACAGAAAACTGAACACCTCAATGTAACACTTCGTAACTGAAACGCAAGTTCACGAAGTGACGTAGATTTTAGTATTTATAGTTGCATTTTCCTCAACACATTATGAAGTGCGTTTAATTTGTATCAAGAAACGTCTCACGAGATGACTATAATTTTGTTCAAATTGTGGCAAAAAGTATTTACGTTCCACATATTGAACCTTGGGGTCTATTAAGATTTACTAACTCGTGTGATAATAGTCGATCGACAGCGACAACATTGTAAATACAAATACGCAAGTAACAACTTGTCGATCAGTAGTGACAATTTATGAGATACAACCCTAGGGCTAACATTTATTTCACTGGCATGCAAAAATGCCAAGACTGTTGCGCTGAGCATGACTTATTCTATTTACAAAGTTGTCGCGTCGATCGACAAGTCGTTTCAGCTAGTAATTAGTCCCTGGGTAACAAACAACAATTTAATGAAAATCACGTTACGGTAATTTATTTATTTATTTTATTTGATAATATTTGCATTATTATTAATTGTTCAACATTTGACTAGTGTTGAACATTGTGTGTAATATAAGTTTTCTCATGTATTTTTGTTTCCAGTTTTGACAGAAAGACACACTAGATTAATTATTAACATGTTACGTTAACGTAAATAAATTATCAAAATATAATTTACAATAACATCTACCAAAATCAAGCTGATACTAGTGTGAGTATTGAAATGTTTGGCCACTTTTAAGTACAAGGTATAAAACTTATTTTATTAGTTGAAAAGCAATATTACAAAAGCACGTGAAAATGTCCCGATTCTTTATGGAAACGAAGCCAAAGTCGTCTGTGCATTCGGAATTCTTTCTCTAGGTTCTCGAAGGCACAAGCTCAGCAACAACAACTGTTGTTGAAGGAGTGTGGTTTAGGATGTACCACACAGAACTTCAACTGTAACAAGTCTGGGAGAAACAACAAGTATATAAGTAATAAACCGAGCGCTACTCACCGGCTCTCCGCTGGGGCTGGGGGTGGTCCAGTTGACAAGCCCCGCACCGAAAGTGTGAGGAGTCCTCTGGTTCACGAAGTCTACGGGGACGCTGTAGTCGTCACACAGAGACACCTGGCGAGGACAGAGAGAAACATTGTCAGGCATGTTGGGATACTTCGGAACTCACTGGCGAGAACAGAGAGAAGCATTGTCAGACACCTTGGAATACTTTAGAACTCAATGTTAGTAAAACAAGTAATAATGTAAGACGGTAGTGGAACGAAGCAAACTTGAGTAATTTGTCTTTCGTAATGTAAAGTCCGTTATCAGAGTTCAACATTAGTCGGGGCCTGCAGGGTTGGCTTGGTCGCTTTGGTTTACTGTCTCCCACTGAAAATCAGTTATGTGACCGAGTTCTACTCTAAATACGGATTTATTTATTTATTTTATTTATTTAAAGCCATAAAATACATACCCAAACAAGGCGAGGAAATATATTATAAACGTTTTTATCGCAGGAGGAGAACATATCTGGAGCTGTACGAAGGAAGTACTCAGATTGCAATTTTATATTAATATAATATGTTAGCATGAGACAGGTTCACTTTTAAGTTTACTTAATTTCTTCTGTTTCTACTGCTGTTAAAGTATTAAATATTAAATTCCCCAATATATGTACACCTGACGTGATTTTATTAATGTACATTTGTTAAAAAATAAATGTATGCATATCCCTGTGCAGATTTAAATATAGCAGAGTTATCAAAAAATTAATCTTCCAACTAAACGACGATTTATATAATATGTGGGTATATCTTAATTGTTTCCTACACTGATCCAATAAAATGTTCACCGGAAGAACAGCAACCTCCTAGGGTCATTGAAGCATTATCCCGGAACTCTTCAATTACCGTCGTTCCAGGGAAATATGTCAGTCCCCTCCAGTTCTCAGTTATCGCTGATGGGAAGCCTGGTTTTCTTCGGATAGAACGGTTAGTCATTGCGGTTAGTCAGCATAGTCATATTCACTCAAATTTCATGGGCCTTAATGTTGAATTATAAAGTATTAATAAATATCATCCAATATTTGAATACGTCGAAAGGATAAATAAACACTGTTGCGATATTAAAGGTCCTAACATCTCATCTTACGAGTGAATAAAGTGAGAATAAAAAGAATCGATTTAAATGTATGAAGACCAGAGTGGCATCTATATATTGTATTGTGTGGCTCGTTGGTCTTGTGTGTGGCTCGTTGGTCTTGTGGTTAGCGTATCTGCTTCCAATGCAGAAGGTCCAGGGTTCGATTCCCGTCAAAGTCAGAAGTTTTTTAACTTCTGATTTGGACTGAAGTCCATCAGTTCTTATCTTAGGAGTTTGTAAACGGAGCCGTCCTAGCAACGAAGCACATAATAAATTTCAGAGTTAGTCTGAATCGGCCTTGTTGATTCTGGCGTTGATTCGCGGGTGTTCGCACTGTCCATACCACTGATTGCTATATTTCCTATTAAAAATATCGATCTTTGGTTGGTTATCGCTCACTCGTCGATTGCATCGGGGCCTGCAGGGTTGGCTTGGTCGCTTTGATTTAAAGTCCCCCACTGAAAATCAGTTATATAACTGAGTGGGTAGACTCTAAATAAAAATTTATTTATTTTATCGACTTTTGTACGGGTACGGTGTTCATATTTGCATTGTTGCCTTTAGAAGGGTTCTGAAGCACCCAAATTTATTGTTCTATATTTGTGTAGTGTATAGTTTTTAAATCATTGTCCAAAATGTGTACTTTGTAACTACCTACATGTGCTGTAATTCTGTCAATATAATGTGCCAACCCTTTAGCCGTTCAAAGTTTCGGATGAAGATAGTGAAATAATTAATATTTCGACCAAGTATGTAACACACATGTGTAATTAGCAGCACGAACTTTGCATTGAATTAATTTACTTGTTCACGATAAAGAGGTTGCGGAATAAGCATGCATTAAGCATTTCAATTTTAATTTAATAAGTAGAATTCAAATATGTTCATGCTTCGCAGAATGTTTAGTATTGGCAAACTTAACCTCTCATATCACTATACAAAATATTTTTAGTGTGTCAATATATTTTAAAGTATGAAAATATTTTGCCTGGCTGAGCCACGTGTCTAAGACAAATAGGGGATTGATCGCCATGAGGATACTAAGTAGTAAACACGTCTTACTCCCACACTAGTCCGCCTTCTAGCACTCGAACTACCGTGTGGTAAGTGATAGCCGCGCTGATCACAAACATCGAACAAAGATTCACCCTAAGCGTCTCTCTCACTTCTAAATTTCCAAGTCGACTTTTTCACCCGTCGATTCCAATACTTTTTTCTGTAATATTTCACTTTAGCGAGGCGGTAAAAAGTTTCTCGGATGACACAGAAGACATTTCTTTCACGCAAGATTTAACTCGAGTCTGGATTTCACGCGCCGGCTAAAAGTGAAAAGCATAACACTGTGGCGAGATTGTGAAGAGTTTCAACGCTGGCTTACAGGGTAAGATATGTCATCTCGTAGTCGCTGCTAGCCGCGCTTGTGCGTAAGACTCTTGAAACATCAACTACTGGGAGACAGCTTTTAAACAGCTGACATACTTATCAAAGTTGGCGAAAAAAGAGTAGCAACCAGTATCCAAGGTCCTCTAGATCTCCGCCACCTGGCGGAGGCTCGTCTAACTCGCTCGTGTGGCCACGAAGTTAGGTCGTCGCAACCCGTTCCACAATGTATAGCAGCCATTACGGTGATTTGCACGAGAAATAGAGCGAATTTTAAAAAGCAAATTGAACATCTACTTATAGCGCGCCCTAAAACTTGACCACAAAATGACGATGTAGAGGCCAGAAAAGAATCGCGTGCATTTCGAGATAATAAAATTGACAACCCAATAATAATGAATAATAATTTGTTGTAATGTAATTAATAAAATGAAATAATTTTAAATACCCTATGTTATATTAATGTGTAGGATATCCATGAGCAATTTTGTTTACGATTTTAAAAATTGTATTTCTAAAAGCCTGTTTCTGATAATTGGATGAGTGTAGCGAGGGAGCATAGCGAGCGAAGCGAAGATTCAATTTCACTACACTGGAGAAAAAAATCCGGAATGTTTTTTTACTTCTTTTTTTTGTATTTTTGTCTGTCTGTTAACACGATTCCGGCTAAACCAATATTCCGATTGCGATGAAATTTTATGGAGGCCTTCGAAATCTCTGAACTTAGAACTGCCACGTTTTTGAGCGCAATCGAAAATTTTTTTCTCGTAAAAATCGCAATTTTACGATTTTTTTCGATTTTTAAAAAAATTCTTCGACCTTTAACACCTACATGCTTTATCCGATTGTAATGATTTTTTCACAGAATCTTAATTTTATGAATTAATATATTCTTGTGAAATTTTAGTGCAATCGAAAAATTATTTCTCATGAAAATCGCAAATTTATGATTTTTTATTTTTAAAACATTCTTCGACATATAACACCTATACATGCTTTATCCGATTGTTATGATTTTTTCACAGAACCTTGATTTTATGGATTTATATATTCTTGTGAAATTTGAGCGCAATCAAACAATTATTTCTCATAATAATTGCAATTTTACGATTTAAACAGCGTTTTGATAAAAATGCCAAGGCTCTTCCAATTTTAATTTATTTTTAAAGTGAAAGGTGTTTTAGATTAAAAAACAATACATCTAAACATTAACAAGACCGATTTTATCATTTTCGTTTTGTTTGATAAATATGATTTTTTTTCCTTTGCATTGTTGGAAAATGTATGTTTTTTTTTGTAACAAATCTATATTTCCCATATTTTAATTAAAAAAACATAAATCTTATCAAAAAAGTGTCTGGTGAATTTGTCAGAATAAGACTTGTGAGCCATTAAAAAATAAATTATCCTTTTATCTTAAAAACTGTAGGCTAGAAGTAGGAAAAATGTTAGCAAATGTGCTAGAATAAAATTTTTGAGAGAATAGCATTTAATGTTATTTATGTTGTTTCTTGGTAAATTTGAGTACAACATAGCCTAAAGGCTCAGTTTATTTATTAAACATGAATTCACTGGGCCTTTATAACCTGCTAATCTAGGCTTCTTTAAAATTGATTAAAATTGTTATGAATAACACTCTATACAGCCCTAGATTAGGCCTAATATCAGTACTGGTAAGCCATTTTCCCATGTAAAATAGCATACAGCGCTAATGAAAAAATTCATTTAATGCTTTTAGCATTATATCAGTACAAAATACATTTATGTATTCATAAATAAAAAAGTAAACTTAAAAAAGCAATTAAAACAATAATAATGTAAAATTGCCGTTTTTCATTCATTTTCAGTGAAATACCCCTTAAACAATTACGCTCATCCAACAACGCGCCCGAAAAAGTGTTTGCGAAGCTTCCTAGTTTATTACCAACATTGCTTGTGCCCAAAGCAACATAATATGTGATGATAATAGTGTACACAAATAATCATAAAAACACTAGTAAATGACGGTATTTTTCAAGGTGGCGTGTGAAAAATTACTATGTCGCCGAGAAATGCTCGTTTTAATGGAAAACGACGATATGTACAAACATAACCATTATCGTTATAGTGGCATTCACCCTTATTACAATCATGGTATTCAACCTCGTTGACAACCTCCATTTTTTTTTTACATATTTAGCTCATTCATATGCAAAGTGCGTGAAAAAGTACTATATGTTCGGGAAATGCTCGTTTTAAGGGAAAACGACCAGATGTCCAAACAAAACCACTATATGACGTTATAGTGGCATTCATCCTGATCACTTACATGGTATTCAACCTCGTTGGCAACCTCCTGTTTTTTAGGTAATCAACTCACTAGTATGCAAAGTGCGTGAAAAAGTACAACATTCCCGGGAAAAGCTCGTTTTAAAGGAAAACGACGACATGTCCAAACATAATCACTATATGACGTTATAGAGGCATTCATCCTGATTACTAACGTGGTATTGAAAGTCGTTGACAACCTCCAGTTTTTTAGGTAATTAACTCACTAGTATGCAAAGTGCGTGAAATAGTACTAGTTACTACATTCCCGCTCTAGAATTAATCACCAAGATGGCTTCTAATTCGCTGCTGCGACGACCTAACCTAGAGAGTTAGACGATCCTCCGCTAGGCGGAGATCGAGAGGACCTTGCCAGTATCGAGTCACTGGCGTTGAGATGAACTAATTGTAGTTAAAGTGGTCCCAAAAAGAATGCAGGTGTCTTGAAATTGTTTTCCCAACATAACAACTTTGTAAACTCTATTCACGCTAGCTCAGCGTAGATCTTGCACATGGAGGAACTCTGAGATCTAGCACAGATAAATTTTGCTTGCGTTGGTAAAAGATATTTCTCTTTCATACACAAAGGCGACATTCCATTTACCGCCCATTCCTTCAACCCCCACCACTACCAAGCATCTGCATTCTTTCGTTGTAGCAAGTATATAAAGTGTTTACTTGTAACTGTACCGAAAAGTAGAAATGTAAACAGTTGATGTAATCAACATGGTAATTTAAACGATATATTTTGTCCATATAAACAATTTAATGCAGGTACTTGATTTCTTTCACTTATTTCATTTGAAAAGTAAATTGAGGCCACAAAGAAACTTAAAAAATAACTCTACAAAGCAACTTAAAAAAAACTCTGAAAAACAGAAATTTGCGTTTGAGTGATAAGCGCGCGCATTAGCGAATCAGGTAATGTAAACAAGTCGAGTTAGCAAGATCATCGCAGTTAATCTTGCCTCGCCTGATGAATCTCTTCACACAGTCGAGTTCTCATCTTACAAACTCCAGTCTCAACCTGTGTTGATCGCCTCCAATGCATCGCCATGGCTAGATTTCTTCTTGCGCGACATGTCATTAGTATGATGTATCGCCGACAATGATCGCCTTAGCATTGAAGACGCGCCTGCCGCAATCTATTAGGGGGTGGGGGTGATTGACACCGACACCCCATCACGCCCACCCCTGTGTCATCAAGGCCGAACTCTCGTCCATCATTCAACACACAACATTCAATTATTGTTTGGCCAAGATTGCGAGGGGAGTTAAAAAGAGGTAGACGGGAAAGCAGTTTTTAAAGTCGGGTTAATATTCCCCGATTGTATTTTTTCTGATTTTTGGTAATCCTCATAATATTATTCGTTTGAGTGGGATGAGTGGGATCGTCTAACAAATCAGTTTTTACTTTATCTTTTTATTTTTTGATATTTTTCGTTTTCTACGTTTTCGTTGTTTTCTTTTCTTTCATTTCTTACTTCGATTTGATTAAATTAAATTTAGTTACTTAAATTGTTATTTATTACGTTTCAGATTTTTAGTATACATAGTGTCATCATAAAATATATGACATTGATGTATCACTTTTGTTGTTATATTATTATAAAAAATTACCTTGCTTCAATTAGTTTTTCTGTGTGAATTTGATGTATTTAAATAGTTTTATTTATTTACCTTATTTTTAAATTAGTTTTTATAACTGTATAGCATAATCGTTAAATAAATAAACGTTAGTTTGAAAATCTGTTGTACGTTCGGCTACGGGATTCATAGCATACTCAGTAATCTGTATACGGATGACGGAAGAACAAGAATCGTACCTTTTTTTCAAAAACATAATAAAAACTAGGGAAACGCCAAAGTCGTTGTTAAACGAGTGAGTTAGCCAAGTGTTTTGATTTCTAAAACCGGACCGTCTGGTCACCTTACAGGAACTCACTCTGCTTGCCACAATAATTATTTAAATTGAACATTCAAAATGCGAATCGTATTCAAAACGTATTAGCGTGAAACATTAACAAATTTCCAAGATAAAACAAAATCACCTAATTTTTATTCCCCATTTAACACCCCTCAAAAATAATATGTTGGTGTAAAAATATAAAAAAAGTTAGAACTGACGGGTATCGAACCCCATCCATCCGTGCGGAAGGCTAAATGGTTACCACTAGGCCATGCAGCCACGTCATCCTCGTCCCGCTAACTGCTACGAAACAAATGCCATTGATATTATTAAAAATCACATTTTTATTTATTGTAGGCTTTAATCGCAATGGATCAAGCTGATTTTGTTAACAGTTCTTAGTAAACTCGTACCGGATGTCTGTTTAAAATTTCAGCGCAATCTGTTCAGCGGTTCGGCTGATTTTCGACGTACAGACAGACAGACAGAATCACAATGAGAGCCGTTTGAGTTGAATGGAGACACTCGGTCGCTCCGCTCCCTCGTTTTAACTAGGGAAACACCAAAGTCGTTGTTAAACGAGTGAGTGAGCCAAGTGTTGAGTACCCGGGAACATCCCCTGTCCTCCTCTATACCTAAGGTCTGGATCTAGCCCAGTACGAGGAATGATACCGGGTACTCAACACATGGCTCACTCACTCGTTTAACAACGACTTTGGCGTTTCCCTAGTTATTTAAATTGAATATTTAAAATGCGAATCATGTTCAAAACGTATCAGCGTGAAACATTTAACAAATTTCCAAGATAAAACATAATCACCGAATTTTTATTTCCCATTTAACACCCCTCAAAAATTATATGTGTGTGTAAAAATATAAAAAAGTTCGAGCGAACGGGTATCGAACCCCAACTCTCCGTGCGGTAGGCTAAATGCTTACCAATAGGCCATGCAAGCCACGAAGTTATCGTCTCGCTAGCTGCTACTAAACAAATGCTATCGATATTTAAAAAATCACATTTTTATTTATTGTGGGATTAAATCGCAATGGATCTAGCTGATTTTGTTAGCAGTTCTCAGTATACTCGTACCGGATGTCTGTTTAAAATTTCAGCCCCATCTGTTCAGCGGTTCGGCTGATTTTCGACGTACAGACAGACAGACAGAATCACAGAATGAGAGCCGTTCGAGTTGAATGGAGACACTCGGTCGCTCCGCTCCCTCGTTTAATTACTAATTATTGAAGAGAAAATATAATTAATATATACGTCCAAAGCGTGATTAATCTGAGTATTATCTACAAAGAGACGTAGTATTTCACAATGCTATCTAGACAGCAAGATGTGAATTTGACATATTTTCAATTACGAAAAAAATATATTCAACAATATTTTGTAAACAAATATTATTTTTTAAGAATACATTTAATTACTCTACAACTAGGAAGCTTCGCAAACGCTTTTTCAGGCGCGTTGTTGGATGAGCGTATGTTTTTTTAAACGAAAAAAGCATAAAATTGCGATTTTCATAAGAAATAATTTTTCGATTGCGTTCAAATTTCACACAAATATATAAATTCATAATGTTTACGTTCTGTGAAAAAATCATTAGAATCGGATAAAGCATGTAGGTGTTATAAGTCAAAGAAATTTTTAAAAAATAAAAAAAAATCGTAAAATTGCGATTTTAATGAGAAATAATTTTTTGATTGAGCTCAAAAACGTGGCAGTAGGCAGAAAATTTCATCGCAATTGGAGTATCGGTTTAGCCGGAATCGTGTTAACAAACAGACAAAAAAACGGGTTTTTCTCTCCAGTGTAGTGAAATGGAATCTTCGCTACGCTCATCCAACTACTTTCGGACACAAATATACAATTGAAATAAGATATCAATTAAGAAACATAGCTTTTAAGACTTTTTTTGTTTTTGCAAAGCGAGAGCTTTCACAATTATTATTGTTTCCACTTATAAATTTTAATTATTATATTTACTCCAATAGCACATATTTTTAGGAAACAAGGTAAGAACTAACAATCTTTTCCAGAGGTAATTAGAACAACAACAATTAAATATGACTTGTTATTATATTGATTTGTGTATTGAATTTGGCACGACGTTAGTGGCATCTTGAACTACTATCCATCTCGTATTTTGACTCGCTCTTTAGTTGCAGCAGCTACAAAACCAGATAATATTATCAACCCCATACTTGGGACCACACTATATATTTAAACTATTTTCTCGCCACGAATGTTTTTAATACATTAATTAAATGACACACTTTGTTACTAACCGCTAAATTCATCAGACTTTTCCAGACTGTCAGCATTCATTGTTATATTTTCAAAAAAATATCCAAACCGTGCTTCATGTTAAATAAAGCTATTTTCGTGAACGGTCTAAAACCACATTACTCATCAAAAGTTAAACCCTCATACGTGTAGCCATGGAAAGTTTTCGATTAAAAAAGTTAAAGCACAACTTTGTAATTCGCGCTTTTAACAGTTCGCCCATTAAACGCGTGAACTCACCAACTGTGAATAGAATCCTGTCCCCTTGCCCATACTAGGCAGCATCCATTCATAGGGTCCTCGTTTATACGGGCATTGTCTGCGTAATCACCATTCTCTTTGTGCAAGAGCATTTGCCTGTGCCCGAGATTGAATTCCACGGCCACGCGGAATGCATTGATAAACGATTTCACCGGATATCGCACATTCAGTGCTCAAAAACCCCAAGAACGAGGCCGCAAACCAGCTCGTGATTACGCTTCGTGGATACAATCGCATGCAATAGCGATAACAATACGAGTATCTTACGGTGAAATGCCTGTACAGAAGTCTAGAAGATGGCCATGGGGAAGAACCGCAGGTTTGGTTTTGATTTTTCCAAGGGTTCAAAACTTCAATTAAAATTGATGGTATCCCATACTCATTTTGGTAGACACACTAGGTGAAAAAATAAAGTTAAAGATAGTTGGTACTGTTATAATGCCATATGGGGTAACAGGTGCACGCTCATGAACACACGTACAGCCGGCGTCTACATGCACATGGACAACTGTGCGTAGGTCTAGGTTAGTGCAACAAGAGTGCGCGCAATGTCTTAAATCTCTCCTAAGAGTGGTCCTAAAAGGTCGTAACGCAGCATGGATAGAGGCAATGCATGTCAAAGTATCGGTATACATTTATTGTATTTATGTAATTCCTATACTAAAACTGTAATGTACTGAATGCATGCACGATTCAATTTCCATCGGAAAATATTGTATAATATGGAACTAGCCTTGGTTTAAAATTTACATTTTACCTATTTAATTATTTTAACACACACTGCCACAAAGTTAAATAATCTTCACAATTGAAATAATTTGTTAAAAATCCATGGTAACTACGGATGAACAAAGTTATGGGGTTATGAATTCCCGCGCCAACTGACTCACAACACATGTTCGTATGAGCCGGTTGATTTACGTCCTTTACCATTGCAATTATGATGATCCGTAAAATCAGTGTCATATATTTGAGCGAGCGAAGCCAGCGTCTCCACTTGACTCTTATGGCTCGAATGTCTGTTTTTTTTTTTCTGTTACTGCTTCGATACAGGTCGCACCGTTTCTCTGATCGACCTAAAATTTTGCACACATGTACATACCACCTAGGCGGGTTGCTGTATAGTTTTGTGGCGAAATCGTTCAAAAAGTTAAAAAGTTACATTAAAATTAATCGAAAGTTTTTTTTTAAAACTAAACGGCGGCGAAATCTGAGGTAGCACAATCATTTAGAATGTCCGTCCGGTCACGAATATGTTAATTTAATTTTGATCCGATAAGTAGTGTAGATGGAAATTACATTATAACAAAGTCCCGTTACCATGGCAACGGAAAGTCGCTCAGCTTTTTTGGCTCATGATAGCGGTCGAACGGAGGCTCGGATCGAGTTGAAATTTTGACCATCCGCAAGTTTCGTTCCCGATTGAATGCCATTAGTTTTGTGGCAAAATCGTTTAAAAAGTTATAAAGTTACATTAAAGTTAATCTAAAGTTTTTTTTTAAACTAAACGGCGACAAAATCTGAGGTAGCCAAATCATTTAGAATGTCCGTCTGGTCACGAATATGTTAATTTTATTTTGATCCGATAAGTAGTGTAGATAGAAATTACATTTTAACAAAAGTAACGTTACCATGGCAACGAAAAGTCGCACAAGAATTCTGGTCACTATGTACTGCCACCTAGAAGTAATCAAGAGTTAAAATAGTTTTCCCAAAGAAATGATGTCAAGGTCCTCTAGATGGCGGTGGATTTTATCCATTCTCTCCCTATTTTACAAATTTTCAGGTAAATCGGTCAAGACCTTAAAGACTTATTGGTATGTAACATTATGGGAATGTCGTACTCGGGTCGTGTTGCACGTACCAGTGCTCGCTCAACAACGCGTCCAACTGAGCGTTTTCCTAGTATTAGTATGTAGGCAAATTATAAAAGTATGAATGTCAAACTTATGTTGTTTCCAGACAGCAGAAATAAGTATTAGATCAATAACAAACGGGTACAGCACAATCTCAGCTACATTGCGAATCAAATCAAAGAGTAAAAATAATAAAATTTAACTGTAAATATGATCTAGTACCCTTTTCTATTGTCAAGGTTGAAATAGCGACGAACGAGGAAAGGACATTTTATATAATGAGTAAGATAACTGATGAGCAGCCAGGGACTGTGCTCGCAGGTCGGCGCAGTTGCACGTCACGGTGATAAAGAAGCAAAGTAAAGTGAGTCTGAGTTTGAGCGTCGGTGTTTATCATCGAGCTGCGAGACGGCGACAAAGGAAGGCCAGCCGCTCTGCCTGCAAGAGACGAGACTTCCAAGATCCGTTTGAAGCGGGGGGTAGTTTACACAACAAAACAAGGAGATAGTCAGCCAGGGGACTTCCTGCTGTGACGTTTATTGAATGAAGAAGTTTTTATGACAACGTCAAAACTGGTAATATTTTAAACATTGAATTTCCTGCATATCTTTGAGATACGAGAAAGTCTAGGACGTTTGTGGGGTTGGGGTTGTTCAGAAGAAAGTTTTTGTGATGAAAAATTGTTAGCTATTTGAGAGACCAGTCTTATTTTCGGTGTGTAATCAAGTTTAAGTAGTTTAAATTATATAATGAAACTTGTAGAGCAGGCTCAACTTTGAAGTGAATTGGACTGTGCAGTGTTCTCATTATTTAATGTTATACAGTACTATTTCCAGCCATGTTCAAGGGTATTTACACACAAAATCAGCCTAGTTAACTGGCCACGTTTTACGTATTCTTCTGGCTTCCCAAAACATGTTTAGCTGGATATTCGTGTCAGCTATTATTTTTAAAATGTTAACTTATCTGCTCAATGGAGGAAACAGCTAACGTTAACATTATCCATAATCAATTCCATCGACACGTAAAGGTAATTGCATTTCTATTTATTAAATGTAAGTAATAAAATCAGAGTCTGAACTCTTGAATTTTTATCTTTAAACCGTTTTCACACCTAAGTAATTTGTATAAACAAAGTAAAATGTGTTACGAGGTTTTATTTTTTAAACCATGTTAGTTTTGTACACCGTCCCTTACAAAATTTTGCCCTATGAATATCGTTTTTAATGAAAGATTCCCCTCAAAGAGATCATACGTTGTTTTAACTTTAATATAATATGCAGGATCAATGTAATTCATCTCTTCTTCGTGTTTTACCATTTATGAAACTTCTGACACACGTCTTCCGAAAATACCGCTTACAAAGTTCTATGGCTGCAACGCCAAACTTCGTTGAGTTTGTCAATAACACTGAAGCAACGCGAGGCGAGACGCCCTAGAATGTTCGGAGTAGTTTCAAAGACCCAGGTAATCTTTTATCTCGGTTGGTAACCTGGTTAGGGTTACCAATCTACGCCAGGAAGCCTCAATGTCGGCTTGTCACCGTAACTTGATTTGAGCCCGCGCTACCTTGCTCGCCATTGTCTTCTCTCAGCCACTGTACCCAAGACCGAGAGCTGGAGTGAATACGTGGTGGTTCGACTGGTAATAAGAGACGAATCCGACTCAAAACTGAAATCTCATGGACTCAAAAAGAGAACCACTTTATTTGTAATAAAAATGGGTTAAAAATTTGACGTGTTGAAGAAGACGTAGGTCTATGACAAAATGTAAAAATTAATTCGTTTCACACTCGACCTTTGGAAACAATCTACGACATAATAAGACCATAAAACCAATTCAAAGTATCAAAATTGGTACTTAAATGATAAATATATAAATTTGATAAAGGGGAGCAGATTAGATTTGGTTTTTAATGGCGACTTAGAACTTATCTGTCGCTTTCCATGGTGTTCAATTTTCTAAACTACAAGCTCTCTGTGATGTTATATAAAATAATGCGACAGGTTTAACGGCTTGATTCTTTACAGATTATGTGCCTTTCACACTATATTAATTATCTGCATGCAAATTACCACTGCTGTATGCAGAGAAAATAAATTATACTTAATTTGGCCAGTTTAAACTTTAAATGTCTACGAGGACGATGAGATAAGCCAGCGATAGCACAGGTAAACTGAATTCTACAACCTGAATCAACGAGTCAGGTCTGATAATAATCGTAATTCACTTACTCCTACCCGACGATACGTTACACGAGCTAAACAGCTTATCTATATCCCGAACTACATTATTAAACGGAACGTACGGTGAGCTGTTATAACAAGTTATAAAGCTTCCTCGGAGTGACGTACTAAACCAATATGGATGTGCCAATAACTGTCTTCGGATAAAATATCACGTGTTTGGTGCGGCAACTCAACGATCCTTGGTGGCAGCGGAGTGAATCCAGAGCGATGAGACGGACTAGACTAGGCCGCAGGACGTTGGACCTGTGCTCTGCCGATGACAGCTCTCGTTTAGCAATTTAAATTTCGAGTTGGCTATAAATTAGTCTGTACACGGAATTAAAAATAATTCAATTTTATCATTGATATTCTAGAAATGGCTATTAAAGTGCGAATTTAAGGAAGGCATCGCGAAAACTTAATTTTTCAAATTCGTTGTTTAATGCGTGGATCTGGACAGTGAGCCCTAAATTTGAACAAAATGTAATTGCAAACCAACAGTTGCGGGATAGTGGCACTACGAATCGGATGTACAAGTATATAAAAATATCAGCTAAAGGAATCAAAATAATTATTCATCAACATGAATGTAAAAGTCGTTCTCTTAGCCCTTGGTTCAATATTAAGAAAAAGGTGTTTCGCATTGTTAATTTACATATTTTTTCTCCCTTGTTTACTAACAATTTTTAAAATCACATTTTTAATCAAGTGGAAATTGGTCAAATATTTCGTATTGCGATAGTATGCTGTGGCGCGCTTCACATCTTTGTCGGAACAAAGCTCATCGTACGTCCCTGATTGACGACTCACACCAAAGCTAAAAGGAAATCTTAGGAATCCTGTCCAAGGTGCAATGCATGCTCCTCTTCATGTGTCTAACTACACGTATATTGGAGTTAGGACAATTGTGAAAAAAGAAAGTTGTTTAACCTTTGCATTCGCATTAGCGTGGGAGAAACCTCGGGAAAAACTTCAGTCAGGATTGCAGGGGGATTTAAATCCAGGGCCTGCCGAATCAGAATCGCGCGGTTAACACTCAAGAAAACCGTGCGGTCACACTTAAGCCACATACTATATTATACTTACATAATTAACTGTAAAGAACGTGCCAAGCTATGTATAGTGCGTGCCTAGTTTTGGTTTGTGATATATAAATTATAATCGTAGTTTGAACTTTTAGATATTCCCAGTATCAAGATGAGGTGGCGTAAACATTCTCACTCGTTCCTCGTCAAGTCTTATTCCACTGGCCAGCCTTCTGTTCAGTTTCATGCTAGGGTACTCTGCATCATTTATCAGGACTTGCGATAGCGACAAGAAGACTTCGAAAAACATCTTCACGCGTCCACCCTCGCGTGATAAAGTGCAATTAGTCAGACAAGGCGCTAATGTAGCTCAGAGGTGAGGATACAATATGACGACACGTGGAGAAAATTGGAAGCAAACATTCGAGAAAACAAGTTTTTGTACACGTTTTTACCTGGTGGAGCATGCGTTGTAATCAGGGGGCAACCGTGTTGGGTTATTGAAAAACAAAGGTCTTATTTTCTACTTTAGTAATATTGATCTAGATAAGGAAAGATAAAATATCCAGGTTTGATACTACTTATAAACTGTGGGTGCAAAAATATTTACAACCATTTTTCTTGAAGTAACCATGACTCAACAAGGGTGGACACAATACAATATAGAAATCAATTAACATTATTTGTATGCGTACTGCTTAGAAAATACAAGTTACAATAACATTTACAAAATATAGCATTTACTATAATATTTGGGAAGGTGGGATTATATTTAATGAAAAATAAAACAAATTTACGTAAACGCGCAAAAAATAGGCCTAATAAACTCCGTACGTACGTACGCACGTACGTATACTTTACTGCGTCCGCCACTTATTTGGATTACCAAGTAAAGTAATGCCACATTTTTACGTCACTGTTTCTTAGAGGTATCTAGAGAATCCTACTTCGGTTCAGGTGGCTAAAGCATATAGATACTTTAGTCAGTTTAGTGTTTAGCAATAGTTATGCTGCCAATCAACTGCTTTTATTGACAGAAAGGTGACATTCTAAAACAAGCTTCGCATTAGATCTGACAGTAATCGACGTTGATAGAATTATGCACGCTCTGTTAGTTCAGGAAAATAATTTTGTCACCGCAGTTACTTGTTATTGGTTTAATTCAGTAAAACATTACTCATCTTATCAGCCCTAACTTTAACTTTGATAATGTGTATACGAACAAAGAGTTGTTTGTATTTCTATATTAAAAGTTGACATAGGTATTATTCTCAAACTAATTACATGCAATAATGTTGTATATAACATAACATGTTGTTGGCTTTCGCTACCCAGTAGTTGAATTCTCGGAAGGCCTAATATTGTTTACGACAAATATTATTTTCTGAGAAACATTTCCCTGTTCGTGTTTCAAAGTTTGCATGATTGCTTCGAAA
Organism: Sweltsa coloradensis; assembly: GCA_024449915.1. Taxonomy (NCBI): domain Eukaryota; kingdom Metazoa; phylum Arthropoda; class Insecta; order Plecoptera; family Chloroperlidae; genus Sweltsa; species Sweltsa coloradensis. The sequence goes on along the minus strand of JAMZAV010000399.1, from coordinate 249,041 downwards.
TTAATTTAAACTTTATAAATTAAAATTGGAAATGTAAAATGTTATTGTAAACCGTGTGTGGAGCGAAGCAACAATCAAATACTTGTATATTAAAAGGTACAGGGGTAAGCTTATAACCTAAGCTAAAAGAATGTGTGTGTTGAAAAATTATAGGGATATTTAGTGCAAAACTTATTCTTTAGATTTCAGGCAACTTTGTAATTTATTGATTATGGCTATCAAGCAAATAATTTGCGGCCTCAAATCATATCCAGAAATGCCTGTGCGTCACATGAACGTGAACGAGTAAATCTCACGATGATCGCACTAGAGAACAGCTAAGCAATCTAACGTAAGTGTACCCCCATCCCAGTTACCTCAACATCGTGTCAGCCAAGATTGTTCGACGAGATTGCGAATGGGGAATGACACAGCAGCCCTGGGTATACGCCGAATATTAGCGCGATATTACACAACCTAATGGCAATCACTAATTACTAAAGATCTAATGAATCATGCAGGGAGCGGCGTTGTGAGATCTTAACGATCACGCTAGCTAGCTATTAGCTGGTAACCCAATTAGAAACAAGACGTGATGTTAATTATTTTAAAATACATTCCTAAGGCAATTATTAATTACCGCTCGAGATCTGTGCTGGGATTCAGACTTGATAACTGGCTAATAACGTTCTCGAGTAATGAAAACACGTATCACTAAATAGTAACACCGTGATATACAGCGCAATTCGTAATAGTATACGACATCCTTTGCAGAGCCGCATTGCACAAAGTTCTTGACCTCTAAATCGTACTTACAAAATAATCTATTAGTGAAACAAGCCATGTATGTATATCACTTGGTAAAAATGCTTTCTAAAACATAAAAAAATACATGAATGTGTATTTATTGGTAAAAATGGGTTCTAAACTAATAAAAATGCTTTCTAAAACATAGAAAACTTGAATGTATAAAAGTGAAACTCGAAAAGTAATTTTCGACATGACAATAAAACATATCAATTTACAAATAATAATTTAAATTATTCTTTAATACTTTAATAAAACGCTTCCCCAACATTTTGTAATTAAAATTAGACAAACTTTTTGATACAGATAAAGTTACAATTCGAGAATTACTATTATACAAACCCAGGGTAAAAACTAACGTTTCTCAACTTTTATTTAGTTCCAAATAATATTTTGTTGAAAAATTATTTTTATTAATTTTTAACAGTCTTAATTTGTTACTTTTGTACATGTTTTGTTTTGTGTTAGAACAGGTGTACGACATAAAACTATATATTTTACCCTCAATGAAACCCGAAGGGAATCAATGTATTGAATATACTATTTAATTTATTTCTTAACGACACCACACCTCACGCAGATATGCAATATGCAGCATTGCAGCATGTATTGTGTACCACCTGCAAAGTCCGCATTCGAAGCTCAATCGAACACCTACAGTCCTCATTCGTATTCTTTCTGTACCACGCGGTCTGTAACGTTCCCCGCCAGAACTGTGACACTTCCTTGTATTTCATAACAATTCACTTGATTTATCCACTGCCCCCTGTGATCATTCAATCTGATAGATTCCCCCGCTTTAGCTAACTGATCACTTTTTCACGTGTAATACGAGCAACACGAGAGATACTTTTTTCACGCCATGAGATATCGGCCAATCATCGCCCACCTCCAGTCTATTCATCTTGGACTGGGCGCATCGCATGCAGTGCAGCCAACTAACGAATAATCCATGAACGAGCGCAGTCGGGGAGGGTGCATGGAGAGTATCAAGTTACAACCTTCTTCTCCCTCGACGCAAACCCTTCCTAAATATCCCTCGGACGTCTATTAATTATATCATGCATAACACATGAAATATGTCGGTGAAAAATGTAATCATGGTAAAGGGTTGTCTCGTGTTTGTGATATCGTTATTGATACTGGACTGGGCGGTTAGTTAACTTTTGATCCGACGACCTTTGACTACGGTGTAATACAAGACCGGTGTAACAAACGGTGGTACACTTTAACTTTTAGTGGGGAGGGAGGGGTGTAGTTAGAGGACGACGATCGCCTACTTATAAGGCTACCGAGTAGTAAAATGCGTATAAATGGTGTTTCTGAAAATATGCTAAAATATAATAAGATAATTTGTGTAAATTGTGTAAATTGAATTATCTTGACACGTGAAAGTGAATATAATATAAATATATAAGATAGTTGCGAGAATTGACGCGAAGTGTACAAAACTGAATACGTAGCACATCCCCACAATACTGAAAAACGAGTGATTTGATCGATGATATGTTAATACAAATCCTTTTAGAAATGCACCCTATAAGAAGCTGTACATGTTCCTTGGAATTATTTGCTCTTTCATCTGCGCCCATTTCTATCATCTTCGAATTCAATATCTAACTTGTGGCCTAATCTCTTTCCTTGAATCCCTCAGTTTCCTTCCACCCTTGAGTTCCCTCTGCCCCCGCCTTCCCCGGGGAGCGCCACCGCCGCGGGCTCCATGCTGCCCGTATTGCTGACGAGACCTCCAGCGCGCGACTCGAATGAACGCCATAACTCAGGAGCTGCGACAATAGCAAAAGCCACCCTAAACCTCTGATCTAATATCACTTTCATCAACATCTTACCCCCCCTTGCTTCCTTAAGAGATCGACACTTCAAAGCGACTGTAGGGGGTCAAACTATCTGACAATACTGCCAAATGAATAGCCTAAACACGTTTTAAGAAGAAAGCACACACGAATATTGGATTTAATCCTCAATGGTTCTTGTTATTCGTATTTTATATCAGAAAGTTCATTTTATGGAAGAGAGAGGTACTTTCATTCAAACAACGAAGGACGTCACCTCAACTAAGAGGCTATCAAACAGTACAGTTATATTTTAATTCAAAAAATTGATGGGATCATGAACCTAAGTTAGTTTTCCTGGCGTAGATCGTGATATTAATAACAAGTTTTCATACAATTACAAATAATCGCAATAGTAATAATTATAATCGTGTAATGTTCGGCAGCAGGTTTACCCTTGAACGTACCTCTTGAAACCTAACGCAACCTTTCCTAGAACATGATTAATATCATTACTTCTTCTCAAACAATGTAAGTTTACTATGTGACGTGTTCTGTTCCTAGTCATAATGTTGGTAGATGGTCAGTGGTCACGTAGTGAAAGATTCCGTACGTGCTTCAACGACCCCAAAGTCCAAACATTGAGCAAAACATTTCGGACTTCGATGGGGCTGGACAAAGATGAGGGGACCCTCGTCAAAAATTTGCCACAAGGGGGGACATAAACGTGACATTGCACAGTGAGTTTAACACACTCAAAAGTTTGCTTGTTTACGTAAGTGTTTTCACAAATGCTTTATCAAGCTCGGTATCAATTTCCTAGACAATTTCGTTTTGCTAAATAAATAACATAAATTCCGTTCATCAAGTTATTTCTCTGACGCGTGTTTGCAGATTCTCTGGTTGTCTGAGGTTTATCGAATACAGCGTCACCGCATTCCACTGTACATTCTAGTTTAGCGGTGTGTAGTATTCTAGATCTCGGCACAGGCGCGTTAACGAGCCGGGAACAAGCAAATACTTGAGGAAAACAAACACCCAGCTTACGCGATCTCATACCAAGAACACGAACACTGTTCATACTGTTGGGGCATAGTTCTGAAGCGTGTGGTACCCAGTTGACTCATGTGATATGCATAACGTAAATAACTTATATAACAATATAATGTTATAATACATTATTGCAATTGTCTTTCATGATCATTCATCAACAATCAAATTATTATCTTACAACATAATTGTCATTATCACACATGCATTGAAATGACTCATTACATATTCTCAACTAACGTACTCTCAGAATATGAATCATCAAGAATAACGCCCATGTAATGCAAATGCCGTTGCACGGTGTAACTCGGGTCTGCGCGCACTTGTCATTCGAAAGATTGAAAGTTCATTTCTAAGCATGGGCTATGTTGTTGAAAAAATATATGGTTAGATCCGTAGATATTATTATTAAAACATGTGTTTTTTTAACAGTTACGTGTAATTTATTTATATGCTAATTCATAAAGTATGATAATAAGCGTGTAAGTGTACAAGTATTATTATGAACCTATAAGATTGTGGTATCTTATACCCGTAAAAAAAGAAGCGCAAACTTTAAATATTGTTAACCGACTTCCTTAGTCTCTTTCCATAATTATGACTATAAAACGGGTAAAATAAGCTGCGGCTTGCACATTCAGTTGAATCAATGACCGTGATAGGAACTAAACAGACATAGTTGACCTCGTATAATTAGTATTAGGTGACCTCCACGCAGAGGCATAAGCCTATACCCACACAAGCTATGCAAATAACATCTCCAAAGCTCCCACTTCAACCGTAAAGTGTAGAATATTTAGTGAATACAAGTATTATTCACCCTTTGTTACCGCCAGCTATACTCAAATTAATTCAAACAATGCCATTATCATATTTGAACGATGGAACAGTTGCGTTCGCTATACGCGCTAGCTGGAGTTAAGCTTGCGACACGGCTGCTCTACCAGGCTGTGATTCTGGACATGCGAGGCGGGAGGTTTTGATGGAGGTGCCGAGTGAACCAGGGTTTCATATCACATAGTCGTATCTCATAGAGGCGATTCCAGTTAAGAACGCCATGGAGTCGCCGTTGTCAGCGCGCCTCGCTTACAGTCTGCAGATTCCGAATAAATAACACGCGAACGCTCGCTGCAACCATTATTAAGTTTAGATATTCGGCCACGAAAAAACTGATAATGATAACACCTTTCAATCATAAGAGAGTGAGGTTGGAAGCAGAAATTAGGTATTAATTCAAAATAAACATTACAAACAAGAGAACAAAATTAATATCACACTAGAACGGTATATAACACATTTAGTTTGTAATGTTAAAATACAAAAATGCGATAACCAAACTAATTGTTATTGATGTTATGTAAACTGTAAAATTTTCAAAAATAATCTTCCTTTTCTGCTTCCTTTGGCATTCTAAGTTGACACCTTGTTTGGTGGAGGTGCCGGGTTGAGAATGTTGCAACCAATGATATTTTCTATCTATGCTATAGGCCTAGTGTAACAGATGTAAAATATCGTATACTACCAAACAGTTACTGTGTCCCCTCTTATTTTGTTGTTTTGTTGTTGTTGTGCTTGTGTTTGTTGTTGCTGTGTGTGTTTGACTTAAAAAACGTATACGTGTTATTATAATATTCTAAGCCGCCACTCACAAATTGTGTTTAAAGCTATATTATTTTCTAAGGACATCCTGATATTTTTCAATTTCTTAATCGGGAAACACTTCTGGAGGTGGAAATTATTTTATAGAAATCAATCCAGAAATTTAAAAATCCATCCATGGGAGACTGGGGTTCGATACCCCGCACAGATGGATTTTTTTAAATTTCTGGATTGATTTCTACAAAATCCTGATATTTGTAGTATGTGAATGAAAAGAAGTACTAGATAAATGTGGTAAGCCCATCTTAAGTTAGATCTTTCAGTTTTGGTGGAGGTGCCGGGTACCGGGTACGAGGATTTTACCTGTCTATACTCCGAATAGCACAACACAAACATTGATCTAGATTCTAGATAACGCGAGTCAACTATGTTTTGTAAACAATTTGTAATGTTTAAATATCAAACTGCACAATAGTTAACTTTGTTATAAAATGTGATGAGAGCATACAGATTCATTCGCCATAGTAATTCACAGCACCGTGCGGGAATTATACAATTTAATTAATACTAAGGTATAATTACGTGATGAGTATAATACTGTTTGTTTCGTAGCACATACATTATTAATATGCAGATTGGGGTTGCATAAGCATGCAACAATACCCACACCCAATACCGATAGGTAAACTATTTGGCTAGCTCTCAATTGAACCAATAGTCCCCGAGTTTCTATACGGTTTGACATTAATCCGTGGGTTATCCGTGTTACTTACGGTGAGAGTAAATAAGGACAGATAACGAATTACGTTTTAGGGAACACGACACAGCAATAGCGAACATGATTAGTTTTAATTAGTAGATTGTTGAACTCAGGTCACGGCACTTGAAGGGGTGTGGACAGTGACAGAGTGGGCTTCAAATCGCAGGGGATGAACTGCCAAGAACCCAAGGCGCGGTAACAAAGCAAGACTCCCCCGAAATAGAGAAAGTGAAAATGTGAACATCTAATGGAAATAAAGAGCGAAGTGAAGTGGCTGAAGGGAGAAGATTTATAAGAATAATTGCTGTGAAGATGATGCGAATAAAGATGATTCTAAGGGGGAGATCAATTAATTTTTTTAAATGACATTTTGAAATCTCGTCTTGATATTGGAGGGATTAAAATTTGAAACTTTTGAGCGGAAGAGGGTTTGATAGTATAAAGGAAAATAAATCTCTTAAGCCCTGGTGATGAGGGGTTAATTAAGTAGTTCTTAGAAGCGTAATTAGGGGCGAGTTTGAAGGAGACCAAGTAAAAGCAAATGAGCTATGGATGCAATCATAAACTAAACTTCAATTTCAAACATTCAATTTTTTGAACACATTTATAATCTAAGAAAAATGAGACATTTCACATTAAACTGACGAGACATGCATTAATAATTCGTTTACTGCGTCACAAGAGTACGTATGATTCAGAAAATCTTTTAAATAAATCCTCTTACTTCATAAGATGGATGTGGGACATCAGGGACGAAAACGTCAAACAAGTTTTCGAAAATTGAAGTTGAGAATAACTAAGTAATGGATTCTCAAGGAAACTCTTTGTCAATATCGTAAAAGTTATTTGCTAAAGTAAAGAAAAATAAACTTTCCAGGTCGATATCAGATTTGATCATAATAGCTTTTAAGACGAATGGTGGTTCCGAAATGTTGCTGAGTGACTAGAACTAGTGCAAACAAGCAACCATCTTCGACCCGAACACGCGGAAGCAACGTAAAGCGGGATTAAGCGACACCCCATCCTCCTTTATAAATTACAGCGTAAAGGATTAGTCATTCCCACTCCCTTCCTGCAAACAAAAGTATTTCAAAGAAACAGCCATTTGTAATTTTTGAACAAGACTCCTCTCCCTATAGAAAATTCTTCTCACGAAAAACAAACGTAAACTTTTTTCCAGACGCACAATTTTTAAAGGAGACATCTGCAATAAATATTCATGGGACTCCCTCCGTCTTTAACAGGAAATACAAGAAGTTCGGTCGAGGTGCGGGCGATGCTCGGTATCGGCGGTAGGACTGGGACGTTAGAGTTCTGCGAAACACTGAAGGTGAATTGAGTACCATCACCTTCCAGGAGGCAATTATCAATAAATATATATTTTTTTTAATAGTGTAAAGAGTATTACAATGAGTCAATTAAATATTCCAAAGCCAAATGTCACGTGCCAGATTTGTTCGTCGATTAGATACTTAACCAATTGTAAAAATAAATAATTTGCCCGGAGAGAAGGAAAAATAAATCCAGGACCATCATTCCGTATTTAATTGATTCACAAGAAATCAGAACCTACGTTTTCTGCTCTTGCATAATAATATTGTTATGTTAACCAACAAACAAATTATTATCAATTCTTGAATCACTATTTCTTATTAATTTAATTTTACAATCATATTTCAATAATTTATGAAAAACATACTTATTGAATAAAAAATACTGACAATAATATTGATCAAATGTAAATTAATTGTTGCACTGTGTATTTATTCAAAATAAAAAATACTTGTGTTACTTAATTACTGCACTGATTTATGTGAATTAAAAAAGAAAAAAGAAAATGCGTGAATTTTACAATAACTGCGTAACGTAATCATATTATTATTATGATAACGTTTAGCAAATGTAACAATCAGTGACAACTCAGCATACGAACAAACAAGGTCATAGTAGTGTATTGATTTGTTTAGACATGATACATATTGTTGTAAATGTAATATGAAACTGGTTGCACTACACTGTACAGATAACCGTACACATGTTTTTAAATAACATCCCTACGCAATTTTACTTCACCGATGTTGAGAGATAGGTCTTTAATAAATATAACAATATTCTACAGACTTCACTATGTATTCGATTGTTCACCGGAAATGCTCAGGTAAAACATTCTCCTTCGTGTTTCGGTTCAGACAGAGATGCCATAAATTGATACTTGGAACATTTCACACGGGTTTTGAAACTGCCGGCCTGAAGTATTTCCACTTTAAAGTTGGCATCTTGTTCCGACTTCCATCGAGAACGTTACTACGCGGGTATCGCTAGCGCAACCTCGGTAGCGAGTTATGTATCGTACCGCGGCATGAGAGCGCGTTTAACTCAATCACTCTGCATGTTCGATCTGATAAGTTATAATTTCGTCAAGCCTCTGCACGCGACTGTGGAGTGCAATCAGTACCTCAGGAATATAACTCATTTCTGCAACAGGTAGAATGAGAGACTATTTTTGTAAATGTGAAACTGAGTCGGCCTTGTTGATTCGGGCGTTGTTCCGCGGGTGTTCGCACTGTCCATACCACTTATTGCTATATTTTCTATTAAAAATATCGATCTTTGGTTGGTTATCGCTCACTCGTCGATTGCGTCGGGGCCTACAGGGTTTGCTTGGTCGCTTTGGTTTACTGTCCCCCACTGAAAATTAGCTATATGATTTGAGTGGGTAGACTCTTAATACGAATTTATTTATTATTTATTATTTATTTATAACAATCCACTATTTCCACTAATAAAAATTTATTTTTTCTCAGACATTTAGTATAGTGCTGCATAAAAAAAATACTAAAGATTGTCAAATTTATTCCATTTGCTCAGAAAGGTTTTATAAATATTTGCTATATGTGATTTAATGTTTAGCTTCATTTTCAACTTAAATTATATTTTGTATTAAATAACATACTTAAACGCGATATTTTTATCATAATACTAGACTGGCATTGTCGACATAAGCCGTGAAATTAATTATGTACTGAGAGTAAAAATAACCTCATGAATTCAGTTAATTCTACTCAAGAAAATGAAAAATAAATGCATTGCGTGAAGAGTTTGCCATTGCCATGGCCATTTATATTGCGACAACAAAAGAGAGTTCACTTCAATTTGGTTGGAAGCGGATTTCCAAGCGCCAGCACGCTACCCAAGTAGCACAAAGTGATGGCGATCTTATGGCGAGCTGTAACATCGCCATCAGTTGAGCTGATGGCCCATAAGCGGCCGATGCGCTTATGGCCCGCTTATGGGGTTGGCCAGGCGCCCATAACTTTGCCATAAGCAACGCGCCGCTTATGGGCCATAAGCGGCCCACTGTAGCAAAACCAGCAGTTTCGAAAATACTGTGCTGCATTTTTGTGACAACGGCCCGCTTATGGGCCATAGCCGGCGATACACAGTTTGCCATCAGTTCGCCGCTTATGGTCCACAGGCGGGCCGCTGTAGCAAATCCGACAGTTGCTTCACTTTTGTCACAGCGGGATGCTTACGGCCCGGCGGTGAGAATGTTTAGGGAACACTAGCACCATCTAGTAGAGACGCGAGGAAGTCAACGCACACAAACGAAAATATTAACTGACAAAAGGTTAAAATTATATATCTTTTCAATTGTGCGAGCATTTCATTTTCTATAAACTGTGTGCAAGAGAACAATTTCAAGTTAATACAGAGAGAGTGATTAGACATACACAAATTTTATCGCCCATCGCCGTACTCGAACCCCAACCTGCTGCGCCGGACTCTGGAACGCTGACCGCTACACCACCGTGATCACTGCTAGAAGTGCGCGCCAGCTACCTTATGAAGATGAACCCAGCGTGTATGCATTGTGGAACGTCTTGTTCAACATTTCGTACCTTGTTTACATGGAAACTAAATTAATGCCATCTCAGGTTGTTCATCAAACTAAAGATTCAATAATATATGTATTCAAATTGAGTTGTTTTAAGCGTAGGCCTACTCTTGTTCATATATAAATTGACCAAAGAGAGTCATGCCCATATATCTAAATGGTATGAATTAAATTGACGGAAAGTGATTAGGAGCTCAGGTTGGATTTGCATTTATTATTATTTTTACCAGTCACACACGGGCAGACGGACAGACAGTAAAGTAATCGCTAAATTTAAGCCTCTCTCCCTACTTTGATATAGGCCTACACCAAATATTCCCTATCGGCCATTTTTTTTGTATAACCCTAAACAAAAAACGGATAAAGTTTATCAATTATGATCATCTGACATTTTCAAAACATTTTATTTTTATTTTTGGGTTTAATAGTAATTACAGAGAAATTAATTACGTATATCCCGGACATATCCCTGCTCATAAATTTTGGTTTGAAGGATGATTTTTATTTCTATTAGGCCCTACTTGGAAAAACTTTGTCGTTAATATCTTGCACTATATAATTTATTTCTTCCACCTATCCGTACCGGCGGAAGAAAAAACTCGAAAGTGCAATTTTCAAGTATGTCAGTTTGTAGACAAGAGTAAGTGTTACAAATAGAAAAAAATCTGCCTTTCAACAAAAAAATTACTAGCTGGAATAATTATGTCTGGGATAAACGTGTCATAAGTTTTACTATAGTCGTCTATACTGGGCGTACTGCTCAACCCAAAAATAAATAACCAATAGTTTAGGCAATGTCATCATATGATCATATTATTGATAAAATCAGATTTAGGAAAATTTTAAATATTAATTAGGCCGATTTATTTGCTGTAGTTCTACAAACATAAAATATGACATATTATTTATTTATAATGAATATATTTCTATTAAAAGAGATTTTTCGTTTTCTTCCATCTGCGTCAAGTATGTGAAATTCGCACTACGAAACGGCAAGTGCAAAGGCATATTATAGATACGTGACAGCATTATCGACAGCGGATTAATTTCGCATATTGTAATGAAATTAATTACCGTATTTATAAACATGTTTGAAATTAATTTAAAAATTATGTCGATTGAATGCTTTAATCAAAGTATTATTTTGGAAACCCTACGTGGAGTATTTGGTATCGGAATGATATATCATAATATATTATAACATTATGTTAATTTATTGACTATTTTATCCTTTGTTTTCAAATAACATTAAGTTATTTTGATTAGTTTTAATGAAGGAAATCAGGCATTCTTGCTATGGGGCTATGCTCTCTCTGATTCTCTTCAACATGTTAAGTGTACTTTGTAGCTTGATTTGTTAAAATAAATAAAAATAATTATCATAATATTAATATTATCAAATAATAAGTTTAAATGATACTAAAATGATATACCTTGAATGTGAGAGAGTCAATATTCCTCACATCGACGAAGAAGAGCGAGAATGATTAGCAAAACATGATGAAATTGACAATTAAATTATTCAATTAAATCCATCATCTAATGTGTTATATACTCTCATTAGATTCCCGTCGGTTGTGTGCTTATGGGCCATAGGCGGGCCGCCTACTGTTCGCCGCCTGTCGGTTGTGTGCTTATGGGCCATAGCCGGGCCGCCTACTGTTCGCCGCCTGTCGGTTGTGTGCTTATGGGCCATAGGCGGGCCGCCTACTGTTCGCCGCCTGTCGGTTGTGTGCTTATGGGCCATAGGCGGGCCGCCTACTGTTCGCCGCCTGTCGGTTGTGTGCTTATGGGCCATAGGCGGCCCATCAACGCAAAACTTTTGCAGCGCCGACTGTCGGAAGTGTGCTTATGGGCCATAGGCGGCCCATCAACGCAAAACTTTGCCATCACTTTGCCGCTGATGGCCCATAAGCGCACTCATTTTCTGTGCTACTTGGGTAGGGGTGGGGGGGGGGGGGCACCGCTTAGGATGCTGGGTCCCTCGATTTAGTTGCGAGCACGGAATACTTCTCAGAGAAGCAAAGAAGAAAGAAAAAGAAGAAGTACTGCTTTTAGAGTTGATTAGTAATTAGATTCAATCAGAACTTCGCTTCAGGAACTACTTTACAGTCTAGACGACACTTGCAACAAATTCATGACCAAATAAGAAATAAGTGAAGCAAAGGTTTAAAACTTAAATGTTTCTATATCTTTAAGATGCCATTAAATAATATTATAAATTAACATAATATCAAAGTTAAAATTAAGGGGAGATTGCATGATTATTTACTAGATACGTGCCATGATTTTGATGCACGTAAATAACAATTCGTGTCTTCTCTAGTTGGATTCCAACGATTGAACGTTCAAACTATTCTGAACATCTTACAAAACAACCAATAAGCCAAACTATTCTGAAACTTCAATGTTTCTTAAACACAAACTACGAAAACACTTGGTTTAAAGGATTAAATACATTTCTTATATTTCCGGGTCTAAGCCACACTAATTCGCGATAGAGTAAAGTACACTCATATTTGATAAATTCAGAAACCATCTAGTATGAGTATAACTTCTTGTGTTCTAAGTTACCGTACGTCCGTGAAGTGGGTCTTAATTTAGCACTCCACTCAATATAAGTTTCCAAACACACAAAAGAAAGCTTGCACTCAAAGACAATGAACGACGCAGTCTGAGCACGAATTACACGCATGGGGTTCAGACAGCCATTGAACTTGGCACGACAGTACTATAGTGTCAGGCGCCAAGTTAGGGGTGGACTCTTTGATTGCGTCATTTGTTGAATTCCACCGCTCGTAGCGCTGTCACATAGTCAGCGGATCTAGAACAGATCATTAATATGCTATTCCAATTTCCATGCTATCCGTGCTATTTGATGTATAAGTTCGTTCTCAACTTTGATTACAGTATATTCAACAGGATACGTAAATTGCCTCTCTGAGGTTTGTCTACAAAAAGTATTCAAAATATTCAACATAAAATACTTTCCTAATAACAGGATATTGTGGAAAAATTAAGCAAAGTTAAATTTATTGAAGTAAAACGCAATTTTTGGATATGGCTAAATTATTTGTTTGGAATTTAAAACTAATATTAATTTAATTACAGCAAAAAGCTAAAAACAAACAATTAAACTAACGTGAATTCGTGAATGTGAATGTGGCACATTGCTCTCCAACGTACACTCAACTCAACAAGTTTTGTTCGTGGAAACTGAAATGCACGAGCATCGTGAAATTGGAAGTTATTAAATCCACCTCACCTCAACGTCATCGAAAAGCGATACTTTCAACTTTCCTATAAAAAAGAAAATAAATCGATTAAGTCGAAAGTCTATACAGTTTTAAGCCACGGCATTAATTAAAGAGAGACTTGTCAAACTTTGTAACATTCGGCCAAACCGTCTGAACTCTAACTCAGGTGCGCGCTACGATTAGGAACTTGATGGGCTAAGACTCAAAGTCAAAGTTTCGAGTAGTTGAGATACTGGCCGCGCCGCCATCACGAAGTAAACCACAGGTGCATTTAACACCACGTCGGAAAAGTATCATTCTATGGGGTGTGTTGTGATGTTATTGAACCAGTAATACTCAGTATTTTTATATTTATCTTTGTATGCAGGAGACATCACTAACATTGTTTGCTGACATAAAATAAGTATAATTATATTTAATGATTGATGTGTTCTAATGTGCGTGTATAAATAATTACTTTTCTATGGAGGAGTTATAAAATAATAATTAAGGCCTGATTATAATAACACAAGTTCACGCACTTTGCGACCCTAATTTTGATCAGATAAAATAAATGTAAAGAAATATGATAAAAGAGACTCTGATCAAAACTGCGAAGATAGATTGTTAAATATAATTAGTTTGACCTGATGCTTTAAAGTTGTATTTCTGACTTTCAAAAGACATGTTGTGAAATGTAGCTCGTACCAAGTGAATACGCTCAGTATTCCAGTGAACTAGAAGTTGGAATAGCGCGGCGTAGTGTGTGATATCACGGCTGCCACGTGCTTTACGAGATCGTCGAGTGGGTTCATTGCGTCACGTACATCCTGCGGTACACTGTAACAGTGTTGTGGGTGGGTGTGTACAACAACACCCTCATTGCTCGCCCATGCGAGTAGCACGTGCACTAAACGTGTCACTTTGATATTCATGTTGTGTATACATGAACCTCGCTCACATGCTTGTGGCACGCGTCAGCGTAAACAAAACACGTTTGTTTTAGCTGAATGAGGAGGTCGAGATTTGTTTGGAAGCGTTTTCATCCCGTAGAAAAACATAACTCTAAAATTTAGAGCCGTAGAAAAACATAACTCTAAAATTTAGAGCAGGAAAATGTAAAAACACAAGTAACTTCTATCAGGTTACCTAATTTTTGTTAAAATATTATGAAAGCAAGGCTGTAGAAAACTAAATTCCTAAACTGAATTATTATCAACATTTAGCAGCACACACAGTCGGACACAGTTATAAAATAATATGTGTTGAAGTTATTCGTCGGATACATTTACAGATCTTAGTTTTCAATTTTGAAGTACAGAGTACTAACAATATAGGCCTAGATGATGGTGTTTCTCCTCAATGTAGTCAGACCATTAAAGCAAGAAACTAATTATTTCAGACAAACTCAATCTAAAGTTATTTTCTTGTGAATACTCTATAGGGTTGCGGAAGTACCCTAGCTAGAAAGACCCCCGTGTGCGGAAGAATACCTCCACTCGGGCTTGAATAGTGCGCATGCGTCCTCCATCCGTCTTGCCGTTGAGTGGGGAAAGATTTCCCTAAAGACGGGGGAGGGGGGCTTCATTGCAAGGAAGCTTAATAACCCACCTACGACGCCCACTCAATGCTAAATACATAATCCCCCAGCACTTTCATTACCAAGGAGGTAGTTAAACACCAGGCTACCTCACCTGGCTTAAAGTATCGAGACGCGTGGCGTTGTAAGTTACTAGGCGATGAAACACGACAAGTTTCAAACAAATCACGAACACAGAATATCAGATTTATTTAAAATTTTAAGTAAATTTATTAATGGTCGAAAAAAAAGTCACTTCAATCTTATTATAATGGATGGATTAAATCATTACGTATAGTTTTTTCATAGTTACGTCAAATTAGGTGTCAAAATAACAAGAGCACTCATCAGCCATCATCCATTATACACACATTTCAAATATGTGTTTTTATCTTGAAGATGTGATACATTTATAAAGCGAAGTTTCTCAATAAAATTTTATTGCAAAATATAGGCTATAATACTTTTAGAACCACTGTGAAATAAAATTTGTTTATTGATTGTATGCGTACATGTTACAATGGAAATAAAATTGCTCATTACTTTTGCTAATAATTACTTTTAAATTAAATTGTCGACACTTTATACAATTCCCAGTTAATTACTTTAAAAAAGGAGAAAAATTATGATGTGGCATCAATTGTATATTTCACACAATTTGACGACGTATTGACAAATTAATCCTTCCATGCATTAAACAACCACAAAATTAAAGCCATCACATGAAATTCTAATTAATATGTAACCGCATAATAACCGTTAATATAAATATTCATCACTAACTGAGTTTGCAAAGCAATTAATTCGTAGCATCCCAGGGCAACAATATTCAATTTTGCTCGGTACGTCTGGCCGCGAACGGATATTGCACATTCTGTGATCAGGGGTTATGTCTGGTGTGGTGTACTCCGAGGCAGGGCTCAGCTGTACAGAAGGTGAAACATGGTGATGGTAATTAAACGATATATTATCTGAAACATCGCTAGGAGGCTTTTTAGGGAATTGCGTGAGTGCTAGGCGAGGGACGCACAGAAGGGGGATGCTGGATGAGTAAGAGATGAAGGGTCACCCCCCACCCCCACCCCCACCCTCACATTCACCCTCCTTGCACTACCGCCCGGGCGATAAAACAAACTAAACCCCTATAACGCAAAACCAATGTAATCATTGTTATCTAAATACTAATTGCAAATTGACTAAAATAGCTGTTTTTTTGTTGAAACGGATTGCTTGTTTGGTCTACAGATTACGAAAAAACAAGAGCGCGTAACTCATTTCCACTTGAACGTTGTGATTTATATTGTTTTAAACTAGGGAAACGCCAAAGTCGTTGTTAGACGAGTGAGTTGAGATCCCGGTAACAATCCTTTTCTTCCCCCTACCTTTGGCCTCCCTAGCCTATCATAGGCTACAGTGGAGCATTATGCCTAAGCTATGACCTAAACTTTATACCCTATTATTTATACGATATTATAATCAAACTTAAATGCAATGTTCCGGCGCACTCAACACATGGCTCACTCACTCGGTCTAACAACGACTTTGGCGTTTCCCTAGTAATATTCGTATAATAGTAGGGTATTTAAGTTTAGGTCATAGCTTAGGCCATAATGCTCCACTGTAGCCTATGATAGGCTAGGGAGGCCAAAGGTAGGGGGAAGAAAAGGAATGTTACCGGGTACTCAACACATGGCTCACTCACTCGTCTAACAACGACTTTGGCGTTTCCCTAGTTTTATAAAACAAACAGAAAGCACGCCAATTAATGGCGGCGTAGAATGTGTTTTGTTTGCAAAAATAACAAATTAAACACGGCCCATACTATGTTTTAATTATTCCTGTTTGATCTTTAATTGTTTGTACCAAGGCAGTGATCAAGATCCACGCAATCTCAATGGAGTTTCTACAAACCATGGATGTAACTATTTTAAGTCCATGCACAAACCAATCGTATCTTCTGTCGCTAAACGCAAATTTGCTATAGTATAAAAAATTACAAAAGACATAAAAATTGTATGGGATTGTTCATGTACATCGTACTTTATTTCGCATGGCAACACATCTAGGTTAATAATATTAATTACAAATAAATAAATAATTTCTGTAGTTTTTTAACATTGCAGAATAGTATAAGAAACATAGCCAGTACGAGAACGAGCTAAGATTGCAAGGTTTACTCAATCTCCGTGCGGAGTTTTGGGTAATCTTGAGCGTGCAAGTTTCGATGCATCTTGGCCAGTGCCGCGCACCTCTTGACATTCCAAAAAATTATAATTCTTTCCGAAAAAACATTGTTGTTAAAATAGAACCTACACATTTAAGCCATGTATCAATTTATTTTTACCTACCTAAGGTCTCCCTAGCCTATCATAGACTAAAGTGGTGCATTATTACCTTACAGTTGACGTGCCCTTATACCAACTCAACTTAAAACCCTATTATCTATACCGATATAATTATCAAACTTAAATGCAAATGTTGCCGTGTACTCAACACATGACTCGCTCACTCGTCTATAACAACGACTTTGGCATTTCCCTAGTCGAGTTGGCTAAAGCGCACTTATAGCCGAAATGTGGGAGACGTGGGTTTAATGGTCGGGATTTTGTAATTTCTGGATTGTATTTTTTAAATTATTTAACATGTTTTGAAATGCATATAACGCAGTGTAGTCCATCATCTGTGACAATACTACGGAAACCATGGCCAGTAGGAAATACGTGAAAATATTGCAAGGTTTACTCAATCTACGAGCGGAATTTGGGGTACCTTGACGTCCAACATTCGATTAACCTTGGACACGGCATTTCACAGCCAGGTAAATAACAAACAAAATATATTATTTCAAAATGAAAACCATTGTCGTTAAAATAATTCCCATACATTTCAACGAATTTTTCAGTTTTTTATTTCTTGCAGGTTTAAATCGTAACAGATTGTGCTCATTTTGTTAGCAGTTCTCAGTTACCTGGTCACTGATGTCTGTTTAAAATTTCAGCTCGGTCTATTTGGCCGTTCGGCCGTATGGGACTGGACAGACAGACATTTAACATTTAACATTTAAACATTTAACATTTAACATTTAACATACAGAATTAATCACGACCAAGGCCCGATCGAGTAGCGTTGTAGACTACGTTCGCTGCGCTCACTCGTCTAATAAATGTACGCAATCAAACTAGAAATATATTGTTAGTGAATTTGTCTCTAAGTGTATGAAATTGACCCTAACCATTTTCTCTCCTATCCACCAAACACATAGCGAACGTTTGAACATAAAAAATTCGCACAAGCCAACTTATAACAATTATTCATGATTAAATTAACGAATCGAAAATGATCACCTAAAATTACAAATACATAATTAATTAATTAAATAAACAAATAAATAATTATGTTTTCGATTCATAATTATTTCAACCCCTTATGTAAGATGTTTAACAGACATTTAATGAATCAAACATAAAACACAAACACAAAACAACCAAAACAAACAAAAACATAAAACATAAAGTTGGTGTTGACAAGCTTCTGTTCTCCTTGAAGTTAACATGAAAATAAGTTCACTTGATGCACGAGACTATTCCACTAAGTGTTTATTATGTCATATAATTGATTCATATCTGTACTTCCTTATTCAGTAAAACGATAACCGAGTTACTAAATGTACTGAGAACTTTTATTATATTACATTTGAGAGATCTGGCCGTCTGAATATTACTATGCGTGATATTATCATGCTCCTCAGAACCTATTCTTGAAATGCTAGGGACGTCGTGGAGCGTGCTAGCTAGAGATAGTACCCACACGAGATGGTAGATACGTCTTTAGAGGCTCAGTCGGACCGGTTAATTCCGGATATCAATGTGGTTCTAACCGTGAAGCTGGGGAGAGAAGAGAGAAAGAGGTACTCCCCTGCATGACGTAGACCGCAGTGGCATCAAGTTATAACCCGCAATACGTGACTTTTAGGAAATATAAGTTGTCCCTCACATCACGTGTACAGTTGCACGCACGATTAAAATAAGACGACATGGCCACACAGTCATTAAAAAGAACACCTCAACTCTCCACTATGTAGTAATCTATACGGCACGAGCACGATAGTTACATAGCTCATAGTAACTAATATGTTCATCGTCATTAATATGATCAATAATACGAATGTGTTATGGAAATGGGTAACAAGTATTCTACCGGGAGAAAAAGTATATAAAGAGTATGATGGGTTACCCAATATGGCTGCTAACTGGAGCTACTTATCTAAAATGCATATTGCACGCTGTGTAATTTATCTTGGAAAGACTTGTAAGTTATAAACCCGACCACAAAGTATATAAATAAACAAATTCTATAAAATGATTTTATATTATTGGCCCATTATTCATTTTATTGATTGAAGCGATAAAATAACGAGGGGAACTAGAAACAGAAGGTGTACATAAAATAAAATAGTAGAGTAAATTGATGGTAATTAGTTACTTAGGCGTGTACAGGTGCATTCGCGTATCTATTGTTTTATGAACGCAATAATATGTGTTTCTGGTGTGATGCCATGTTACCGGGGTTCCGCAAGAACCGTCATCGTATATCAAAGAGAGGTGAGGAGGAGATAATTATGTGACGCGTGTATTACACACACCACGCTGTGTTCGATGTAGGTGGGGCGTGTACCGTCCAAGGTCATTGGGTCAGGGTGTTTGCGTCCCTTGGCTGGTGACTCACTCAGTGCCAGACTTTGTGGCGCTAAACAAACTGTGACCACACCCAACATACGTCATACAGAGGGCAGGAAATGTGTGACTGCGTTGAAGACTGCAAACATAGTGTGGGATGAGTTGACAATGTGAGAGATTAGGTTACACAAGAGCATTGACAAGGTTAGAAGATGATGGTAGTGTCATGGCAAGACAGACATACAGGCGAAATACATGCTCGATGATAGGTGACTGACAGAAGCGGTTTGAAGAGCTAACATTTCGATGACATTTCTAATAACGGAACATTGAATTACGTTAATACAAAATACCACCAACAATTTAGTTCTTATTTTATTCTACGACTAACAAATTGTTATTTTATGTGTAATAATGGAAATCCGATAATTATTAATATTACACGATGTAACCCTAGTAATTATCCAATATGAAGCGATTTTGCAGAAACACCCAATATTGTAACATTTATGATCAAAATTGGATTTAGATAGAAAAGCATGCACAAACACAACCTAAGCGACCTGAATAGAATAACGTTGCTAAGTTCACTTCAGTCTTGGGTGTGGTTTATGGCTATGACCTTTATTTTAAAACGAGGTCATTAGGTTAGAGCGTCGTATCAAGTATCAACTACCGTCACCTATATGTTATAAAACTGATGAGACGGAAATAAAGCAACAAGTAAAAAGTGATGCATTACGTAAAATTACAAAGGTATATTGTTACATTTACCTCTCAGGGGTAAAACTGTTTTAAATTGGATATTTGGTCACATTCTTATAAACAAATATGCAGCAATGGTGTGTAACAGAATTTCAAAAGTATTACACAGTATGTTTGGGATATAGCAGTAGCAGAGATGTGCGAAAGTTCGGAATTCGAGCATAAACTCGATTTTAAAAAAATGGAACCAATTACAAGTGAAAAAAAATCAGTTCGATTTTTTTCTACCAATTATTTGTAATGGTATGGTGATACTCATAATTTGTAAAAGTCAAAAAAGTTTCTTAATTTCCAGGTAAATAAGAATAAAACATGGATGTTAAAGGGGTCGGGACAGAAGTTTTATACTTTCTTGGTGGAGGTGCCGGTCCAGACATGATTATTTTAAAATGTTACCTACTTGAACTGTTTGATATCCTTGTTAGTTTGGTGCGAGTTCGTTTTGAAATTAAAAATTCACGTTCGCACAACCCATCTGTATAGATAAAATACAATGATAATTGAAGCCCAAGCCACAAATCCAAACGCATGGTATGCACGGTAATGTAAATGCTATGCAAAGAGAAGTACTGTTTGCCGTAGATGTTCACAGATTAATCGTAGTCAAAACATACATCGTTATTGTATGATAATGATGATTTGATTAATGATTGGCGGAATAACAAGTCTTGTGAGCAATGTGAACTAGATTCAATTCACGATAGACGTGGTAATGATATTGAAAGGAAATAATAATTACTTAATTGAGAAAATTATGAGTAAATGCTATCAAAGATGAGTGGTAATATTTACAAAAAATTGCCTACAATGTCACAATGACAATGCAGGATTGTTCTAAAATACATTTAAAATATTATAAGGACGTATAACTGAGTAATGGAGAAATATTTGAGCCAAGATATACGGTACTAAACTTGAATGTGAAATTGTGTAAAAGAGTTTACCGCCACTGCATAGTCTTGAAGAAGAGCGCCGCTAGTGATCTTAGGTAGTGCAACACTGTGCTGCCATGAATGAATGTGGGTTCTAGGCCAGTGTTAGGGATGCATGTTTTTATTGTTGTTCCTCCTTATCTGCGAACTCATTCAATTTTAATTAAACAACCTTTATTTTTTATTTGCTCTTTTTATTTTACTATTTAAAGTCGCACGTAAATAGTACTTTACATTTTTTCCCCGTTTCAAACGTCACATACATTCTTAACCCATGTTATCATTTTTATGTAAATAATCGGTATTAGATATTCAACATTTTTCCCCAAGAACATTTCTTTCGTAATTCGTGAACAAACCTTCATTCAGCTGTTCTTAACCATTCGTTTCACAAGAAACTATCTCAAGATAATATGATTTGAATGAATAGACTGATTGTGTAATACATGTCATCTTGTCTAGAGCTTGATGTATGACATCTGACTGATACGCTGATACTGATGAGGAAACAAGAACACAAATCAACGTCACGCATGGGCCAGAACAGCATCATCGTAAACTAAACTCTAAAGATTGTCATTCATTGTGGTTCTCTTTCAGAGTGATTGATTCCTTAAGTTTTTACTTTAAAAGAAATCTCAGAATGTAAGAAAGAAAACATGGAATCACTCTTGGAAACCAGTGAAAAGACTTAATGCAAAATATTACGCCATTATAAAAAACGAGAAAAATACAAAATAATTTATCTTAGTCAGAAACGATTTACAAAATTCGAGAAAGAGGAAACGTAGACATTATGTTCGTTAAGTTAGGTCTATGTAGTTCAATATATTCGGTAACAAGCAAGGATACCACATTTCCTCTTGTAGAATCGTTTAAATTTAACAGCCTTTAGTTTTTACAAAACTATTGGCCTATTTCTACAAATTACACTTTTCAATGGCGTTAGACTATATTTATTGCACAGCTGTACAAACAATGTAATGGATACAACAGTATTTTGAACAATACAGTACAAGAAGCGGCTGTGGTGAAAGATACCAAGTCCATGGCGGCCTTGAAATTGCAAAAGTGACAAGGATTAGTGCGTAGTCATCTCACCGCGTGTTTGATGTTAGCGAATTAAACCTTTTACCGCTTTAGTATTGACAGACATATGATGCAAACAAGACGTTATACATACTTCAATATTTATTTCCCCACATTTGTGACAAAAAGCGTAATACGTCACCCATGTGCACGTAACGGTATAACATATGCGAAGGAATAAGAGCGCAATACATTTCACCAGGCAAAGTGGCTTATTATGCAAGATGGTACTTTCAGAGGTGGCAGTCTCGTTTTACGACAACGGAATTCCTGATTGAAAATTATTTTCAAGATTCTCTTCCATCATAAAGTCAAGGCAGTGATTTAATCCTATAAAGCTGTTGCATATTGTTACGCTTCCACCATCAACATTTGTCTATAGCTAGTCACAATGTGTCTAATTTTTTTGTTTGTAGGTGTTCTAATGCGTATCGTATCTGTAGCAGTCCTAAGTGTCCATCCAAGACATCTACAAATTTCATCATATGAAATATATAAAAGATACTTTGGAAATGCTTCCTCACATATCCAAAAGCACGACAATATATAACTAATGTGCGTATTTTTAATCTATTTTTGTAAAGGCAACTATGAATTAACTGGTGGGCACGTATTATTGTAAGCACAATTTCTTGAGAAGCAATTTAAAAATTTAAAAACGCCATTGTTGAGAATTAGCATGATAAGAATGATCAAATTAAATCACAATTCAGTATCGAACAATATATCACAATCAGATCAGCCACGGTGGTGTGTGAATGGAACTACGATAGCATACCGCAATCTAATGTGCATCGCTGTACATTTCTCGACTGTGACAACTACACTTAAGTCGGAAAAGAAACATCCCTAGGGGTTCTCGTTCAGTAAGGTAAACGCGTTCTCGCCTTGAAGATAATGCAGTCTTGAAGTGCCGGGGGTTGTTGAGCTCCTGACGGATCCACATCATAGACAGATGCCGACATCTCCAGCCTAGTTTGAAAAAAAACTTTTGTTTAAGTTCTTTCTTTGTCGTCTCGTAAACTCGGATGTAGGAAATCGATTATTGGGCTTTTAAATTCGATGTCACTTAGTGGCGCATTACAGTCCGCCTTTGTGCCGCGGAACGAAGCGTGAGTAGTCTGAGAACTTGCGGAACTCTCTCCTCGTAGAGTATTGTGACGTCACTCACTGCAAGTATACGTCGTTTCACTGCGAAGGTTTATTTGCACAGAGTGAAAAAAGTTGCTGCCTTGTACTCTCTCATGCAGGTGTAATGTTTCGCCATACAAATAAAAGAAAAAAGAGAAGTCAGCCTCACAAATAATCTGACGCAGACTAACTTTAATCATTTACACTCTCAATATTAGTAGAGTAGTGTACAAACATACATCAAATTAGGTATTATAATCAAACCAATAATATTGGTTAAATTTAAAAATATTATAATTCAATGACGAAATATATTTATTTATTGTGTTTGTACACAAACTAGTGTTGCAGCAATTTATAATGTTCTTTGAATTGAAAATAAGTAAACATAAAATTATTATGGAATTAACAATTAGACTATGCGTAGTTATAAATAACTATAAAACATAATTACAATTCTTATTCGATATACATGGGCGTTATATGATGATGTAATTTTTTTAAGAAATCTTACCAAAAATCAACAACAAACAAAATACTTTCAGTAGGACCTGCTTTCTAAGGAACAACTTGCCCACCTTCACGTTTCTAACTACTAACTAGAAATAGGGTGTGACACGTGTGAGGATAGTGCTTTAACTAATGTAAATTGACTAATTATTTGTGTGTATGTTTATTTATGGAATAAATAAATAAAACGAAATGAATGAATAAAAAAAATTAAATTCTATTGATTTTCACAAAGATTTTATTCCAGAATCCGTTTTGACTAAAGTGAACGTTAAAAAATGTCTACCCTACAGGATCGACCCAGAAACCTCTCGAATTAGTTGTGGATGCAAGCGATGAGCTGTCTAGACCAGTCTCACAAAAACGACATCGATTAAAACCAAGTTCGTGTCACGTGCTGCTTCATTTGTGTGGAAATGCAGGATTCAATCTCCTGTGCGGTCTGGACTCAATGCACAAGGGAAATTGACTTCGATCTATAAGTAAGAGACCAACGTGAACTTGAATATTAAAAAACAACCAAGAATAATGTCCCCGGTGAAAATCTACTTCCTTGCATTACTAATTTTGTCATAAATTCACAACAATTACCGTGTTTATGATATAATAACTTTTGACTCTGATAAAACATTAAAGTTTAATCAAAACTATAATAAAAGTTGTAAGCTAAAAAAATGTCATTATATGATTGAAAAGCATTTCAGTATGAAGCTATCCAGCCAAATTAATACAGCCATTTGGCTGATTGGTTCTAGAATGATTGATGTAGTCTGTAGTACAACTTTATTTTTTAAACAAAGCTCTGCCTTTACATTAAGGTTGCCTTAAGACACAGAATAACAAAAAGAAATTAATTTACATTTATACAAATTACGTTTAACAATAAGTAAAATAAGTTACAGATTATGAAAAAATAGAATGAAATGAAAAATGAAGTGAGAAGTATGATTTGTGAAGTATAAAAATAACAAATACTGATTTATACTTGTTACTTCTTGCTTTGGCCATATAGATGATTTCTAAAAATCAAAATCGATCCCTTTAAAGCAAGGAGCACCAAGTCATAAATAAAACTCGCATTAAGTCTAAAACGTTTGCAAAATTTGACAAAAAAATCCGGTATCGTTCCTCTTGCTCCTATTAAGAGCCCGATCACCTCAATTTCCTTTATATCATATTTGGTGAGAAAATATGGAACGGTAGCCTCGTAGATGTCTTTCTTTTCTCGATCCACCTTCTCCGCATGTCCAGTATCTCCTTCAAATCTTATGGTAGGGTCAATGATATAGCCGTGGCTAGTTATTCGGTTAATGGCAATTATATCCACCCGACGGCTACTGTCATTAGCTCCCAAGCACGCGACTTCTTCATATACTTCCAAACGTTTGAGTTTCAGCTGGTCTGCTAGGGCAGATCGGATGCTATGGTGGCGATTGTTCCTTAGAAGTTCTCCATGTTTACAAGAGCCAAGAACGTGAGGTAAAGTTTCTTTCTCACTGAGGCAATGCCTGCAGTGGTAACCGTCTTGACTCCTTCCGTGCAGAGACCTTACAGGTGCAACGTCACATGTAAATTTCAAGGCATCTCTCCATTCTGATGACGACAAACCGAGTTTGGTGCTAATCCATTTATTGGCTGGAGTGTACTCCTTGTACATAGATACACCACGCCCCTTTTGGATCAGTGAACACCACTTACCATATTCTTTGATTCGCATTATATCTCTGATTTTCCTGCTTGTTATCTTCTTAGTTGAGGTGTTGCAACTTTCTTCTAGCTCATCAGATGTTATAACTAGCTTCTCCAAACATAGCTGTTTTTCCAAAGTGGTATTACGTGTTTCTATAACATATGGATCGTTAGATTTCTCTAAAACCTGGCAAATATTATAATGTTGAATAAAAGCTTCCCATTTGGCACGAAACGTTCCTAGTCCCTTACAACTTCTGGCTGTGTATAGCATACTGTCAGGAGTATCCCCTGGTAGTTGAAGTATCTCTTTAATGGTGCTTCTTACTAATTTATCCAAATCCTCCAGGAATTTCATTGGTAATTTTCCAATGGGAGCATTCTGCAAAGGATAAATTAGGGTTGGCCATATATATTGATTGAGGATATTAAGCTTCTGATCAGCCATTAGTAAGTGAGAAGTGATGATGGTCTGAAATTTAGTTTTTAGTTGGTTTATAAGAGCAGCAAAATCTGTCACTATGGATTTATTGAAATTAACTCCCAAATATTTTATAGTTTCTGTTGGAGATATGCTTTTTATTGTCATTGTGGCATTTATATGGAGAGGTTCTTCTTGTAATTTACCTTTTTCAATGATAATGGCAGCACATTTTCTTGCATTTATTGTGAGGCCTAATTCATCCAATCTACTGTTCGCCATTTGTGTAAGAGCTGTGGCAGCTTCCTTATTCTTAGCTACGAGAACAAGATCATCAGCAAACCCTAAGATTGTAAGATTGTCTAAACCATCAACTAAACTAAAACCATACATTTCTGATACTTCATTTTCTGATAGTTCATTTAGAATGTGGTCAGTGATTAAGTTGTACAAAAATGGCGATAAAGGGGCACCTTGCATTACTCCTTTATTAATATTGATTGGTTTAGTTGTTTGGTTGTTTGCTTGCAACTGTGTGGTATTTCCAATCTGTAGTTCAATTATTAGGTCCTTCAGAAGTGTTGGTAGGGCTGAAGCACGAACTGTTGAAGCTAAATGATTGTGTCCAACGTTATCAAACGCTTTAGTGATATCAAGAAATATTAAAGCTGCGTTTCCATTATCTAATTTCGATTTTTCGAGAATGCTGTTGACAATAGATACATTGATGTATGTGCCAGGTGTTCTTATGAATCCTTTTTGGTGACGGTTAAAAGTTTCATAATGTGTTGTAAATTTGTCCAATGCTCTTTCTATAACTCTGCGAAGAATTGAGAAAATTGAAATTGGTCTCCAATTTGCAGGATCCTTAGAATCTCCACCCTTGTGGATAAGAATAGTTCTAGCCTTCTTAAAGGATGTAGGTACCCATCCTTTAGATAACATTGTTGTTCCAATTAATGAAAGTAGCTTTATTACGTGTTTTGATTTTACTATTCTCATTAAAACTTTATCTTTGCCGGGTGCAGTGTCCATTCTCATGTGTTTTAAGGCATCTGCAATATGAGTTTCTGTGATGCATGGATCAAACATATCATCATTAATATTTTTGCTCTTCGCATGATAACTTAGGAGTGTATTCATTGCGGGTTTTGTTGTTGGGAATAGAAAATCTCTCCGAGAACTCATCGTATAGGATGTTGCTTTCAATATTACATTGAGGACTGTCGCTTTTTGCAACTAAGTTCACAGCCTTTTTACGTTGATTATAATAGTAGAATTGGGTTTTTTGGTACATGAATTTCTCATTCCGTTTATCTCTATCTCTTCTTGACGCTCTTTCAGGATTTGTAGATTCTTTGTATTTCCTATCATTGGCTTTATACTGCTTGCTTTTTCTAGCATGGAAATATCTACTTGCGGGATGCTTTGGGCCAGGTAAATAATGTATGGAGTTTGATAGAAATTCAGACAATTTATCAACATTAACGTTGAACTCATCTTGCGTCATCTCTGATTCGAAACATGTAATCCATTTGTCTAGTTCTGCATGAAGTAGTTTTTGTTTGGAATCTTTCTCATTATCCAGTATAGGTATATCCCCTTCTACAATAGTTTCAATATTTGATGTTGAAATCCCTTTGTAAGGATCAACATTTGAGTTTTTGTTTGTAGACGGTTTACCCCTTACTTGAGAATCAATTCCTAGCTCTTGACTATTTTGCTGATATTTGGAAGTAATTAGTTTGCGGTGTTCTTCTGGATGTGCCCTTGTAATGTGTGCTCTTAGTCCTTGATAAAGATTTCCACAAAAATTACAAGATGTTTTGGTATCAGTCTGCTCAGCCATATGATACATGTCCGTACGTCCGATACAGAACGATACGTTACTATTACAAAATAATTTGAAGAACTCTTTACTTCAATCATTGAGTATAGAACATTTTATTCTATACTCAATGCTTCAATACTTGTACCGACAGAGGTCTTCTTGCGAAACGTATGAGACTTATTCGGCGGGAGGTCACAAGATCGCGGCATCCATTTGGAAAGAGTTTTCAAGTTATTTGTACGTGAAAGTAAGTGGTATTTCAATTAAGAATATGACGAAACTATCATTTTCATTAAACGTACTTCTGATTAGAGATCTTGATACAAGTCTTTGATCATCGCAATTAACATTTCCTGAAACTGACATTTACTTTTTTGAGATTGCACGGGTGTGGCCTAGGTTCCATGTGCCTATTACTTTTTACGTCGGTTGTTGTACAGTACTTTATCAAAACCCTCTGGTGTATCGGGGTGAAGGGATGGTGAGGTTCTACGCGAACATTTTAACTGAAACATTGGCGCCTGAAGTTGATCGTTTCAACATGGGAAAAGTAAGCCTCTTACTAAACTCGCTCCAAACATTAACTTACATAGGGCCTCACTGAAAATATTAAGATAAATAGGAAGAAGTTTCAAAATGTCTAAAACTCCGCCATAGTTCTCCTCTAGTTGCCCCGAGATCAATTAGGAGTATCGCGCGTATTTCTTGGCCCTCGAGCACACTCTCAAGAACAATGGGATGCGAAGAATGATCATTAGGAACACCTCAACTTAGTATCAGAACACTAGTACTACACTAGTACTAGTACAGAACACAGGGAGAGCGATCAGAAGGAAATTGAACACATTTCAGAACGCACCCTCACGTCACACTATACGTGGTTGTTACATGATGAAGTGCGGTCAACGAATGGAATCACATCGCAGGGGCAGACGTAGTTATACATGGAAACTTTAGAATAGGGTTTGAAGGTGAGTACTATATATGCGGCCACCCTTATTGTAGGAAAACTAAAGGGGGAATAGAATAGAAGTTCAAGATGTCACCGCCCTTTTGATGACCAAGTGCAAGGGGCAGTTCCTGAATCGTTGTGGGTAATTTATTGACTGTGGAGAGAAAGCAGAGGAAATGGTTTCCATGATGTACGATCATGTAGGAGATGTAAAAAAGACAATAGGCAAAAACCCTACTTGGGGTTTTGTGGCCAGCACAATTTACTCTTGCATTGCGGACACGGTCCAGCAAGAAGCGCGTGTGTAAAGTATACGGGCCTACATCATGCTATATAATATAGGATTTTTTTGCAAATGGATGTCTTATTACCCCAAAACGTCTGCCGGTGTTTAATACCTAGCCACTTGGCGAAGTTTTTTTTAAAGCTTAAAAAATATAGTTTTCGGCAGTTTTGGCTCAGGTGTTAAGCGCGAGGAGCTCTGATTCGGGATGTCCCGGCGTGTGTGTGTTCCACACGAACAAGTCGACACCGGCAATCCTTAGTGAAGGTTATTCTTAAGGTTTTTCTCAGTCGTTAACGCGAATTCGAGGGATTGAGTCCTATTAAACAGCCCTCGAATATCCCTTCACATACGTAAGTAATATATGTACCTAGCTATTGCACCATGGTGCCTTCCCACGATACATTCAAAATATAGTTGTGAATACTTTCGATTCGTTTCTGAAAAACTTCAAAGTTTCTGAACACTTCTAATTTCTGATCAGGATGGTTGGAAAATTTTTACTCTTACTCTGGAAGAAACAATATCTGCTGTATTATTTAAATTAACGTCATCAAAATACAATATTCTGTATCTTATTTTGAATAAGATTAACTATTTTCATGTATACTATTTAAAGCTCGACCCAATGTCGATTGCATAGTTCATGAACACATTTATACACCCTTTTAATAGACAGCAATATTATCTGTCAGCGCTTATAGACTTATCACGTAATGAGTACTGCAGAGTAGCGTTCTTAAAAACACACAGTTATTCTTCGAAACTTCATAACATCGAGACACCCAAGGAATATTGTGAATTTTGTGATATTTCCTTGCGTCAACTTGTAAACTTTGTTCTGTGAAACTCATTCTCCAGTGCTCCCTCGATATCACTACCATAAACCTGCAATGTATATGAAGCAATTTCATTTTTATTTGCACCAATTTACGACGAACTGAACAATGTGATTCCCTAGGCCAAGTTACTATTTGTTGTTATAACAAATTGCCAGATGTAGTTTTGCATACACATTTCCTGTGTTGATGTGTACTTTTTCGTTCAGATGCAACTTCTGTCGCCAATATTAAACCATGCGACATCAACGTTTTTCTTATCATAAATCTATAGAACGCTAACCACCATAAAAATAGGAAACATTGGACGTTTAATGATTAAGGAAGAAAAAACTGGAGGTGGAAAAAAATTAAAGATAACATTCGGTGAGAATATTTGTTTTGTTAATATGTACTGGATGAAACAATTGTTAAATAATTATTTTTGTTAATAATATTTTTTAGCTGTATTAGAAAAATGCCATCCCTTTTAATTTGTATAAAACCGC
This sequence comes from Sweltsa coloradensis, assembly GCA_024449915.1. Taxonomy (NCBI): domain Eukaryota; kingdom Metazoa; phylum Arthropoda; class Insecta; order Plecoptera; family Chloroperlidae; genus Sweltsa; species Sweltsa coloradensis. The sequence continues at coordinate 218,740 of JAMZAV010000399.1, read as the reverse complement.
TTCAAGCTGTGCTGTACATTTTATGCATATGGTTCTTCAAACGTTTGAACTAAAAACGATAATTTTTCAAAGTTTTAATATTGAGGGTATTCATTTTTAAAGGTGGAGTAATTGCGTGTAACTGAGAAGGTAGAGAAGAAAATATATGCAAACTCAGGAGTCGCCATTAGTCTTTGTGAATGGTAATAACTGTTTTACTGTCGTTTTCTATTCAGAATGGATGTAACAAAGTTGAACCATTTGGTTTGAATATAAATGTTGAACCATTAAAATGTCAATTTCGCTTTGAAAGTTTCGTAGGAGAAAACAATCCAACGACAAGAGACTCGCCAAACTAAGGATAACGCTCTAGTGCCCTCCGTACGTGATCTTCAAGGTCCACTTACTAACTGGCCTAGAACAATGTTTGCGAAGCTCTTGAGCAGAAAAGTTTACCAATTAAAACTGCTTTTATTTTTAAAAAAGAATCTGTTTTTTGGGGCGATAACTGACAAAGAAAATAAATTAAATATACGAGTTTCTTCAAATCAATGTTTAAAAAATTATGTTATATGTTCGTAGTGTACTTTGTTATTTTAAAAATCATAAACATGTCCTTTGTATTGATTAGTACGCCGAGTACGCTGGTCCCCTGTGGTCTTCCAATTGAAATTGGCAAAGTGTCAATAAATATGTAATTGGATGAGCGTAGCGAGCGTAGCGAGCGAAGCGAAGATTCCATTTCACTACACTGGAGAAAAAAATCCGGAATGTTTTTTTTTTTTTTCTCTGTATTTTTGTCTGTTTGTCCACACGATTCCGGCTAAACCGATAATCCGATTGCGATGAAATTTTATGGAGACCTTCGAAATCTCTGAACTTAGAACTGCCAAGTTTTTGAGCGCAATCGGAAAAATTTTTCTCATGAAAATCGCAATTTTACGATTTTTTTCGATTTTTTAAAAATTTCTTCGACTTATAACACCTACATGCTTTATTCGATTTTAATGATTTTTGCACAGAACCTTTATTTTATGAATTAAGATACTCGTGTGAAATTTGAGCGCAATTGAAAAAATATTTATCATAAAAATCGAAATTTTACAGGTTTTTTCTTTTTTTAAACAATTCTTTGACTTATAACACCTACATGTTTTATCCGATTGTAATGATTTTTTCACAGAACCCTTATTTTATGAATTAATAGATAAGTGTTAAATTTGAGCGCAATCGAGAAGTTATTTCTTATAAAAATCGCAATTTTACGCTTTTTTTCTTTTTTTAACAATTTCAATTAATTTTTAAAAAATTAAAAAATTAAAGTTAATTTTTAATTTAATTTAATTTAATTTAAAAAATTTCAATTATGTAATGATTTTGCCACAGAACAACAAAAAATTCGCATAACACATGGCTGCTCAATGCACCAATTACGCTCATCCAACAACGCGGCGGGACTTAAGCGTTTTCCTAGTTTATTAATTAATAATGTGATAATATGGCAATAAACTAATCAAATCGATGCGATGCAATGGTTATTAAAAACACTACCTCGTTTAGCATCGTCAGTTTGTGGAAAGCTTAGGAAGGCAGTGACTAACTTGAAAACAGTTTAAAAATATCAAACAAAGAAACGTGGCTAGTAAAGTGTGTTTAGCTGCACTCTCTGTTTGATGCACGTGCTCTGTGCAATGAAGGCAGTCTTCCTATTGGTCCTTAGCGTCACGTGTCATATTGTAGGCGTGTGCACTGCGCAGGAGGACGAGGCCGGGTGCGAGTACGACCTTGATTCTGCAGCGGACGCCACGCAGATGACCAGGTACCACCCTAGGTACAGGTACAACATAGATAAAAGACGTGCCAAAAACGAGGAGTTTGGTAATGTAGATGGTCTTGACGCTGTAAATGACGCCTTGCAGATGGTATACGAGAAAGGCGAGAGAGATAAACTGTGTGAAACGAGCTCAGAAAATGAGAATATTGCAGAGTACGACTCTCCAAAGTCATTTGAGGCAGATGATAGACAACAAATGCATTTACAGAACGCTGAGAACGAGAATACAGGTGGCCTTGATCCGGCATTAGGCACCATGCCGATGAAATTAGAAAACCAAGAACGAGATCAGCCCCGTGGAAAGAACTCGGAAGCTGACAATCGTACAGTCGGGTCCTTGTCGATGCCGTGTGAGTACGCCAGAGATAATCCATTACACCCCCTGGCGCCGCCGGTCGCGGAGAAGACCCCGTTATCCCCTAACGACATAACGAACCCTGAGACTGGCGACCACTACTGGTCCGAGTGGTCTCCCTGGACGTCCTGCTCTGTCACGTGTGGCAGGGGGGTGCATGAGAGGTGGCGTCACTGTAACTGCACGATCGAGAGCGGACAGAACGAGAGAGAACATCAGACCAGAGGCTGTTATCAGGGACGATGCCCGAGACAGGAGACAACCGATTCAACTTGGGGCTAAAACCAAACAGTTTGTTATTGCATTTTTCATTTTGTTATCGTTTAGTTAGGAAATGCCCTATTGTCATTGTTTATAAAAGCAGAAAAGCATCGTGGTTATATAACAGAAAGCCGAGATGGCCAGTGTTTTATGTTTGATGAAAAAACAACTTGTTACATTTTCCATTTTTCTACGGTTTAAGTTAAATACACAATGGAGATTGTTTATTTAAAAACGAACAATATTATTAAAAGTCAATGCAAGAGAACGAAAGGATGTTTTCGTTATATTATTGATAATAATTTTTATTAAGAGGAGGCTGAAGAAGCTGCGTCAGATCTGGCTAACCGACAACAGTGAAAGCGAAAACAGTCTTAGTCACTAGAACTTATCCCCCAACACCCAACCTGAATATTTATTAATTTAAACAATGACTGATAGCCAGAGGAAGCCTTTCTTTATTCTAATATATATATAGTTTCTATAATCAAGTAGACAATATTAAAAATAAGCAAAGTATTGTTAATTAAAAATTGACAGAATTTAAAGAACTGTAACGTTGTGCAAGAAACACAAATCAATTGGTTCATAACAAATAATTATACATTATATATTTATGTAATGCTTGAATAACAAATGCGTGAAGATGTGCGTGTGTGTTTGGCAAGGTGAGGCAACCTTGTAACTCCAAAACACATAGTTCCCCGTAGTTGGTAGTTGTACCTTGGTTCTAGAGTGGATGTCCCCTCCTCTCCGCAACAGTCATCTGTCACCTGTACCACGGTTGCCATAGCAACAAGGACATCGCCGTGTCGACCCCACGCGAGCTAGGTCACTTGTCTAGTCCATCAAAGTCACGTACTCATTTCTTCAACTCAGACAAGGCGAAACTTTGAAGGAGCAATCGCCACTCCCAGACATTCACTCAAGTCACCACCAACTTTTAATGACCATGTGGCGCTGGCATGTAATGGATTTCAGCCCTTTGTCAAGATGTAACAATGAGTCAGAGTATCTGTCTAAAGCCCATCCCCTGCAGAGCTACACAGTCTTCCCCCTCCCTCCCCGTCCTCCTCTTCTCTTGTTTTAGTTCATTGCTATCTACTCATCTTCGCATGTTCTCCTGTATCACTTATGGAGCAGAGTTCACATCTGTGGCATTGTGTAACGTGTTATTAGCGTCATGTTATTGAGTGCATCGTTTTCTTTACGAGCGTTCTTATAATAATTTTACAATTAATTAGCTTCTGTTATAATTAATCAAATATATTATCCGATTTGACGTACAACAATATCCGTACAAAACGAGCAGAACAAGAGTCAATTAGTCAAGTTCTAAACTCGACCATTTATCAGTCATGTGAAGAGTTTTATGGATTTGTATATTACAAACGTACAAATAAGCTCAAAAGAAGCAAAGTGTGCCTACTTTGAAAAGTAATTGCTCCGTTTGAGTAGAATTTTATTGAAAGTTTCACTAATTTTACTGCAATTTTGTTATTTTAGTAAGAATGTAATTATAATTATTTTCAAAATATCGTCAGAGTAGAAATTCTTTAAACCCTTGGTAACAAACAGAAAGCCGGTCTTGACTGCAATTTCAACTAAACTGTTCAGATTTCCGATTATACAACCATCCCGAAATGAAAATTAATACTTCCATGAATGTAAACATTGTGTATTAATATTGAAAAAGAAGATTGTATTAGAACTAGATATCTCAATTAGTTATAACACAATATGAATCTACTGAATTGAGAACACAATTAGGTTATAAAAATTAATTTCAAAATATAATCAGATTACATTAGCATGACGGTAATAATAAATCAGATTCTGTTGGCATCCTTCCTCAAGAGGAATTCTGCTTCGGAAGATGAACGATCTCGTCTAACAAACCTCGTTTAAAGAATGGATCAATATTGTTCCTGAGCTGATTCCCACGATCTGGCGAAACGAAGCGGATTAGCGTGATATTCCGCAAAGTGCATGTGATTTCTCAATGACGTCATCCGACATCGCGTATCAGACGACTCCTGAGCGCGCCCCGCGGGCGACTCTGACACTAGGCGCCACATCACGACCCTCGCTTCGCTTTGATCAGGGGCTGGCTGCCCCATCACAGTGCACCACTCGCTAGTCATTCAATTATTCGGATTCCATTTGACTAGATTGAGATTTATTATTGTTTACAATCCAGTGGAAGGGAGGGGGGATGGGAATATTACACGTCATATTCTGATTTTGGACTAAATCATGTGTCAGTGTAACAATACTACCTCTTGATTATCGCGATCGCAGTTTAGTTAATTTATTTTCGCCGTTCTATTTCAACACGTGACATATTTGTAATACATTATAATATATGCAACACACAATATGGATTCAGGGACGTAGTTAGGAACAGTAATGATATTCAACCAACGCTAGGTTGTCTACATTAACTTCTCGAATCCCTTGAATTACTGCACTTCATTATTGTAAGTATTTTCATAACGAGGGATCACGAGTTGTCCTCCGGGCCGCCAATGTAAGCGACTCGAGCAGCTAGTGTAGATGACAACCTAGCGTGCGTTTGAGCATGAGACAACGATTGTAAGAATAAAATCGATAAAAAAATAAACATATGTGCACATTAATTATATTTTCATATATTTGAACGATGAACAATATGATCTAAATCATTTCATTATTTAAACATTGATAATGTTGAGTGTATGGATTGGATAGTTTTCCTAATTTCCAATTAAATTTTCCTAATTTCGAATTAAATTTAATATATATACTAACCTCGCTATCAAACTAATGCCAAGCCTCTAAATTTCTTAGAATATAAGCAGCAAAATCTTCCTATTTTTTCATACGTCACCGAAATACCATGATGACTGACAATCTTTGATTGAAGATAAACTTAGCTATTGGTCATAATCAAGGTCAAAGCTGTGTTTCAAAATCAATCTAACATCGAACAACCACTTATGTTATCAATAGGGCCTACCCTTAAAATTAGTTTCAATGTCCCGAGAAATGTTATGTTTACCGATAACTATATTATTAGTAGATGATGATTTATGTCAAATAATCAATTTATATTTACATAAGCTGGTCACATTATGAACTCAAAGGATTGTATGAACAAAAGTTATGTTTACTGTTCGTAGGTAATACGTGCGCTTATGTAATGGACAATATCAATAAACGTTGATTAATGTGTATGTGTCACTGTCAAACATTTCGTGAAAGCAAATGCATAAAACATTAAATGCATTCTATTTCGGGGTTGTAGAGAACACGATATAAACTATCCCCCCACCACAATACCACACAATGCTTTCAGCCAATAAAGGCAGACCGCTATCGTTGGAAGTCGGCGTTAGCATACAACACAAGATTCCCATTGAAAAACTCATCTACACTCGATGTGTATTGACTCTACGTAGAATGTGGACGTCGTCTCGGGATACGAAGGGATGAAACTAGGATCAATGAGGTGTTCCTGAGGGATCCCTCCCCTCCCTAGGGAGGACGGAGATTAGGGCTCCGTTCACACCGCGCGACACGCCGGTAAACAAACATCCTCTTGAGAACCACAGCCCGCGTACCTCGAGGGTGGGCTGGACTCGAGAGGTAATTAACTGGCGGTGTCTTCGCCCGCCATTTGTTAACCACTCTTCACACTACGCCGGAGACGCAGCCCGGACAAAGCGAAACTTGCGCGGAGTTTTAAACGAGGTGGCATTCACAGACCAACAGAAGCAGCAACTCTAACTAACTAATGCATTGTATTCGGGGTTTGTGTTTTCATTTTTGTTTCGGTAAGTTGTTGGCTGAAGTTATATGGTTTCCTGTAACGAGTTGGTGGAAAGTATTACTCAAGCTATTTTAAAGCGAAACTGTGAATTTTTGTTTCTCTGCTTGGGTTGTGTGACAGCTTTACCAGATGTACACACCCAGCTTTACCAGATGTACACACCACACAGTTACCCACATAACATTAAATTAAATTTTATTCTCAAACGTTAAATTATTTAAACCAACATAAAATGAACAACACCCATGGCAATCATGAAAAATTGGATGTGATGATTGATAGAGAAAGACAAAAATATTTAACTTGGAAATATTTTTCTAAAAAGGGTTTATATAAATTTACTCGGGTTGGCCTTCATCTGATGACAAACTATATTAGTAAATTATTAGTTTGTATATAGTTAAAGGAGGGCTGACATGGTGATGGTAAATTTTAATATAGTATTCTAGATACTATTTAACGACAATATGTGCCAGCATTAGAGCTGTCAGTCAGCATGGTACATGCCGTTTGTGCGCACGCCTTTTCGTCTACTTGCGTGTGACGACATACTGGCCAAGCCACTAGAAGATGATCGAGGCGGCAATATAATACCACACGGCAGTAAACGTTCTTCATAATATATTTCGCGCAATAAATGGCAGAATAACCAAAATGCGTAGACGTACAGTAGAATATTCGTGCACGATCATGCCGCAAACAGATTGGAATTATGTCTCTTAGCGGATTGGTAATTATTTAATGAAAAATAACACGCGTTTTAACTTTTGTCTCCTCTCTTCCACCTACCATCCGTGTAATGTGGTTCGGGCCTCACCGGGAATCTTCGGCACTCGCTACCGGCTGCTTCGGAAATTATTCACGGTGTGAGCAAGTAGCGATTGCATAATAAACTACCCTGTTCTGTTGCACGATTTTACTCAAACTATTATGCACAAAATTCTCATCAAATTCAATATTGCCCTTTTCATGTATTGGCATTATCATTATAGCACCATGGACCATGGTTTGCTGGTTTCGATTCTCTTAAAATGCTATGAACTTTCACGTTTTACTACTATCCCCCGACTAGCCCCTTAGGGTAGCCCTGCGTTTATTATGGACCATCCGGTGGCGAGCGAGGAAGAAGCCTGCTGGACTCTCCCTAAACACGTTGAGCGCAAGGCGGTCGGTGCGGGAGGCAAAAGTTATAATACATGTGTTTGTATTAAATTGTATTGGCAAGCCCCTAAATAACATAATTCAATTCTGTTTGCGGCATACTTTAAAGCTAATATTCTGCTCTATATATGCAAAAATTGATTATGCTGTCGCTTATTGCGTATCAGATGTAAGAATGAACGTTTGCTGCCGTGCGATATTACACTGCCGCTTCTATCGGGGCTGAATGGCTAGGCCAGTGTGACGTCACACACTAGTAGACGAAAAAGGAAGACCAAATATCTCGAAAACGAGTTGACTTAGAGAAATGCTTTTTTCGGTAATCGTACTTATTTCGACGTAAATCAACTTTGGTTAGCCATGCCGGTCCTCCGTTAAAATCGGTGTCCAAATACTGTTTTGTCATTGAAGGACTCAATCCGAGGGTTAGCTGGGTGTCTATGGAAAACTTGAAAAAAATTATTCGGGATTGGCATTAAAAACATGTCTTAAAACTTGTCGTAGTTGGTCGGTTATAAAATCACTTTTAACTTGGGAATAAAGTACATTGTAAGTGACAAGTCCATGTCTTTATAAATATTGATATCATCTAGATCTTTATATCAGTTGAAACCCTTCATGTGTTATTCATCATTTTGTGTCATAATAATTCAACAGATTCCATTCGACATTTGAATACATTTTAAACTAAGGCCGATTAAAACAGAATTACATTTTCATCGCCCATCAGCGTACGTGCAATGTATACATATATGAAGGAAACCACCGACTTGTCGACGGATGTAGTTGATTCGTCATTAGTAGAGCACACGGTTAATGACAAACTTATGAGAAGCAACACTGTGCTACTAGTTAGTAGATGAAGATTGATGTAGTAACTAGGTTTTAATAGTTAGTGGCAGTTTGCAGAAGTTCTGGCTCCATCTACATCCGTCTAATCACGTTTTAATAATGACGAGAAGTCTCTGATGACTTGGAAAACAACGGCGTCTGGGATTAGTGAGGGCAGGGAGAGAAGACGCGGTCCTCATCAGGGTGGATGCCATTGTTTTATAATCAAGGGCATCCAGCCAGCCAGCCAGCGTCTCGCAACCCCTCGCACTGGCTGACCAGCGACTTGGCTCGAGGCCCAGACACAGAACGAGAATTAAAGAAAATCCCTCCCCTTCAGATGCAACCCGCAGTAGAGACAATGCCCGAGGACCCTTTAATAAAGGATTTGGCAACAATCCCGAACTGTGGTTCAATCTTGAAAGTTTCTTCCTTTAACTTTAATACCTTGGCGAATTGTTTAGAGGGAGGGTTTCCACGTAGCGTCAGTGACACCGGGTCGCGCGCTTATTTCGTTTTGATTGTAACTAGGAAAACGCTTAAGTCCCGCCGCGTTGTTGGATGAGCGTAATTGTGCACTGAGTTGTTAAGTGTTATGCGGATTTTCTGTTGTACTGTGAAAAAATCATTACTTAGTTGATTTTTTTTAAATTAATTTAAATTAAATAAAAAATAAACTTTAATTTTAATTTTTTTAATTATTCGTAATTTAAAAAAAAAGAAAAATCGTAAAATTTCGATTTTCATAACAAATATTTTTCGATTGCGCTCAGATTTCACACGAATATATAAATTCATGAAATTAAGGTTCCGTGAAAAAATCATTACGATCGGATAAAGCATGTAGGTGCTATAAGCCAAAATCAAAAAAATTCCGAAAATTGCGATTTTTTAAAGAAATTTATATTTCGATAACGCTCAAAATTTACACGAATATATCAATTCATGAAATAAAGGTTGTGTGAAAAAATATTACAATCGGACAAAGCATGCAGGTGTTATAAATCGAAGAATTTTGTTAAAAATCGAAAAAAATCGTAAAATTGCGATTTTCATGAGAAATAATTTTTCGATTGATTTTTCCCCCCGTGCAGTTCTTCGTTCAGAATTTCATAGACCTCCATAAATTTCATCGCAATTGGAGTATTGGTTTAGCCGGAATCGTGTTCACAGACACACAAAAATACAAAAAAAAAAAAAAAACATTCCGGATTTTTTCCTCCAGTGTAGTGAAATGGAATCTTCGCTTCGCTCACTACGCTCATCCAATTAATTAATGACAAGCTCATAATCTAGGTGAGGTTATGACGTAAGAAAAGTTCTAGGTATACCCCCGTAAAGTCGACCTCTTTCTTTGTAACTCGCAGATTAACGGAGCATAATCAGACTCTAACCCACTAGACTCTGCGAGCCAGATGACTAGCCGGGTTAATCCTCTACGCTAATACTTGGAACTAATTCGAATTCATTACAAGCAATAATTAACGTCTCACAAACTCTAAAACGTAACAATCTATCAAGAACACTGTTCTATTCAATTAACTTTTCAATACCCTGACTTAACTAATGGTTCTGATTACCATACGAGAGCGCCGGGGGCCAAATAAGCTTTTTCTGCATTGCTGCTGCCCAGAACAAAATTATAGTGTAGTTTCTGTATTTCCCTCAAATGAAAGCCAACTGAATCTATTGATTACACAATGTATAGTCCCTTTTAATCCGTCACTAATTCACACAGGGACAACCGTACTAAGTGATCGGAAACAGTTTTTTTTATAAATACGACGTGCTTCCGCATAAAAACCAGCAAGTTTGGTAAACTAGTTTGTATTTAAAATTTAGAATGTGAAAAGCAAAGTGGAAAAGATGCGTTACAAAATATGGTATATTTTTTTAAGAACATATTTGCCAATAAAATTAATGAAATGGTACCAATAATCTAAAATTGGGTATAACCAACGTTGATTATAATTGTATCGTCGAGCCTTACCAATTAAATTGGGTGTAATATAACATAAATCTTTCTTAGTTGTAGACCCAAAGGTTTAATGGTTAGTGTAAAACCTATTTCTATTTTCTGTGAACTCGATATGTGTACATTGTAAATACTAAAGTTTTTGTAGTAAAAAATTGTAAGAACGAACAATATGTTAACATTTTTAACAACATTTAGTAAGTGAAATAAATTGAAGACTGCAAAATGCTCCTTTAAGTCAAATAAATAAGATAATGTCTAGGTCTAAATTATCCAATTATATAAGCAAATTAAATACCCTGATAATTCCCCAAAACAATTTAGTATCGTCCCCAAAACAGTGTGATGATATTCAATTTCCCCTCTGTAAGGGGAAGCTAGTCAGGTTGGCAGCGATCTGAGCCGCTTGCAGCTGACCATTACGCACGACCGCACGTGCGCGAGTGTCGTGTTACGCACCCTGTCTCGCACCCATCCCCCGGCATGGCGTAATTCAACCCCTCCACCCCTCCACCCCGACTGAAACACATCTACATGAGTAATGACTGCCACTCGCTGAGGTGAATTTCAATTTTCGGTAAACACGGTACTGGTTGGTGATGCTTCTGACCGCCGGAAAGACCGAGCTATACAGACTGCCAGAACAAGTAATGAAAATAGAGTTACGTGCTCGTCTGCAATGTCAGAATTAAGGCAGGGTATTTGAAATAACAGCATTGTAAAAAGTACAGCTCAACAGAGGCTTTTTGTTTTTGTTTTGTGGAATGTTTGATAATAAGGATTCCGAGACGCGTGAGTGTATGGCTTGATCCACGGAGCTTTTCATGATTAGTTTGAGCTCAGTTTCCGCTTAGTGGTGTAAATTTAATCATTGTGTTTGTACTTGTAAAACATAATTGTGTAACACAGACAAGAAACATACTAGTATCTAATGCAACATTACTCGAGTCCTGTACTTACACATCAAATTTTGTTTTGAAAGAAGTTACAATGATTCTTTGCGCTGTCATTTTAAAAGAGGTTGAATTAAAACCTTATTTTTATTGTAAAAATGTGAAAAAATTTACTACATTTCGGCTGAAATCGCTACTATTATAGTACCTAGTATGAAACTGTTAGTACTCTATATACTTATAATACAATACTTTTTTATTTATTTATTGTTTTACCACTCAAATCTACGCCATTTTCTACAAGTAGTAGTAAGTTAGGTTATTATATTTATTTGGTTTGATTGAAATATGATTAAAAATTATTTTAAACCCATCAAAGGTTTCAAATAGCAAATCGCTCGCCATTTGAATAGGTCACAAAGGTACAACGTTTTCGAATCGCATAATCCATTTTTCCGATTTAGGCTACGTGATTTAAGTATATGATTCAACACACAAAATATTATTATGACATGGGTTGACAAAAATAATACTCCATCCACACACATGTATACTCTCATATACTTTACATTACTGTCATATTACAAGTGTCCACACTCAACTAACACGAAATTTTGCAGTTGATTGCAAGCGTTGAATTTGTTCGCGTAAAGTTGTTGGTAATGTACACAGAAACTTAATTAAACTTACTCGAAGTACCAACTTAACTAACGCCACGTGATGAAGGGGAGGATGAAATAATTTCTAGTGCTCTTCACCCACTGTGCCTGAGAGAACAAATTAAATCCACCTAGGTCTGCTCAGTAATGTACTCGAGGTAACAGATACCCCACGCTTATTTGAATGTCTACGTGATATCAGGTTTATAATTTGCATTGTGTGAGGATAATAGTTAATGCAGATTTGGGCTTTATAAGAAGAATCAATCAATGAAATCTAAACCTTTCGTAGCCCAAAAGCGCACACAAAAAACCAAAGATCTCTTTCAGACACTGTGAACTAAAAGTTACGAAAATCAATTAATTTGAAACCGATAAACACAGTTTAGTCTTGCTTTAATTCGGAATGGTTCGATCACAGCCAAAAACAATCCTGACTAGAAATGTTTCACGAGATTTCTTTCTTCAGTGAGAAAGCAAATGCTGAGATACGTCATTTTGGAATAGGTCTGGACATTTCCTCTTCAGACAAGCTGTATTCAATCCCTTAGCTAATATTTCACATAGAGGGTTCCATCAATTATAAGGGTACAAGTTATATTTCGTTATCTGCTAGTTTTTGTAAACCTATAGACTCCACCGTTGACCTGTAATTTAAGTCTTGTCAGTTTTCTGTGGGGAAATTTTCTCTAGTCTTAATGTTTAGTTTAAATACATCTAAAAGTTTGTGTCACCTAATTAAACATACACTTTAAATATGTCAACAACCAAAACTTATGGGCACTGATAACTCTACTACTGTTGAGGGCCCTAAAACAACACTAGCTAACTTACTTAATACATCTAAAAAGTAGCTAATCTTAAGATATTATACTTTTGTTGATGGAATGGTCGTAGAGACAACTTTGTTCTTGGTGGTACAAATAAGAAAACAAAATAGGGAATAAAGGAATTTGAGGCTTAAGTTTCAACCCAAATATGTTTTCTATGGTGTGAGTCCGTGACTACTAAGAACATCAATGCAAGAAGAACAGTTTCCTTACTTAAGATTCAGAGCTAATGTTTCCTGTTAATTCGAAACGGCATATTAAATGCTTGTGTCTGCGCCTCGTCCCCCAACAAGATAAAATACAGGAGGAAGCGAGACTTGACTGTAAATGTTTTGTTTTTGTAAAAGCTATTTCCGTGTATCCGACTAGCGTCTTCCCTCCACGGTAGACGTGGAACATATCTCTCACGCGGATTCCACAGACCGATAGCATTCGGCTGTTATAGATACTAGGGGATATTTGTTTATTCCAGGAGGGAAGGTAAGATTCTTCTATTATGACTTCGGCGGGGTACCTTCTGGCGCCCGATATTTAAGTGGTGCCTCAGAACTTTAGGAACACTATAGATGGCTAAACCTTTAAAACGCTTAATGCATTAAGGTATTATGAAGCACCGGGTGTACATTTGATGGATGGTAATAAGAGATGAGCACTTTTTTAACTTGGGGTAGAATGTTGGTAAGACTAGGAAGGAAAAAATAAATACACCCGTATATTACAACCCCCCGTGACACCGCGGCGAAACCTCCCCCAACCCTACACGGTCGCAGTGCGTAATTGCTCGTTACGACAGTCCGGGAATGTACATTAATGTCATTACCCTCATGTGACGCAGCCAGGCCGTGACGTCCGTACGAAATATGTTGGTTGGCCTCTTTTATCAATACGCTGAATTATAGAATTATATGTGAAACACGCAGTGAACATTGTACACTCATGATTTATCGAAATCCAATAAAATGGACAGATCGCAATGAGTTCTGAAGTCATAATAACACAGCGTTCGAGGATTAATTTTTCGATAAGAGTGACCACAGAAATATGGAACACGATTTTTACAGAAATTTGATAGCATAAATAATCAAATTTGAGCAAAAATTTTTGTTTTTCAAGTTGGATGAGCGTAGCGAGCGAAGCGAGCGAAGCGAAGATTCCATTTCACTACACTGTGAGAAAAAAATCCGGAATGTTTTTTTTTTTGTTTTTCGGTATTTTGGTGTTTGTTAAACACGTTTCCGGCTAAACCGATACCCCGATTGCAATGAAATTTTATGGAGACCTTCGAAATCTCTGAACTTGAACTGCCACGTTTTTGAGCGCAATCGGGAAATTTTTTCAAAAAAAAAACGCAATTTTACGATTTTTTCGATTTAAAAAAAATTTCTTCGACTTATAACTTCTACATGCTTTATCCGATGTAATGATTTTTTCCCCAAAAACCTTAAATTTTTATGAATTAAGATATTCGTGTGAAATTGAGGGTAATCAAAAAATTTTCTCATGAAAATCAAAATTTTATGTTTTTTTTCTTTTTAAAAACAATTTTTTGACTTATAACACCTACATGCTTTATCCTATTGTAAGATTTTTTTACAGAACCTTAATTTTATGAATTAAAATATTCGTGTCAAATTTGAGCGCAATCGAAAAATATTTCTGATGCAAATTGCAATTTTACGATTTTTTTCTTTTTAAAAAATTACGATTAATTAAAAAATTAAGTTAATTTTTTATTTTATTTAATTTAATAATAAAAATTAAGTTAATTTTTTATATAATTTTTAAATTTTAAATTAAAAAAAATTCTAATTAGTAATGATTTTTTTCACGGAACAACAGAAAATCCGCTAAAAACATGGCATCTCAATGCACCATATACGCTCATTCAACAACGCGGCGGGACTTAAGCGTTTTCCTAGTATTTTAAAAACATGTGTTGTTATGGAATTTTCGAACACTAAAAGACAGAACAAAAACTACGCCATATCCCAAAACTTGAAGTGGCCCAAATACCACTCAATAACGAAAATACAGTAGCAACAACACTAGCAACAATGACAGCGACAATGGCAAAGTCAATTAAAATTGGGCAACTGTTTGTGTTAGATGAACTACTAACGAAAGCTTAAAATAAAAAGAAATTGAGATGTTGGTGGAGGTGGAGGTGCCGGGTCCATGTCTCTATTTCATTCTTGCTACTAACCAACGTCAGTCTTATACTTTTTGTGTCCTATGTTTATTAATAAGACAAAGTATGACATTTCCGTTCTGCGTTATGGCCACAATACTGGCATTAAGCTTGCCGGAATGTCTACCTCAATCCTGGGGAGTAGAAGTCCACCCTAAACAGTCTTGGGGAGGAACGCGTTCCTAGTAACGCGTTCCCGGGAACGCGTTCCTTTTTCAGGAACTTTTGTGAGAACGAGTTCCTTTTCTTTGATCAGGAACTTGTAACGTCAAAGTTACTTTTTCGTGGGAACTTGGAACGAATTTAACGTTCCTTTATAAGTTCCTTTCGTCGTCTTTAATCCCTTCGAATTCCCGTAGCTGATATCGTAAACTGCAGTATGAAAATATCAATGTGATATTTTTGGTTTTTTTAAATGGCGCCATCCTCAACAGATAGCCTGGGTCTCACTTTAATAAATAAGAGTAATGATAAATTAACTCATTTCACATTTAGTATTGTTTAAATCAGTGATGGTGTAAGGAACGTGAAAGTTTCTTTCGAGGAACGAGGAACGTTTCAGTTCCTTTTTTATTGAAAAGGAACGAGGAATGTCTCATTTCCTTTTTAGTCAGAAGTAACTTAACTTTTCAAAGTTCCTTTTTTGGGGGAACGTGACCAAGACTGCACCCTAACACCCATGCAGTAGAATTCACGTTCAACAAACCTATATGACTACTGTCACTATTGATGGTAATCAAAGAAAAACGAAATATGCATGTCACGATGTTATACAAGTATATTAAAAATGTTCATGATATTGTGTTCACCAACACTAGTAAATTATTCATGACATCATAATTAATATATTGTATTCACTCAATCGTACGACCTGATAATTAAGTATGTGGATTTAATATATTTTATCAAAACAAAGTCTGTAGTTTCTCTATTTGTTTAGTCGGGAAACACTCCCGTAGGTGTAATTGATATTATTTACTACAATTCAGAAATTAAAAAAGTCCGCCCCAACCGGGAATCGAACCACGGATACTGTTCCATCCATTCAGATGTATAATGCAACTACAATTTAGAGCTTAAAATGTACCGGTACTGATGGTCTAGTGGTTAAGACGCCTGTCTGGAATGCGGGAGATCCGTGGTTCGATTCCCGGTTGGGGCGGACTTTTTTAATTTCTGAATTGTAGTAAATAATAATAAAGTCTGTAGTAGTACGTTTAGTATTGATATCATCTATCCAGTTAAAGTAATGACAGAAATATATATTCTCTATTTTTAAATTACATAACACTACAAGTATCCAAACAAACGTCACCATCGCATGGTTATTATGAAAATATCATTGATTTGTTAGCCGGTAATTTGAATTCTAGGTAGAGCCCTGCCTTTCGTATGACATAAACTGGTCGATACGACTGTCTTACAAATAAAGTATGAACCAACACGAAAATAAAATTCAAGTATTTGTTATTAATTACTCGTATATACATTACCATTTCATTGAATGCTTACAAATGTGCCCTCGGAATGTATCTTTTTTTTAGAATTTAGAAAGAATAAAACTCTTCTCATTATAAAAGGTATCGCCATGATATTAATTAAGGTAGAAACTTACCACACAAACACAATATAGTTTTCTTATAATTAAGAAATTACATTAATAAGATAGAAAGCACACAAATATAATTACTACCATTAAACGATCAAAATATCCTCAATTCATAGAATATTAAAGGTATTTTTTTTCATCTATACTTATTAATTTAATTAAGGTTGCACAGGAGTAGTATAATAACGGTGCGATGCAGGTCCCAGCATTTCAGTTAGAACTCGGCCCACAAAATGTCATATCGGCATAATTTTTTTTTATTCTATTCACAATAAAATTTACTAGGACTTATGTTTTGCGATTTCGAAATTGAATATAATATGGTCTTATAAAAAAATTTCGAACTTTGGTAAATTTTTTGAAAATTTCCCTTCACTTTAGAGTTTTTATAAAAAAATTACAAAAAAAATTATAAAAAAAGTACAAAACTAATTTTAAATTTAACTTTTACTTAAAAATAAAAAAAAATTATAAAAATTATGTGTAGTTTCCGCAAACTACTGAACTACAAAGATTTTTTCCCGCATTTAGGCCTTTAGCCCAAAAAGTGCGCACTTGGCATCGATTTTTTTGAGGACGGGATGTTTTTTATGTTCGAAATAAAAAATTTTCATTGGCCACAGAGTAAAACTTTTCAGTAATGCAGAAACCCACTCAATGCATAATACATTTTTTACTGTTTGCTAGAACAGGCAACAGAAAACTTATGTTATTTGTGAAAGCTGTTAAGCTTGAAAAACCCTTTTATTTTTCACACGACCCCAAAAAGAAAGTACACAGCATAACAAATGCTATAATAACGATATAACACATACGTTAAAAATTCGAGGAAAATGCAAATTATAGTAGCCCTGCAATGGTCATCATTATATTAGGATTACGCCTCCACAGAGTAAAAAACTTTTTATTTTATAGCATGTAACGGAACGAATCTTTGTTAGCCAGTATAATACGGTCAAATTATAACAGAAAAGAATTAAAATTTTAAAATTACTCGTTTTTGGGTCGAACCCGGATCATTGGGTTCACCCGCGCTTTTTTTCTTTTTGCGCGAGGGAGAAATTAGTCACAAATACTCGGACCATTGCGCAAGGCCATTTAAAAAGGAAAAAGTAAAAATGTTCCAGTTGGAGTCGTTCGGGTTTTTAAAATTTACACGACATCAATACGAAATATTTTAAATAATGCTTTAAAATTGTCCCCACTGGGAAAGAACCCGGCCGATATCCCGCTGTCCGGGCGGTCGGGGCGGATGCTTTACCAAATGAGCATTGGAGAGGGCGATAAATTCATCTTTTTGGTATTTTTATTTTTTTTATTGGGGTTGATAGTAATGTCGATAAAATCAAATACAAATGGTGAACATTGTGGGCACTACACCCAAAAAAAACAGAATTTAAAGGTATATTCAGTGAGAAAATCTAAACCCGATCTGTACAAACTGTATTTTTTGGGATATCCTCATTGCACAAAAAGTATAAATTTGGTTTTTTTGGCCTTTCAAGAACGACGGGAAAGCAAAAAATTTAGCCCACACTGTCCCCACCCCCCTCCAGCAGCAACATTTCTCTTGCAATAGTAGTAAGATATTTTCTCGAGGCCATGCATCGTGTGTAAAGCTGGGCTCCGACAACGTATGCCTGACAAGTCTTTACTTTTTTTTATTTTTTTCCCAATCAGCTCATTGTTTTTTTGAATATTTTTTATTGACCTGCAAAGACCTAACCAACATAGGATGACAAAATAGCGGATCGACGACACATTCTGTAGATTTGCCACTCACTCATTAGAAAATTTTTATTAAGATTATTTATCAACTCCAAATGAAAATTTTTGTCTTAAACTTGCTCTATCTTACTTTTTACTTTGCTTTGACATGTTTTTATAAAAAATTTTTTTTTGGGTTTTTAAGCCCTGGTTACCTATCAAAATTCATATAATTTTAACAAATTTTTAAACGGTTACTAGTAACACGATGAAATCTTCTGACTATAAAACGAAAATCATTAGTGTGCAGAAAAAAAAGTGTAAAATTTAAAGAAATACCGATCTGGAACAAACGACAGACAATGTAAAAATATGGAAAAAAAATCGGTTACACATTGTTTATATAAAAATAATAATTATATCTGCGTAATGCTGTTTCCTGCTTTTCAGCTGGAACTTACTAGTCCACAATTGTCATATCTGCATAAAATTGGGAAAAAATCTATTAACAAAAAAATTAATTTTTAAAAATTTTAAAAAACATGATACCTACTAAGGAAAATTTTGGAAATAAACATTTGCTTTCGAATACTAAAAAAAATTGCAAAATATTGCCTTTTAAAATTTAAAAATACGCAAAATTTCACAAGTATTTAAAATGTCGTGACTTGTGTGGGGTTGGGTTTTTGGAACATTAATTTATTGTAGCTTGTTAGAAAATATTTTGTCAGTTGCTTTTTATCCAAGTTTTTGAGTGGGCCCCTACCTATTTTGTATTGACTATGAAATGCAACTAGTGCAAATGAAAAAAGAACACTAGGGTGATCCAGGAATCCCCCAATGGGGGGGGGGGGTTGTCAATATGCCAAACGGGGAGGGGGTCTGGTGGAAGCCCCAGCCGCCGGAGGCCTTTTTCAAATTTTTTTTCTCGTTTTTGCTTTTTAAACCCCTCTAAAACCGTTGTAGAGTCAATACATACCAAAAGTGCTAGCGAATCAAAAAAATTTTTATTGTGCGGAAAGTCGCTTTGTTTGTAAGAAATTTTTAAATTACCTATGTAAATATCTGTTAGTTCTCCCCCCTTTATATTTTTCTTCAATCGATCACACTGTTTTGTTTTTTTTGGGGGGGCATGGGGGGGGGGCTTCAACCCCAAAACCCCCCCCCCCCCCCCCCTTGGATACGCCACTGAAAAACAATACTACTATTGTTTTGTATTTGTTTTGTTTTGTTTTGTATTTCCCTATACAAAAACAAAAAAAATTTTAAAAATCATGTGTTGTGATTTTATGCCCTAACGGTTGACGCCCTTTCCCCAAAAATAAATAAAACAATCTGTTGCAACTTAAAACTGAGAAACCCCATTAATTATTCAGGTGATAATACACATAGTTCGTATTAAAACCGATTTACCTTTTTAGTGCAACCCAAAGGGGCCACTGAATCTCAGCTGATTTGGGGAAGGGGAGGAAAAGGATACTTAGGATTGATTTTTTACGTGTGTATCAGTAAAAAAAAGTTTACATTTTTTAATTAATTTAATTTTTAATGAATGTTGGGGTCAAATTTTGGGGTCTTGATGGGGGGGGTCTGTTTTTTTTTTGGCCACACATTCATTTGTTTTTAGTACCAAAAAAAATTTCTGGGAGAAAATATTTGGGAAAAAGGGGTGATAGAAGCATATCGACAAAACGACAAAATTTTAATTGGGCCCGCGATTTTGGGCCCAACGGGTTGAACTTTAACACAAAAAAATACTAACACTTTGAAACAAAAAAGTTTTGCTTGGGCCTTGATTCACTTTTCCTTATCACATCCCCCCCCCCCCCCCCCCCCCCCACCACACCACACACAATCGCATCAATGTCTGGGCTTTTTCGGCGAAAGTGAACAGACACACTGGACGTAAGCGAGGAAAAAACCCTGTGACACACTCACTTACACATAGGGGCCACCCGCTATCTGCAATTGGGTGAGATATTATCTCTATTAAAAACCCCCCATTCAGAGTTAAAACTCAAAATAAACATTTGAGAATCGTTTTCCCATAAACTAAAAGGAAACGTGAGCATCCATCAACGCGACTATATAGCATTCATATTAAAACCCAAATTTGTAGTTAAAAACATGTTTTTAATTGTATTTATCACAAGTTTTTTCGTATTGGGTTTCTAATATACGTAAAAGTAGAACCGGGTCGTGTGGTTTGATGCTCTGCTTCCAATGCAGAAGGTCCAGGGTTCGATTTCCGCTGTAGGCGATTTTTTTACAGATGGGATTCGAGTCCATCAGTAGGAATGTGTAAACGGTGACTTTGGGCTTGTATCGTCCTAGCATCGAGCACATAATAAATAAGGTTATAACACCGGTTTAAAGAAAGCAGTATACGATGGTTTGTGCTGCGTGATGTGAAGTACCTAAAACTATTTGTTTTATACATACTACATTAACAGGGGTAACCGGAGGGGGAAATTTTGGGCAAAAACGCGTGGACCCCACTCACACTAGGGTCCCCCGCTACTGTCACATTTGGGTTTGGGTTTGGGGAAGAGTGAGATATTATTCTACATAAACCCCGCATTTGAAATCTCAAAAATCAAGATAAACATTAGGAATCGTTTTTCGATAAACTAAAAAAGAGCGGTGAGCACCATAACGCCACTATATAGATATCATATTAAAACCCAATTAGTAGTTAAAAACACTGTTTTCAATTTTATTTATCACAAGTTTTTTTTGATTGGTTTTTAATAAACGTAAAAGTATGAACTCGTTGGTCGTGTGGTTTGAGGCTTGTTCCAATCAGAAGGTCCAGGTTCGATTTCCGCGTAGGCAGATTTTTTTAGCTTCGATGTGGATTTGGTCCATCAGTGGAAGGGTAAACGGTGACTTGGGCTTTTAGTCGTCCTACTCGGGGACAAATAAATAAGGTTATAAAACCCGGTAATAAAGCAGTATACATGTGCTTTGTGCCTGCGTGACTGTGAAGTCCCAAAAATATTTGCTTTTTTCCTATTACATATAATCGTGGCGTAAAATACGGAGGGGAATTTGGCAAGGGGGGGGGAGGGGGGACGCAATTTTATTTGAAATTAATTTTTTCTTTGATATAATTAAAATTTATACATTTTTCTTATTTTTCAATTTTTTTATATATTTTTTAAAGGGTTTTTGTAAAACAAAATTTTCAAAATACCCTACACCTTAGAATCGAAATTTTTGCGGGGCTGTGCGCTTCCACCCCTATCAAAATGGGGGGCCAACCCCCCCCCCCAGACCCCCCTTGTTCCCAAAAGTGCTCGTTTCCCAGGAAGAGGTAACCCCTAAATTATTTGGAGATACCACTGACTATCACTGACCTTTTACTACATATCCCTTTTTCACTAGTTGTGCTGACATTGATCTTTGGGGGATACAACAATGTTTTCTCCGCGAAAAAAAAGGGGAAGTTACGCCAAGTAGTAATATATGACAAGTGTTGGCTCAATGGCTTGACTGATTTGGGAGGTCTCGGGGTTTGAATCCCCCACAGCCTGTCCTGATTTTTTTGTAGTAAATGATTATTATTGTAGTATTGTATCTAGCAAAATTATAATAAAGCAGGGTGAAAAAATAAGCTATAAAACTTGTGTCCTGACCGGGGATCTTTTCCCGGGTCTAGGTTTAGCAGTTTAGTGGTGTGTATCCTTGACCAGATTTTTCGGGCTTGAACCCAAGTCGCGTCAAATTTTACTGACAATAATTTTATGTTGATGGTCTAGCCGTATTTAGAATAATAATGACATTATACTTTTTTCAAAGTTGCGTAATGTTCTTTTTTGCAATCCCCACCATAGAAATTAATGATATGCATAGAGACAAAAATAAAAAATTTAAATTTAATTATTTTGGGTTTCCTCTCATTATGGATGGGTTCGTAACACTCAATTTAAACATTAGTAATGTAAAACACTTTTTTTACGAGGACGACACGTCATTTTTCGCCCCTCGGAATGGTGATATTTGATCTCAGTGCGACCTTGGGCAATGTGTGAGCGCATCTCGCGTCCTCTCAAAACCTTTCTGCAGTACAAACAGATCCCACTGCCTCGTCGTAAATATACGGCTCGCTATTGGAGGGACAAATTAAAAATATTTTGAGCGGAACTTCTGAGGACCCTCCTCCAACACGTCTCTCCGCAATCCCTCACCCATGTCACGTTTCATCTCCAAGATTATGCTTAACGCCTGTGACAATTAAGCTGAAAATATGAACTCGATTCCGAAAATCCAATTTTTTATACACGTAAGGGTAAAATTCGTGGTATTTAATTAATGCGCATTACTGTCTTCTTGTTTAAACTTGTCTGGTGATCAACGTTAATGTGCCTCACACGCTTTGACTAATTTCGTAATTGGATACAATTGATCCGATTGTCCCTAGGTTGGCGTAGCTGCAATTAATACTTGTACGGGAG
Organism: Sweltsa coloradensis; assembly: GCA_024449915.1. Classification (NCBI taxonomy): domain Eukaryota; kingdom Metazoa; phylum Arthropoda; class Insecta; order Plecoptera; family Chloroperlidae; genus Sweltsa; species Sweltsa coloradensis. Next base: position 196,190 of record JAMZAV010000399.1, on the reverse strand, counting down.
ACAATCGTATTAACTTCGGCGGAACCTAACATTCAAAGTCAAACAAAGAACATGATTAATTCTATCTCGATACTGCTTTGAGTGGTGTGCTCGAGCTGTATTGCTGTATTGTGATCTGGTGTCGTTGAATTCTAGTTAGAAAGGTTGTTTTCCAAGCCAACATTGTGTTTGAAACGTTATTTAGTTTATAAGCGACATTGTATTCTGTGGACACTACGATACAGAGTATGGGACATGCGTTTTAGGCAAATTGCTGTTCGCTTGGGTTTCTGACACCACAGGCGTCTGAAATTTTAAACATATGTCACGAAAGTGGAAATAAGGAACAGTCGTCATAACCATGTCCGGTCTCTAATCGCCAATCAATTTCGGAAACTGGGCTGGGAAGTAGCTGAAGAAGTGAACGGCTTGTCTGCACTTGGAAGTATTCGGCGGATCGACATCATAGCAGTTAATTCCACTACAAGGGAAGGTTTCATACTTGACCCGACGATACGCTTTGAACGCAGTGGAGATCAAGCTGAGCAAGTCAACACTGAAAAACAGGACATCTACAAACCAACAATACCATACTATGCAGACAAATACCATGCAGACCCAATACATGTCATCGGATTGTTTGTTGGTGCAAGGGGGACAATCCCAAAGTTATTTTGTTGATTTTTGCAATACATTTAAATTAGGCAAGACACTGATACAAGAGGTTTCAATGGTGGCATTAAAAGGTTCCATTGCTATTCTTAGGAATCACCTTTATCTAAACACGTAAATTTTTTTGTTGTATTATTATTACTCATTTTTTGTTTTTGTATTTAAATATTAAACCTCTTTTTAATTGTTATTAATCAATGAATGTTATTTTTATTCTGTGTCCTTGTGGCAATTGTATTTGTACAACAGAGTTTTGTTTTGTTAAAAATAAAAGTTTTCTCTGTTTTTTCTTTCTGAAATTTATTTTAAAATCATTTATAATAAATAAATTGGTTTTCACGATTTTCGAATTTACTGAAAAGTCAAAAGTTCACTGTATTCGTGATTTTTTCTGACTGATTAAGGCCAAATTCTTAAAATATATGACTATAGGGCTGTCCATGCATGTTTTATTGTCAAATTTGTAAAGTTTTATGTACGTTGAATGCTTCTTGGCCGAGCGAACAGCTATGTGCCCCCAAATGTGTCCCATTCCCTCTTAACCGACATTGGTGGCTCATGACAACGCGTGGGACTCTAATTCGGGAAGTATCCTGCTACCAGCAATCCTGACTGAAAGTTTTAACCGAGATTTTCTACGGACGTAAATGTAAATGCAAGTGATTAAATACTCTTCAACAGCTTTTAGGCAATCCCTTCACAATTCTCCAAACTCCAAACGTCGTAGATAGACAACTGAAGAGGGTTGCATTGCACCCTGAGCTGGTTTCACACTAGGAATGGTAACACAGTAAATATAAATACTTTTTGCAGGTACACATCAACACTTTTTTGATAATGTGATGTTTTTTGTTTCTCGTTTTCTCAATCTATGCGTTAATTGGTTCCGACAGCGTACGATAAAGAATTCATGAAAGCGCAATGTTGCGATGTGGAAGTTGGTATGATTACTTAGTTTCTGTTCATGTTCACAGCAACTTAATTATCCACACACAGCCACTATCAAACGAGTATATCACGTATAACAATGTATGCTCGTATATTGGCCTGCCAAATGATAAAACAATATGTAAATTTATTCAGAAACATATATTCATGAGCAGAGAAGAACGATTTGATCTCTTTTGATTTCTCTATCCGAATCAGTAATTCACCACACAACTCAAAACAATATTATTACTTTGTTGTTCTTGTTTCATTGTTTCGTTTCATATTGGAGACACATACGATAATGGATATCAAACAAAATCAGGGTAGGAAACAAAATTCGATAGAGTAACATACGATAACAGTTTCTCCTGCTTTGTACGAAATCCATAATAAGTATAATTAACTTTATGCCAAATACCTTAACATGACATTAATATTGTTTGAAATTTAATTTGAACTGTCCTTCTGAACAATCAAGGTGAATAAATGATATTGCTACATTGCTATTTCTTTGTTTACAAGATACGATTATAGCAAGATGCATGTTATGCTATTATAATTTTATAGCTTTTAGTACATGAACAAGTAATATTATATCATAAAAATAATACCCCCTTTGACAAAGATATATAAATAATTAAATAATGCCTATGGCTCGCGAGACACGTTTTAGACGTAATAAAAGTGATCTTATAAGTAAATATTTGTGGATATATAATATTTGACATGTCTTGTGAACAAATACAATTATTTACGACATCATTTATCTTAATGTATAACCGATTGTTACGGAGGACAGCAAGAAGTAATAAAAATTAAAGATAAGTTATAATAATCCAACATAATGATAAGGAGCACACGGTACTAATTGATAAAAAACTCTCTAAAACAATGGACGTTATTCAAGGATAATGTCGATGATAATGATGGCTTATTTACATATATTTAGCATAGAACATATACCTAGCACCAAGATACATTTAAATTAGTGAAATAACACTGTCAATTACTAGAGGTACATTTTGGTTTATATATTTGAAATACCAAATAGTAAGAGCAAAGAAACGTACGCATGTCAAATCGCGCTCCTACTTATTTTAAGTAGGCCTAAGTAACGCAGTAAAATATTTACATGTTGAGTTGTTTAGTGAAAGAATTTGTTTGTTACTAACATCCACTAAACATACACACATATATTTACGAAACAGAAACAATGTAACGTTAGACTAATACAATACAGAATACACGAAAACATCAATGTTTCCACCTCCAATAATTTTATAATACGCCAATGTGTTAAACGAACATTATTTAAACATGTATTGTGTTTTTGTACTTTTATGTGTTAACCTTAATATAAAGGTAATACAAATATGGTAATACTGACAACACTTGCAGCACAGATAGCAGAGTACACTAGTGTACTCTAATCTGTGCTTGCAGTAAAAGAAAAATCAACAACAATAACAATTGAAAGTAAACGTGTCAATAATTTTAAAATAAAATAATAATACTGCTATCAATGCAAATAAAGGTTCTTGTCTACGCTAATTGCTCTTGTCTAATGTAAGAGAGCAACGTTGCCAAGTGTATAAGAGTGTGACTACGACTACCCCCAAGTGAAAGCGAAGCCTGGTAAATGCTCCACCAGACAATATGTGATGTGAAACAGCCAGACGGTGTCCCGCCTTGCACGCTCACAAGACGAGGGGCACTTCCTCAATGGAACCTATTAAAACAAAGTCACGCGGCTCCCAGCAGAAAGTCGACCGAGAACTACGAAGCAAAGAGAGTGGTTGCAAGAGCTCTTGCTGTTACTGGGATCAAAGTGGGAAGCTTTTCAATTACCTCGCACAAAACTAGGAACAACAAAACTTCAACGTGGAAGAAATTATAGAAATGAAAACCATGCAATCAGTATGCTTCATGCCTGATATGCCACAATATGATATTTTAAAAGCTTCTAATAAAAATGAAAACACCATTCTAATTGTTCTATTTGGGCACATTAATACCATTTGATAACACATCGAAATAATAAGTAAAATAATATTCAAATTATAACAAATTGACAATGTCGTTCATCAACAGGAACTGATTTTCAGTGGACACCATCTGCATATATTACATAAAGTGTCGTTCAAAATACACTACGAATTTTGTAAACATTTGTCTGTGTTTATTGATATTTGTATTAAAATTAAAATTGGCATTATATTTCATTCAAATTCTTTTTATGTAATGGCCTAAGTGTAGTATCAGTATATTTAGTTAAAATTGTTGTTTAATTGGTTACTTAATTTTAGCTGCATAACTGTATTTAAATCGATTTATCTCTAAAATATTGTCAATGTGGCCAATTATTCATAATCACGTGCCTTTCAATTCATAAATAATTGGCATCACTGGCAATAGGCAGCTAACTTGTTACGAATATTTACATGCCACCATATGATATGAAAACCGAGGGTACAGAATAAAAGCTTGATTCAGAGAGCGCCATAGGACGGTGTTCGAACCCGCAGTACGCGAGCCATTGTTTGAACCCAGACCAGCCCATCTCCACGCTGTTTACAGCATGGTTAGCGAGCCACATGACAGCTATCCCGTGCATGTATCTCCAGATCACCTGAGGTTATGTACGTATCACTCACCTATGCCGGCAGCAGCTGTACGGTTATCAGTGATAGTGCAGAGAGGTGCGAGGTATATCACGGGAGATGTGGTCGCCACCTGATTACACCAGGTGCGTGAGGAGTCGTGCAAGAACACAGCATCACTGCTGGTGCAGAGGATTATGCATTCACAGTACTAAAAAAAGTGTATTCTGGGATGATGTCATCGGGGACCAATGGAGAGCGCCGCGGCGCCGGCGCCTGCGCCACCAGCGCCGAGATCGATGAGACGGACCCACCGCGCGCCGCGCACCCAGGAAGCCAACACTCAACTGTTTTCGAACATAACTTAGAGAAACTTTTTTATATCTTAAAAGTGGGGTGGTAAAAACACGGAGGGTTGATTCGAGGGGAGGTAATATTATGGTATTTTCGCTTTCATTATGGATAAATCCACAACAGTATTAAAACAATAATGTAGAGGTAAAATTTATTAAAGAAGGTAGATGCGTAATAAGGAGTCTTTGCAGAACTTTAATGAAATCTTCAGTATTTGATGACGAAGATGTATATCAACTTGATGTAAAGTGACAGATAATGGAGATATTATCAATCTTCATCAAACGGCGATGCACGTGTACGATGCGTCACATTTATCCAGCCTGAGGTTTAACTGGGCGGCCGGTGAAGATATGTCATAATATGACAAGAGACTGCGATTCTTGCGCTTGGGAAAGTTTTTACCTGTGTTACATTAAAATAAATCGTATTTCTATCAGTAGAGGAAGAAATGTGGTCACGTTTGAATATAAACAACTCAATTTTTTTCGTTCGAGTTAAATAAAAAATATAAATCTCTTCGGTAAAAACAAATCACTTGTATTTATTTGTTTTGTAACACACAGTTTTCAGGAGAAATCTATTGTACCTTACACTTTGTATCTTCCAATACAATTTGACCATCTGCATTATACAACCTAGAAAAAGCATGGAAAATTCTGTTAGCAGACCAAATCAATGGAAGACACACGTCATTTTAGAAAAGTAGTCAGCTCCAAACTGTCATCCCCATTCAGGGTGTTTTTACAATATTATTTTTACATACAACTTTTCAATTTATACGCATTTTCAGATTTTACAAGTTCGTCGATTTGTTCACCAATATATGAAGTTTTTAATTGCTCGCCAATGAAACACATCAAACTTCATCCAATATAGAATGTATTTAATTCAAAAATGATTTCATCTGCCCACCGCGTCTGGGTTACACGCTGATATCAGACAGACCTGCAGACAAAAAGAGTGTCCTGCTAATTGAATAAAATTGATCTTCATCGATAACTAACAAATATGGATGCATATCATAACCTTTAAGTCTTCGACGCGGCCTGTAGTGTGTGAGAAATATCGCCCAAGAACCTCTGCCCGACCGCCACTCGTGTCCAGCCCTCGTCTCAAGGGGACTCTGACGTCACTGCTGGTGTAGCGCGGAGTGGCCTCAGGGCAGCACCTGGAGTACACTCATGAATACTCAAACACTCTGGTGGCAGCCATCATTTCAAACAATGTTTGTTATAACTTTTTAAAGCGCCTTTGTGGTGCTCGAATGCGTGTCCTTGGAGTATATCATTACACACGAGCCTGTACGAGGCTAGCAGCTTGAAAGGAAGATAAGAAGTAACAGCCCCCAAGCGATGGGTGTTCAGAAAGGCGTTTTATAACAAATCTGGATATAAGACCAAACACATTTTTTATGGATGCGTAGTTTTATAAAGCTTTTCTTTTCACTCTCCTACAACATAATCGTAAGTCCAGATATTCTTGTCAAGAATAAGTTATCTTTCCCATGACAGCCTCCTCTTTCAATGCAAAACACAAGGCATACAATACAAGGGATGTTTTCTGCTACCTAAACAACTGGCGATAAGGGATAATACATTTCTTTGCATTTTTATGCCCCCAGTAAGAATCAGAGTGCCGGCTGTAAAACTATGATCGTGAACCTAATTAATAAATCTTCATTTAATTTATGTTTATAATTTTGGATTTCGTTTTGATAAGTCAAGTTTCGGTCAGTCAATTTTGTTTATTTTGTTTGAGTATTAAACAACAAGTTTTATAATCAACGACATACATAACCTTCGTTGACAGCCATGAATAGTTTCATATCAATATGGTGCTAACTGAATGAAGAAATTGACCAAAAAATGCCGTATGTATCGCTCACTCTAAGTAATAACTCATGTTTTACTATCACAAATAAGCTGCGTTTTATAAATGATTAAATAATAATAAAATAAGACAACTACCAAGACTGTGTTATGAAACATATGTTTTTGGAAAACTGATTTTAAATATATAAATATCTATTACTAGCAAAACGACATTAGACAAAAAGGTCTAATTTTAATTGTAGACAGGAATTTCATAACGTATACAAAAATATATTGCTGGTTCCTTTTCAACATTTCATGCATCGCATTGTATCAAAATTTACAGGACGAAAGCGCCACTTTTAGGTAGCCCCAAAGAATAGCACTAATTGAATGAGGACTTTCGAGCTTAACTGATGTTTTACAATATATTACGTTCATGATCCATCAGATTATTTTACATCGACATAAGGAACCGAATCAATTACCATGGGATCAATCACCACATTTCAGTTCCCATCCAAAAAAATTTCTTACGGATATAATTATGCACAATACTGCGCGATCAGGTAAATGATGCACACACTATGTAATTAATACATTGGACTTAAATACCAAAACAGCATGGGTTAATGATAACACATAATTAACTGACAGTAATTTAGAAATACTTCCGACATAAAATTCTAGTGGCGCATTTGGGTCGCTGACTTAAGTCCAGAGCACTCTTACCGATATTTTGAAAGTCAACAGAAAATGGCTAAAAGTTGGTTGGATGAAAGATGAACTTGAATAAAAAAGGGGAAAAAATAACTTTTTTTTTGGACGAGACAAAAGCTCTATTTGGCCAAAATATGCAAATTTTGGGTCATTACGGAAATGAATGTTTTAAATGCAATATTTAATTTTTAGCTATGATTTTTTTTATTGCTTCAACACACCTTTGTCTCTGGACTGAGTACAAGGGAAACTAATTTTATGAAATAACTTTTGATGAACGATTTTTTCGTGTTCCGGTTCAAAACTCTTTTTGTACCATGTGTCAAAAAAAATCGTACATCGAACATATTTCAGAAAATTATTTTCCCTTATACTCAGTCCAGAGACAAAGTGTGTTGAAGCAATAAAAAAAATCATAGCTAAAAATTAAATATTGCATCAAAACATTCATTTCCGTCATGACCCAAAATTTGCATACAATGGCCAAAATAGAGCTTTTGTCCCGTCCAAAAAAAAAGTTATTTTTTTTCCTTTTTTATTCAAGTTCATCTTTCATCCAACCAACTTTTAGCCATTTTCCGTTGACTTTCAAAATATCGGTACGAGTGCTCTGGAATAGCCTTAAGCTCTTGTAACCCTGAAATGGCGCTAATGGCTAATAGGGGTTTGGTACTTTCGGGCTGCAAATCGTAGGGTTTATCTCTAATGTTTGTCACCGGCTAAATCTGTTTCCTCAAAAACCCTAAAAGTTGTTTTTCCAGTTCAATTGTAGAAAGATTAGAAAACCGCAGTGATGCTGCTGAAGTTGTGTTATAACCCTCGCTCTTTCTAAAGTACATCGTTAAGCAACTGTGTAGCGGTTTACTGCAGAGAACCAGTGTTGAAGCAAGTTGCCGTTGTAACGTGAGTGTAACGATTGGGTCAAGTGTTTTCTGTTTGTTTGTCTGCGAGCTACAATAGCAGGGCTCACGCATATGGAAGTATGACATTGTACGTGACAGTAAACTTTGGAGCTACAATAGCAGCGGCTCACGCAATAAACGTGGGTTGTGCGACTTATTAGGCTATAGTGGCAACAAGTGAGTGATGTACGGAGATTAAAAAACAAACAATTGAAAACCATGTGTAAAGTAAGACGGCAATTAACCTTGAAAACAGAATTATGTTTGTCACCACATAAAACAACTTATTGTAAATACCAATATTGCAAAGACTTTAAACACTATGTGGTGTTTAGTTGTGTTGTGTGGTAACGAATATTAAGGGGACGAAGCTCATCTATAACATGCGTCACTTTTATGTCCCTCTGTGCGCGTATTTGAGCAACGTTTCACGATTATCACCAATCATAGACGTCTATTAACATGTTATTTGTTAGACATTTCTCTTTTTCAAGGATGGCAAAGAATGTTTTTTGGTGACCCTGGGGTTTAGAGGGAAGGCGGATAGACCTGAATTTCTATCAACCTGGCCCCTCTACCAAGGAATCTTGGGCGTTTAGAAAACGTTATTGTTATCCCTTGACAGTACGTTGATAAATTAGCCTCGCTCCCTATTAAGTATTAAATAAATAAATAAATAAATAAATAAATTGTATTTAGAGTCTATCCACTCAGTTATATATAACTGATTTTCAGTGGAGGACTTTAAATCAAAGCGACCAAGCCAACCCTGTAGGCCCCGACGCAATCGACGAGTGAGCGATAACCAACCAAAGATCGATATTTTTAATAGGAAATATAGCAATCAGTGGTATGGACAGTGCGAACACCCGCGAATCAACGCCAGAATCAACAAGGCCGATTCAGAACAACTCTGAATTTACTATGTGCTTCGTTGCTAGGACGGCTCCAAAGTCACCGTTTACAAACTCCTAAGATATGAACTGATGGCTTAGTCCAAATCAGAAGTTAAAAAACTACTGACTTAAGCGGGAATCGAACCCTGGACCTTCTGCATTGGAAGCAGATACGCTAACAACAAGACCAAATTATATATTAATCAAATGCATTGGTAAAAATAGTGAATATTGCCTCTTAGTGTTCTACGTATTATATAACAATGTTGTATAGAAAGATAGAGTGTGATAACTAATTCGGTATGCCAGTGCATATATTGACGTAGGGGTTAAATCTAATTTGTAATTAACTTTGAAGGAAAACGGATGTACGACGTAACTTGTTTTACTCAAATAAAACTAAAAAAATAGCAAACGATGCGACCAGAAATTAATATAATTGAGCGAGCGAAGCGAGCGTCTCCACTTGACTCTTATGGCTCCAAGTGTCTGTTTTTTTTTTCTGTTACTGCTTCGGTGCAGGTCGCACCGTTTCTCTGATCGACCAGAAATTTTGCACACATGTACATACCACTTAGGCGGGTTGCTGTAAAGTTTTGTGGCAAAATCGTTCAAAAAATTAAAAGGTTACATTAAATGTTAATCGAAAGTTTTTTTTTTCAAACTAAACGGCGACAAAATCTGAGGTGGCCAAATCATTTAGAATGTCCGTCCGATCACGAATATGTTATTTTTATTTTGATCCGATAAGTAGTGTAGATGGAAATTACATTATAACAAAGTCCCGTTACCATGGCAACGGAAAGTCGCACAGCTTTTTTGGCTCATGATAGCGGTCAAACGGAGGCTCGGATCGAGTTGAAATTTTGACCATCCGCAAGTTTCGTTCCCGATTGAATGCCATTAGTTTTGTGGCAAAATCGTTCAAAAAGTTATAAAGTTACATTAAAGTTAATCTAAAGTTTTTTTTTTAACTAAACGGCGACAAAATCTGAGGTAGCCAAATCATTTAGAATGTCCGTCCGGTCACAAATATGTTAATTTTATTTTGATCCGATAAGTAGTGTAGATAGAAATTACATTTTAACAAAAGTTACGTTACCATGGCAACGAAAAGTCGCACAAGAATTCTGGTCACTATGAACTGCCACCTAGAAGAAATCAAGAGTAAAATAGTTTTCCCAAAGAAATGATGTCAAGGTCCTCTAGATGGCGGTGGATTTTATCCATTCTCTCCTATTTTACAAATTTTCAACTAAATCGATCAAGACCTTAAAGACTTATTGGTATGTAACATTATGGGAATGTCGTACTCGGGTCGTGTTGCACGTACCGGTGCTCGCTCAACAACGCGTCCATCTGAGCGTTTTCCTAGTTATATTTTAGACGGGTTAAACGCACAACCGCTTTCAGTACCAAAGCCCCTGAAAACATAAATCATTATTTGCCTCAGTTCGTTTTCATTTGCAATAATTTAATACCCCTTCTGTTTGACCTGCACCAGCCTCCTACCCTCCTCCGAGTGAGCTAAGTAAGTTTTGACCACGTTTCGGAATGAATACTAAGCCATGCATACATAATAGCCTTAGTGTTTCTTCCTCAGATTATATTAATCTCAGTTCTTGTGCCTGAGCGCATCCTAGTGTGCGAGTTTAGCTACAAACAAGCCAATAGTTTGGGAGTGGCACATCCAGTTCAATCTCCCAGTCCTCCGGGGAATGCAACTGGATTATAGTCTCGGCAGAATGGATACTTTGTTCCCAAAGTATTGGCAAAAGGGATATCATAGGATTTGCCCCATGTTCAACCTCCGTTTGTCACCGAGACTAGTGAAGAGTTGAGCCGAGGTCTTTAACTCAACGATAACAAAAGGTTAAATTGAACTTTATGAGACCATTTTGAACGATTCTACCCATTTCTACCGAACTGCGTAAAGTGCGCAATGACATAGTAGGCAATTCTTTATTAATAATATTGCGAAAGTGTATGTCGCTTAGACCCCGATTACACCTAAATTTAAATAAAATTGAAGTTTAGCTATTACATGAGTTGTTTTTATAAATAAATAACTCAAAGTTTAAACAAAAATCTGTAAATAATTTTAACTAGCTTGCATAACAATTTTATATACAATAATAGAGTCATGGCATTGACAACGATGCACATTATAAATGGTGTAACTTTACTTAAGTTTTTAAAACTGAGTAGGTAGACAATAAATTAATACAGCTGTGTATTATGAAAATAATAGAAGAATATTATCATAACATTTCATTTTTCAACCAATGTGATTGCCTATATTTGGTTTGTATGCTAGCAAACTGATTCAACCGTGCCCACCAAATATCGGGTCCACCATTTATAATCCTGTCAAATAAGATCGTATATTGACGCTTGGAGGAAAAAATTGCGATGTCGCTGAATTTTTGCAGAGACCTTCCTTATATAATACTAAACAACATACTAAAACTCCCCTACAATCGGACTGGAGCTTCGGCCGCCATATTGGAAAATGGCGGCCAAAAGGTGTTTGTTATCAAATATCTCCAAATTGGTTTGAGATAGACAAAATATCTCAATGGTAAAAATAATCCCCATTAAATTCCCTAGAAAACAGATGTCTTCTATAGTTTTGGTAGGGGCAACGGTTACGTCACAAATTCGTGGATTAAATGTTGCTCATTGGAGTACCAGCTTATTTACAAATTTTCACGCCCAGCATCAAACAATGCCCAGTAAATCCGTAAGAAATCGATTTAAATACAAAAGGATTTTGTACGGGGTTCATGAAAGCTTCCATTAGTATTTTAAAAAATCAGGTCTGCGAAATAGAATTTTGCATTTACCCGGAATTTGGGTTTTTCCATTGTTGGAAATTCCTAAAAAATGCCCTTTTTGACTGTCCATTATTAAGCATGATAGCATTGAGGAAAAATTCTTTCTACGCACATTGAAATGACTTATCAAAACCTTTTTTTGTGTTTTCAAAAAAAAAAAATCGATACATCGACACAAACTTATATTTTCAGAAAAGTATTTGCCCTTCTACTCAGTCCAGAGACAAAGGTGTGTTGAAGCAATAAAAAAAATCATAGCCCAAAATTAAATATTGCATCCAAAACATTCATTTCCGTCATGACCCAAAATTTCCCATACAATGGCCAAAATAAAGCTTTTGTCCCGTCCAAAAAAAAAGTTTTTTTTTTCCTTTTTTAATTCAAGTTCATCTTCCACCCAACCAGCTTTAAGCCATTTTACGTTGACTTTCAAAATATCGGAAAGGGCTATTCCAGAGCACTCTTACCGATATTTTAAAAGTCCCCGGGAAAATGGCTAAAAGTTGGTTGGATGAAAGATGAACTTGAATAAAAAAGGGGAAAAAAAAATAACTTTTTTTGGACGGGACAAAGCTCTATTTTGGCCAAAATATGCAAATTTTGGGTTTCATTACGGAAATGAATGTTTTAGATGCAATATTTAATTTTTAAGCTATGATTTTTTTTAAATTGCTTCAACACACCTTTGTCTCGGGACTGAGTAGAAGGGAAACTAATTTTATGAAATAACTTTTGATGAACGATTTTTTTCGTTGTTCCGGTTCAAAACTCTTTTTTTGTACCATGTGACAAAAAATCGTACATCGAACAATATTTTCAGAAAATTCTTTTCCGTTATACCCCAGTCCAGAGACAAAGGTGTGTTGAAGCAATAAAAAAATCATAGCTAAAAATTAAATATTGCATCCAAAACATTCATTTCGATAGGACCCAAAATTTTGCATATATGGCCAAAATAGAGCTTTTTGTCCCGCCCAAAAAAAGTTACTTTTTTTTTCCTTTTTTTTTCCCAAGTACATCTTTCATCCAACCAATTTTTAGCCATTTTCCGGGGACTTTCAAAATATCGGTAAGAGTGCTCTGGAAAAAGCTTTAAGCTCTTGTAACCCTGAAATTGCGCTAATGGCTAATGGGGGTTTTTGGTACTTTCGGGCTCCCAAATCGTAGGGTTTATCTCTAATGTTTGGGTCACCGGCTAAATCTGTTTCCCTCAAAAACCCTAAAAGTTGTTTTTTTCCAGTTCAATTGTAGAAAGATTAGAAAACCGCAGTGATGCTGCTGAAGTTGTGTTATAACCCTCGCCTCTCTAAAGTACGTCCGTTAAGCAACTGTGTACGGTTTACTGCGGGAGAACAGTGTTGAAGCAAGTTGCCGTTGTAACGTGAGTGTAACGATTGGGTCAAGTGTTTTCTGTTTGTTTGTCTGCGAGCTACAATAGCAGCGGCTCACGCATAATGGAAGTATGACATTGTACGTGACAGTAAACTTTGGCTGTGCGACTCATAAGGCTAATAGTGGTAAAAAGTGATGGGTGATGTACGGAGATTAAAAAACCAAACAATTGAAAACCACGTGAAGTAAAAACGTGCCACTTTGATAACAGAATTATGTTTGTCACCACATAAAACAACTTATTGTAAATACCAATATTGCAAAGACTTTAAACACTATGTGGTATTATGTAGTGTGGTAACGAATATTAAGGGGACGAAGCTCCCCTATAAAGATAATATGCGTCACTTTCGTCTCTGCACGTTAGCCACGTTTCACGATTAAAACCAACCATAGACATTTTATTGACATGTTATTTGTAGACATTTCTCTTTTACAAGGATGGCAAAGAATGTTTTTGGTGACCCTGGGGTTTAGAGGGAAGGCGGATAGACCTGAATTGCTACCAAACTGGCACCTCTACCAAGGGAACAACAGCGTTTAGAAAACGTTATTTTTATCCCTTGACAGTATGTTGATTAATTAGCTTCGCACCCTTCAAGTATTCAAAAGTAAATTTTAATCAAATGCATTGGTAAAAATAGTGAATATTGTCTCTTAGTGTTCTACGTATATAACAATTCTGTATAAAAAGATAAATTGTGATAACTATTCGGTATGCCAGTGCATATATTGACATAGGTTTAGAGTTTTAATCTAGTTTGTAATTAACTTTGACGGAAAACGGATGAACGACGTAACTTGTTGTACTCAAATAAAACTAAAAAGTAGCAAACGATACGACCAGAAATTAATAGAATTATATTTTAGACGGGTTAAACGCACAACCGCTTTCAGTACCAAAGCCCCTGAAGACATAAATCATTATTTGCCTCAGTTCGTTTTCATTTGCAATAATTTAATACCCCTTCTGTTTGACCTGCACCAGCCTCCTACCCTCCTCCGAGTGAGCTAAGTAAGTTTTGACCACGTTTCGGAATGAATACTAAGCCTGCATACATAATAGCCTTAGTGTTTCTTTCCTCAGATTATATTAAATCTCAGTTTCTTTGTGCCTGGACGCATCCTAGTGTGCAGTTTAGCTACAAACAAGCCAATAGTTTGGGAGTGGCACATTAAAGTTCAACCCTCCCTTTCCTCCGGGGAATGCAACTGGATTATAGTCTCGGCAGAATGGATACTTTGTTCCCAAAGTATTGGCAAAAGGATATCATAGGATTTGCCCCATGTTCAACCTCCGTTTGTCACCGAACTATGTGAAGAGTTGAGCCGAGGTCTTTAACTCAACGATAACAAAAGGTTAAATTGAACTTTATGAGACCATTTTGAACGATTCTACCCATTTCTGCCGAACTGCGTAAAAGTGCGCAATGACATAGTAGGCAATTCTTTATTTATAATATTGCGAAAGTGTATGTTGCTTAGACCCCGATTAAACCTTAATGTAAATAAAATTTAAATTAAGCTAACTGAGTTGTTTTTATAAATAAATAACTCATTTTTTTTAAACTTGCTTGCTTGCTTGCATAACAACATACTATTCAACAATAGAGTCATGGCATTGGCAACGATGCACGTTATGGTGTAATGGTCACCACTTTACTTAAGTTTTTAAAACTGAGTAGGTATAGACAATAAATTAATACAGAGCTGTTTATTATGAAAATTATAGAAGAATATTATCATAACATTTCATTTTTCAACCAATGTGATTGCCTTTATTTGGTTTGTATGCTAGCTTACCGATTCAACCGTGCCCACCAAATATCGGGTCCACCATTTATATCCTGAATAATACTCACTCTCTTATCCGAAACATCCTCTTTGGTCTTATCGCAACCAAATTACTAAATATGTTATCTTATGACTTCTAAACGGTCTTTGCCAAGTCTAAGCTCTCTTCAATTGTGACATTATGATGAAGTTCCATTGTTTCTTAAGCAAAGCGCGAGGATAAAGCGTAGATAACGGACTGGCATAAAGTCCTGTGTTATTTGTGTGTGTAGTCTCAAGTCGATAGTGATTAAAGGAGAAGAGAGCTTTGTGCGAGGAAATACAATCATATTATATCAAGATGAATATTGCAGAGATGAATAACAGCAGGCTACCGGCAGCATCGCGGGAAACTTCTGAGAGGACTAGACCATCTCCAGGTAGCTCAAGCAGTTCGTCGATAAGTACTATATAATCATGGACCTATAATAGTAACTGGCGCCTTGTAAATCCATGATATAATAACTGAACACAAGTAACAAACAAAAGATCGTTTGCAACTGCGAGTTTGTTATATGCATTCATCAAACAAACAAACATCTCCTTAATTATTAATAAGTCCAGATATAAACATTCTTCACAATGATAAAACATGAAAATGTTTTCAGTAAAATATGTATGCTCAGCATTAAGTCGCAACTACAATAATTGAACAATATTCAGAATCCTTAATGGTTGTGCATTTATTTATTGTTTTGGTAGCCATTAATTCTCTGCACTCACCAATGTTCCCAAACATACATACGACGATACAAATTGGGTGTGCAGATCTTTTAAAAAAGTGCTTAAATCACAGCGAGAAAATTGCTTTAATTATTTAATTGGACTTAACCATTTGATCGAACCACGACACTAATAAAATCCTGATTAAACTCTTCCTTTAGTTAAAATAAGAACGAAGGCTCAGAACTGCGAACAATGATCGTCACATTATTTACGTTAAATTAATAAGAAATAAATACGCCACACAATTAATCAATTTGTATGTTATATTATGTAATCAAAATAATTTAATGGTGGATAACATACATTAATAATTTGTCAGGCCTTTGGCAATGGGTGAATAAAAACTCATCTCATTGAAAGTGTCTTTGCACACAATCTGGATCACAGACACTGATATACCCACATACCCAATGGTCGCATAAGTAAACCATCAAGTTCCGCGATTATAGTCAAACTAGTGTGAAAGCTTTTTTCGAATCCGTAAGACCCTCTAGACTTCTTTGCCTTTGTCGAAGATCGAGTCGAGCTTTTGATGTGCCATTACAGATTCAAATGACTCCTGTTCGAAGGATATATCCTCCGCGGGGAACATTGGCCCAGCGCAAACACTGTTCTATTCATGTATTCCTCGCAAACACACCACGCGACGCTGCCGACGAAACACTTCGCCGTGTGACCACCTAGAACGTGAGTTATGGACGCGGTGCCTAACCTATGTATTGATCAATAGCTTAGGTGGAATTAAGGGGCGAAAAATGCAATTTCGTGTGCACTTGCTGGAATAACTATGAATCAAAGTCAGAGACAGAATGGGTAAATTCATCTAATGTTAAGTTAAAAAGGTCGGATGAAGTGATCGTAGATTAAATCTAATTGAAAAAACTGAATAGTAAAACCGTTTTTATAGCCGAGTTTTTCATGATTAATAGCAAGCAAAAAAGAAGATATATTGCTATGAAGTCACTGGATTTGATTAAATAAAAAACCGTAGGCCTATATCAACTATTCAGTATATTATACTTTCAGTATACGAATTTCAACGCGGTTTGCAAAAAAGTCCGCTTTTTTTAAAACCGCAAATGCTATAATCGCAACAACAAACAGAAAGCCCCTCCCCTATAGCACACATTGTGCAGATAAACAACTCAATTATCAGCCTCAAATCGTTTAGCCTGTTTACAAGTGTCATATTATTCTTACATTTTCATTTAGAAAAACATTCAATCTAACTTCACCGATAGAGGAAGCACTTCAAGCAACGATCGGCAATTCCTGTTCGCAAATACAAACTGATCTACAGAAGTCAATTCTGATTGAAAGCATTCCCCGCTGTTTCAAAGGTAATTTGCGAAGGCTGAAATTGAATCCTACAAACATCATAAAGACTTTTATCCATATCTAACTAAACATACTAATTATTAAAATTATGTCACCTGAAGACGGACACAGGTTGAACTGGTGTGTAACCTGCAGATTCCAGTCATATACGAACAAGGATTGTTTTAGTCTTGGCTTCCTATACAAACCTTATATCCTATGTGCAGTGCCGGTCTTTTATCAGGCTTTCCATGCTCTGCTTCCGAAACATAAAAATAATTAGCATATTGGCATAATCAGTCCTTCTAATTTCCTCATGGGACTGTATTTCTGTTCACTATTCGAAAAGAGCATGGCCAACATCAACTACAACAGAAACCGATTTATTTGAGCTCGACTTTCTAGCATCGATCCTTGTGGTCACCCAACAAAGGTTGGTCAGCCGCTAATAAATCGTGTTTCTCTCAACAAAATGGAATCCACTATGACATCAAAGTTCTGAAACCTTACCCGATATAAATTCTGTGGTAAATAAAGACTGACAGATAATTCGTTAACTTCTAAATAGTATTTAGGAGAAAAAGTCTTATTTATTTTGTAAAAGACGAATACACATATTTTATCGAAGTGATTTAGGCTTGTATTCATAATTCAGGTACCCACATATACTGGTATTCCGTGACCTAATTTCATCATTAATAGTGATTAATAATTACACGAAACTATTTTACTGAAGGAAATATTTCTTTGTTCACCTGTGGCTTAACTGTTTAACCGCGCTATTTATCAGCATCATTTAATGAAGTATTTCCTCATATGCAATCTACTCCAAGGCATATCAACGTAAATGAAGTTATTAGAGTTGGCCATATGAAGAATTGTGTGTTCATGCTGTAGGTTAGTACATCAAGATTGTATCAAAATCATCCGAAAAGCAGAATTTCTTAGATCGACATGGTCAAGTTACTGGTTTGATATTCACTTTACTTATTTTGTATTGCCAATTTCCTTGAAGTATACACAATATATCCCTGGCATCATACCTCACAGTGAAGATATAATTAAGCTTAAACTTATGAATTCTATTACCCCTTAATCACGATAGTCGCAAGATGGCTCGAATAATACGACTCGTCTCATCGCAGCAGAGTGTTGTAGGGGCCTAGCTAGCTAGGAGGCGAGATGTGGAAAAGGGAAACGGAAAGTGAAACGCGATATTGGCCTGAGTGCCTTTCTACTTCATCCCATCCCTGGGGCCCCAAAACTTAACAGCAATTTGTACTGAGGTAGCAAGAAGGGAGGGGGTCGCAGCAATACTAATAAACCAGGGACGCATGCTAATGAAATTAGCGAAACCTTTGTCACATTAACAAGAGAAAAATGAATAGGGCTCACAATTGCCGTGCAATTATAATTATTACACGAACTTATACATGGCGTTAAGAAAAACTTTAAAATGTTCTATAAAGGAATCTTTAAATATGTACTATAAAGATAGATAAGCCATTAATAAAAGTTAAAAATTCAGGTACCAATATAATAATGAAGGGGAACATTGAAATGTACAGTTATTACGTATAAAATTCATGAAAATATTGTCATGTGCTTTCTTAAAATTATTTGTCGTGACGAAGATACAAAAAAGAAGATTGCTAAACCTACAGACGTTCAGACAAAGACAAATGGTTTGCCAAAAAAATGGACTTCAAGCAGACAAATGGGGCTTCGCAGACAGACAAGACAAATACAGACAAATCTAGCAATCTAACAAGTGGTGACACCTTAATGTAATACAATCCGTAACGTAAGAAATAAATTCGTCATATTTAGAACACCCATTTAAAAAGGTAGTTGCATAGTGAAAATAAATGTATTTTTTGTATTAAATGTTAGCATGACAATACGTTACAATATAATTTAATAGATATAAAAGCGACAATCAGTTGGTTTGTGTGACTCTTTACGTGACCGGAATTAAAAAGTTAAAAGGCAAATATTTTTAAAATATAAAATAATTAAAATTGTTAGTTAATGTGGATTTTTTTCTCGTCGGTAACATGTCTAGGCTGCAATGCAAGCTTCTCTCCTCAGACGTGTCTGACTAAAGGGATTTTGGATTTTAGTCAACTGTGAAGGGATTGTCCGAGGGCTGTTTTAAATGACAAGTGTAGACATACATAGCAATTGGCCAATTCCAAACGATCTATTGCATTCGCATGAACGACTAAAGAAAACCTCGGGAAAAAACTTTCAGTCAGGATTGCCGGTACCTAGCGGGATTCGAAACCACGACCTCTCGAATCAGAGTGTCACGCTTTGCATAAGTGTGAGTACTATTAAATTTATGGTTGTTACAAACGACAAACAAAGTCGCATCGTTTGTCACTCGATCGATATTTTAATAGAAATTGAAATATGAAGTTTTACAATTTTTATTTTCGATTTCTAGCTTGAACATGGCAGCTGACAATCTGTTTGCATAGTATTATTATTGCGGCGAAAAGAACGGGGCTTGCAGCTGCCATAATCTTGTAACTAGATTTGTGGGGAAATGAAGGAATTTGCAAGTATGATGAGAGGCATTCATTTCCGCCATCTCTGCGAGCTACAACTCCATGCAATGTCGCACTACTAGCACACACGCGCGGGAATGAAATGGTGTTGTGAAAAAGATAAATCGACTGACAACCTCTTCTATTTACTCGACAGTTCGCAATAAAGCGTTTGAAAGAACTTGAGCAGAAATCCAAACCTCAACGTTTCAAAGATTTCATTTCTAAAAGTACAACTAACAGAAATAGCTAAGTTAGGTGGTCGGGAAACAACCAATGGCAATTCTAAACTTCACTCTGAGGTTTTCTTTTATGAATAAGGTATAAAGGGGCTGTCCTTGCCCCAATGTAAGTACTCAAACAAAATGTTGGTCGATAAACGGTGAATGTTTACAGTTTACAAACGTGGCGGTACCTGATGCTGTTTGCTGTACGTTTATATCCATTCAATTAGTACGAGTATACTCATGTGATTATTCTAATAAAGGGTGAATTACAATCGTCACATCTGTATAAGCAATTGTGTTTGGCATAGTTTTTTATTCATAAGGAAATACAATTACAACCGGAACAGGCCAAAAACCTCAATATTGTTATCAGTTTGTGTTATTAAAGGATACCCTAATTCATAATAAATAGGAGTGCTTAAATCAATCAATTTATACAAAATAATTGCAAAATTGTCGAGTTTATTGAGATTGGGCGTAAAACGGCAGGACAGACACATTGTTGGAGATACGTGCTTTGTGTGCTTAGTGCAGCGGTGGTCATTACTAAATTACATTTGTTTTAATTATTGAAAAAGCTTCTTTCTGAGCTACTTAATTATACGAATTTGCGATCACGTGCAGTCCCGACTGCATAATATGAACATATGAAAATACAAAATATTCAAAAAGAGAGACAGCTAAAAGAACATATACACATAGAAGTTCTTTCATTGTGATTTGACTGTCTGTTGTCAAAAGACTGATTGATATGAGCATTAGTGGGTAAAAGCTCTCTCAGCATAGGTAACATAACGCAAGTGTAAGCAAAAGGGGTTCAACCCCCCCCCCTCTCATCATGGGCATGGCTAGTTTCATGATACAACAAAGAAAAGATCCATCAGAAAACAAAACACACGAGATGCATCTTTCAGCTCGTAATCAAAAGAAAATTCATAATGAAAAAGCTTTGAAATAAAAAGACAGGGATGCACATTAAAGCCAACGACTTTCGTGTGCCGTATCACACACATGCCGCAAGCAAACATGGTCTGCCATATTTCAGTTTAAAGAATACAACCCGCAAAAAAATCACAATTTATCAATGAATGTTTTCCATTTTGATGAAGAAGAAAAGAACAATTTGTTACGTCGTTTAAATTGAGTAATGCAAACAAAATGTTAGGCCTAGTAATTAAATTCACATATTTTATTGTATACCCACTCGGATAAAGAATTGATTTTCATTGGTTACTGTTGCAAGGACGGCACCAAAGTTATATTAGGCCCATTCAAGTTTTCTTGTCCTGAGAGGGTCTATCATAGGTTAAATCAGTTTCGGAATTTAAGACGCCTATTTCTTGCTGGTAATAATAACCAAAACCTAAAATAAATAAGAAATAGACTTACAAAAAATATTAAGTAGAGGAATGCGATCAAATGACTAATATAACAACAATACAAGCAAATAACTGCATGACTGTGTAAAAAGTAGGTCTGGGCAAAGTAGTCGATATTTCGATACAATATCGCTAAGTATGGTGGAGGTGCCGGGTCATTAAACGCGAGTGTGAGAACGTACAAATCTGTGTCAATTTTCGGTGATATCGTATCAACCATTTTCCCACACATTTCAAAAAACAGGCCAACTCCTTGGATACAATTTATTTTTTGAAGAACATTTTTAATTTTTTTGTGCAAATAATAAAATTTCGATATAAAAATATCGAAGTTTTCGTGTAATATCGATAATTGAATGGAAAATCACAGCCATGCTCTAGTGAAGAGTGTACCAACTAAATTACAAGAACTCGTTTTCAGTAGGGTCCTTTTTACTTTCAATAAAACGGCTCCAAAGTCTGAACCGACCATCGAGCTTATATTTGGGTAGAGGGAGCATGACGTCACGATCGTGAAGCAAACAATATCGTGGCGAGACGAGCCCCCCAGACCACGTGACATTGGTACGCGCGGCGATGCTGTAGCCTTGTCTACATATAAATGGACTGGTATTGCTGTGCTTTTGGATGCAAAGAAAAGTATTCAAAAGACGGGCAGTATTCGTTTCACAGGAATGTAATACTGCTTTTTCTTTTTAATAATTTTAGTAAGATTTTGTGCGCCTAGGGCCAATAACTAATTAATAATCAGCAAATATGTGACACGTTAACCAGCCATTGGGTCATCATTAGTATACAGTTTGGCCTAGAGTTGACCTGTCCTTAGGGCCTAAGCCTACATAACCTAAAAACCAATTAATTACAATTAGATTGACATAGGCATTTGCAAATATAATGTGAAGTTTTGTTAACAGTTCCCAAAGATGAAATCAGGAGTAAAATGGCTCACTAAAGAGATAATTTTACTCCCACCATCGCATAAAAAAATATGTTCGAAACATTTTGTGGAAGAAGATGAAGTTTATTATGTTTAAGGGCGCGTCAACCGTTTGGTCGTATTGCGCCTCCTGTGATAGTAGTTTATTAAAATTTAAATCTTTTGACAGTGAGAAATTGGGAGGGCAGGGCACGACTCAAAACTGATGCAATTCCAAGCATTTTTAATTTCCCAATTTTTATTATTATTATTATTATTATTATTATTATTATTATTATTATTTTTTTATTATTATTTTATTGGATGTTTTTTCATACAACTCGGTTAAAACCGGAGCTAACATGTTGTACGGACTTACGTCAAGTACTTCCATGTGTACCTATTACATACATTATTATTTTTGTCTTAACTCTAACTAAAATAAGTCATTTATAAATTCTAATATTGTTTGTAGATGATGTTTTCTTTCTGCTGTGTACGGTCGTGCCGATTTCTCGTCGCCATCCTAGCATTTGCTTTTCGGACTAGGGGAAAACCACGAAAACCAGTCAGGATGGAAGCGTCTCGAAATCTCGAAGTATCTTTCCCTTAGTTTAGAAATTTACGAACTATTCTAACGTGTTGAGTATTACTGCCTTTTGAGTCTCGATGTATACATTGGGTTGAAGATCTAGTTGTTTAATGCTTTCATGTAGCTTCTTCGGTATGATGCCTTGGCTGATATAATGATGGGATTGTATTTACCTTTTTCTGTTTCCACATCTTCTGATTCAATTGCAAGTTCACTATACTTGTCATTTTTTCTTCCACGTGGTCTCGACGTTATGGCACATTGGGATGGGCAACGTCGATAAGGGTAGTTTCTGTTTCTTCTTGTCAATATTATTAAATCCGGTCTGTTGGTGAGTATCGTTTGGTCTGTTATAACTGTGCGGTCGTAATATAATTGTAATCTTTACTATCTAGTACTTTCTCTGGTTTGTTTTTGTAGTAAGGTGTGTGTGTGTCAATGAGGTTTTTACTTGATTGCTAGTTTTGATGAATAATGTTAGCTACTTGGTTATGTCTGTAGAGGTAATCCGTTTGACATAGTGACTTGCACCGGATATGATGTGTTCGATTGTTTCACCCCTTGCACTACATTTTCGACATTGATCGTTTACTGTCGCATCTTGTATTATGTATTTTTTATAATTGTTCGTCGCAATCACTCTGTCTTGAATAGCCATCATAAACCTTCTGTTTCTCCAAATAGTCCCCGTTGTTTAACCACCTATTTGATGCTTTAATATCTATGTGACCTTTGTGTAGTTCATCATAATTTTCCCCTTGTGTAGGGTCTTTTCTGAGAGACGTAACTCTTTTGAAGCGTCAGTTATGAGTTTCCCTTGTAGATTGACATTTTCGTTTCCCTAGATTGAGTGGATTTAATGATTTGTCAGCTAGCACTACACCCCTATGAAGTGTGGATTGGTTGCTCTTTGTAAAAAGTATTTTCTTAAAAATGTCTATTTGTTTATAATATAAGTTGTTCAGATCAATTAGCCCCGTCCTCCTTTTCTCTTGGAAGTGTCAATCTCTCTATTGCTGATTTAGGATGATGTATTCTGTGTTTGGTAAGTGTAGTACGAGTTAATTTTTCCCAACGCGTGGATGTCTGTCTGGTCCATTTAATGATTCCGAATAAATATGTCAGTACTGGTACAGCATATGTTTTTTATTGCTGTGATCTTGTTTTACCGTTTAGTTGCGTCTTGAGGATAGACTTTAGTCGTTTCTTGTATGTATCTATCAATTTTGCTTCATAACTTTATGTTCAATTCTGGCAGCTTTGCGAACCCTAAATATTTGTATACATCGTTATCGTCCATTATTCCAATCCTATTTCCATCATCTAGCTGGAACTCTTCTGCTTGTGTAACCTTACCCTTTTCAATATGTAGCGTCTACATTTTGTCTACTCCAAACTCCAATGCAGATATCTTGACTAAATTCTAATGTTGTTTTGGACTAGACTGTTTAGTTGAGCAAAATTTGATGCATACAACTTTAGGTCATCCATGTAAATAGGTGGGAAATTGTGTGACATACCACATTATTGCCCTTTAAATTTTAAATCCGTATGTCGATTCGTTAAGCATATGTGACAGTGGGTTTAATGACAGACAAAACCATAATGCACTTAATGAGTCACCTTGGAAAATGCCACTTTTTAATTTGTTTTGGGATCTGTAGTTATCTGCTGGTTTTTCATATTTAGTTTTAGTGTTGTTCTCCATGTCTCCTTTACTGTCTTCAAAAATTTTTACAATTATTGGGTTGATTTTATATATTTGTAAAATCTGAATAAGCCATGTGTGTGGTGTTGAGTCAAAGGCTTTCTTGTAGTCAATGTAGTTTACGTGAATATTCCTTTCTTATTGTGTGCCTGATTCATTACAGTAGAGTCAATAATAAGTGTTCTTTACATCCCTGTGAGTTCTTACAGCATCCTTTTGTTCCTCGGCCATGATATTGGTTCTTCGCAATGATTATATACTTTATTTGTTATGCATGAAGTCAATTTTTTATATATAGTTGGTAGACATGTAATTGGCCGATATTTACTTGGGTTCTTCGTGTCATTGTCCTTTGGTTTGAAAAAGGTTACTCCTTCAGTAAAGAATTCGGGTATTTCTTTTAACTCCATTTATAAACTCGTTGAGACATTTTCTAATTTGATTGTGAGTAGTATTGAATTTCTTATACCCAAAAAATTTTTAATATTTATCATTACCTGGTGCTTTCCAGCTATGTGTAGCACTGATTGTCGACTTTAATTCATCAATAGTTATACCTTCGAATCTCATTCATTAATATCGCTCATCCTAGCTATTTCATCTTGAATCCATTGTGCATCCTGGTTGTGTGCTAAACCCGGGGTTTCCCCATATTCCTGTCCAAAACATCTTCTATCTCTGTCTTAGTTGGTGTTCCATTTCCTATTATTTCTTCGGGACTAGATAGTTGTTGGTAAAACTGTTTTTCCTTTTCTTTAAACTTTCGGTTTTGTTCTTTTCTAATACTACATTTTTTTTATCTTTTTAATCTCTTAGCTAGAGCACTTACTTTTTGTTTAAGTGTATCCAAATATTGGTGAATGAAATTTGTTAAGTTTCATGCTTTTCGTGAACCTTGAATCTTTCAAATATATTTTGGCAGTATCTTATCACATTTTTTGATCGATTACCCATTCGGTATTGTTCCAGTCGACCGATATCTCTCCTAAGCTCAACGATTCTCCCAAACTAGTCGCTTTTCCCATTTCGTACTTTTCTTTTCCTGTTTTTTCTTTGAAGATGTTGCAGATTTTACCTTTAAGCCCAAATATCTAAAACCCCTGCTACAGCGGCACCATAAATTGCCCCATGAACGTCTGCCAATGATAGTTCTTCTTGTGTGTAATCTGATAAAATATGTGTGTTCATTATGTGTACCGCTGTCTTCATTTTCCCTTTTAATGCTTGGGTTTTGGTATGTATGGTCTTCTGTTTGGTTGTATGTGCGCAAACTCTGACATGGCTGTTGTAAATGCTAAGCTAGGATGTTCTTTAGCTTGATCATGTCAGGTGTATCTTTCTATTGCGTTATGCATATCTACCTCTTGTGTTTGATCGTCTAGTTGTTCTGGGTATCTTGATCTTCTTGGTTGGTTTGGTATTTTTAGTGGTTCTGGACGTTCTGGTAGGTCTGGACGTTCTGTAGGTCTGGATGTTCTGGTAGGCCTGGACGTTCTGGTAAATCTGGATGTTCTGGTTGGTCTGGACGTTTGATAGGTCTGGACGTTCTGGTTGGGCTGGAAGTTCTGGGTGTCTGGTAGATTTGAAAATTCTTGCAGGTATGGCAATACCGGTATTTCTGGTAGTTCTAGTAGCTCTGGTATGAAGTGGTCTTCTTCTTCGCTGTCCTCTGCTGATGTATTGCCGTTATCATCTTGATGTGCTTTTTAGTTCGTTCTTCACTTCGCGTTTTATTCTATTTAATATGTTTACTGGTAACATTTTATTTTTTAAATATAATTCTTCTTTGGTCAGCTATTCTCTGTTCACTTACTTCTAAAAATGGATATTCACGAACAAACTCCTATGGAAACTCTTGTCGATAACTATTAAAACAGTCTCTAATAACGTTACCCTAAATAGCTACGCATCACACAAATGTTCATTTTCTTCTGTCCATTTGATGCGCTGTCTCATTTTCCAGCTTTGGTGGTCTGTAATGATTCCATTACAGAAACATCCATCGTCTGGTATTCCCATTTTCCTTGTTCTAGATAAATTATTCTACTATCTGTCAAAGTCACCTATTATTGTTTTATTGTTTATAAAGTCAATGCACTTAAAAAGAATTAAAAACACTTTTCTCAATGATTCATCAATTTCAGGGCGGTGATGAGGTCTTCGCTTCTCAACCTCCTTGCCTTTTCGTTTTGATAAATCTTTTCTTATTTGACGAATTTAGAAGACTTCAATCTTCTCGATTCTGCAAAATAATTAACGGTGCTTACGTAAAATGCTAAATATTATACTATTTTAGATATATTACCTTTCTGAAGTTACAAATAATGCCTCTAAATGAATATATGCCTACCACTAACTGTCAAAATATAACAAAATTCAACCGTTTCAATGTTTTTTACGCCTAGGTCTAGAAAAACGAGATATAAAACTACAAAATAATGGTATAAATACTAAAAACTAATACTTCCCTTCAATGTCACTTGTAGTACGTCACTAGTAGATCAAGATGATGTCAAAATTTGAGATGGAATGCTTGTATTTCAGCGGCAATACCTCTAAATGAATATATGCCTACCACTAACTGTCAAAATATAACAAAATTCAACTGTTTCAATGTTATTTACAGCCTAGGTCTAGACAACGATATAAAACTACAAAATAATGGTATAAATACTAAAAACTAATACTTCCTTCAATGTCACTTGTAGTACGTCACTAGTAGATCAAGATGATGTCAAAATTTGAGATGGAATGCTTGTATTTCAGCGGCAATAGAAATTTAACCAGCAACTTATCTCGAACTTGACTAGCTTGTAACCCCAACAATGTTGGGGTTATTATTATTATTATTGTTATTATTATTATTTTATTATTATTATTATATTATTATTATTATTATTATTATTATAATAACAAAATTGTAAATTATTTTTTAACAATATTTTGCAATGAAAATTAACATGTATGCCTACCCTAACAATAGGCTAATGAGTGTGAGGCCTACTTGTTTCTTGTTTACAGGGTTAATACTTATTTTCAAGTTCTGTCAAGTGCATGTTTGCTATTACTGGTGTCTTCTTATTTACTTGTTATTGAGCAGCAAGAATTACTAATTATTTCTTTATAATTCGTCCGTCGTATGAGATAAGCCCAATGCTTACACCTTTCAAATAATTAAGTGCCTATCATATTTCTAAAAACCTTCAGTAGAATTGCCGTTTCTCGACGGATTCGAACCCAGACCTCTTGACTCTGATTCGGAAGGTCACGGTTCGCATCCCGTCGAGACTAACAATCCTAACTGAAGATTTTTGCCAAGATTTTCCTTAGTCGAATGCAAGGGATTGAGTCCTCTGAAATAGCCCTAGGACATCCTGTCACAATGGTCCTATTAGCAACATATCTAGTTAGTCACCTGGGTCATTCCGGTTAAATCTGATGTGTCTCTACAGTGGGCACCCTACAAAAATATTATGTTATAATATTATAT
This sequence comes from Sweltsa coloradensis, assembly GCA_024449915.1. Lineage (NCBI taxonomy): Eukaryota > Metazoa > Arthropoda > Insecta > Plecoptera > Chloroperlidae > Sweltsa > Sweltsa coloradensis. The sequence continues at coordinate 168,354 of JAMZAV010000399.1, read as the reverse complement.
TCGAAGTCTGTTGATAGGTGTCAAAATTGATGTTATCCATTTATTATTTTAAGTCTTGTACAGTTCTAATATAATTTTTATTTTTCAAAAACTTTAAAATATAATATCATAACTAATTAACTTAACTATGAATAATTGATATGAGAGTAACAAGGTGGATATTGACATAAAAAGAGGCCTACAGCAGGCAAGGCGATGAAAAACAAGGAAATATAATACATATTTTATTGGGAATTTGCTATATTGTTGATAATGCAAAAAAATAGTCTAGGCGGCTATGCCTATTATTACATCCTATCTAGTAAAAAGTCATTAAAATGGTTCACACAAATAACATGCCACATGCAAAATACGAATGTCCAATATTAATTTCGCCCACATAAACCGTGTAGATCAAGACGTTGGCCTAAAGAAGGGGCCTACAACGACCAAATATTCATGATTAGTAAGTTGTTTGCATACAAAAATTAATTGTTTGTTTCTTAGCTGTAGTTCTGAATGAATGAATCCTTAAAAAAGAGTGGGAACTTGATAGATTCTCTTGTAAATGTAGGCTTGCGTTAACGTTATAGCCTTGCGCGCAGTAGCAGCCGAGTCAAAAGATACCAATGTCACGTGACTTTCCCGCCGCCCGCCGCTGTGATATGTTTGCTTCAACTCGCCGCGCTGCCAGGTATGCGCGATGCTCCTCTACCCAATATAAGCTCGATGGAACCAACCGGTCGACGCAGACGCCATTGAAGAGACACTAATGGCCGACCAATGATCGGAATTTTAAAAAGAAATCCGCTGGTTGGACACGATTCAACTGCGGACGGTGCATGTATCGATAACGTGTGAAACACCTTTATTTATATTAGTTTGCGCTTCGTTCCTAGGACGGATTCAAAGTAACCGTTTACCCAAAAACCCAATACATAATAGATGTCAATCTGATCCAGGAATGCAACGTTTGATCTTCTGGATTGCAAGCAAGGATAAAGAGCGTCTCTTGGCGTCGACGTCAGCGCCGCGACGGCGACGACGTCTCCACCTTCCATTAGTTGCGTCGCTGTAATGGACGACCTGGGTGGGTGTCTGACTGTCCGACGCTTCACCTGACGTTGAGGGAGCGGCGACTTCCGCACTACGACCTGGGAAAGCGGACACATTCCATTCCAACGCGGAGGAACTCTTTTAAGAGTGGGGGGAATGATGAGCTCTTTTCTTTTTTTGCTTCTGCATGCTTGATACAACTAGCTACAAGTCAGCACTTTATACTGACTGTAACTAGTTTTTTTAGTTGTAACCGTGCTGATGAACGGTGAACTAGATAACATTTTAAAGTGGGGTCACCGGAAGAAGTGGGGGGGGGATAATTCCACCCTTTTCCCCCACTCCCTTTCCTACGCACCTGGCTTGATCTACTCCTGGCGGAACTCTTGCGATGCGCCATCGTCCTAAAGAGCCTAGATACGTTAACACGAAGTGGCCATGGCCTAGAGGGAAGCCAACCGCCATGTTTTAGACAAATGTGGCCTGAAACAGACGTGAAAAATAAATGTGGCCTAAAATTGATGTAGTCTGTTTCAGGCCACATCTGTTTTTTACGGTAGCAGACGCAGCTGATAACTGATTTGTCAAAAACATGGCGGCCTGCTGACCTGTATGACCACTCTCTTCTTATCTAGGCTCTCTATACATCGTCCTGTCGCCAGCGTAGCCTAGCGGAGATCTGATGAACTTCATTCCAACCAGCTACGTATTATTATGAAACCCCGCCTGCCCGGCCAAACAATATTCATGATGCAATGTTTAATAACATAATGTCCTTCCATGTTTAAGCATTTCCCAGCTTTTTCTTTGCGAGCTAATTTGACTAATTTCGGTTCATATTTCCTGGAACCTTAAACAAGAGATACGGAATTATAATACAAAATAATCTACAGCCACGCCCATTTGATAATTAGAGTTATTATCAGGAAACAACCGTTATTTTCTTTGACTAGGCCAGTGTTGTAGATAACATCATGGGATCCATCAGATCAGAGGCGAATCTAAAACATGGCGCATATCTGATGTCGGCACGAAGGACTTGGTATCACTCAACAAATATACAGCGGAATTTGATACTATGATGGTTTGCATTTTTTAACATGGGATGTGCCCTGTCAGTTAAACTTTTATCCGGTTTTGTTATTCACCATTGGAATGTTCCATTTACATTTTTTAAATATTTATGGTTGTATAAAACTTTAGTTTTTTTTTACAATATGCATTAAGTGGGAGGAGGGGTGGGGGTCTTATATAAACGATGCTAACCGTCTTAAACCGGAGCTAGATTTCTGTATAGGATCAGAAATAGGTTGTGAAAAGACCCTTGCTCAAGATATTTTCTTAGCCAGTCTAAGATTGGTCTAAGCCCCTACTTTCCTAGCTGCCCCCTGGCCAAGGAGGGAGCAAGGATGTTATCCTCTTAATGTAGTCACTTTTCCTACTTCTTCCCCCCCCCCCCCCTCACCCGAGATAATTCCTCCAGAGACAGTGGCGCTTGACTCTACCTGTCAACACTCTTCGACACTCGATCCCGACAAGTGCGACCGGGGGGAGGGGGGGGGGGGGGGGGCTCTCGCTATGTAACTCAATATCGACGGGGGAGCCAATACAAAAACAGCGCGAGCTCGGAGGGGCGACGAGCCAGCCAGAAATCAAAGTGCAAAACCCGCTGCAAGGGGAAGTGGGGGAGGGGGAGTGACGTTAATTAAAAGGGAGCTTCTTTGAGAAGTGTCTTAGACGAATACCGTTTTATTCCAACTAGACGTGGGGTAATTGAATTTTACTAACTCATGAAATATTATTTTAAGGTGAATGTGTCGACCCTTATCCAATTTGTTATCCCGGAAAGTTTGCGATTATAAAGTAAATAGATCACTGCATGAGGGACATGAACATGACGTTCATAAATTACATATTTTCTTAATTGAGATTTTAATTAATTTTCGGTCTTACGACAATAGATGCACAATAAATATTAATTATTCAATATTCCAACCGCGAACGAGCTCCAGAAAACAATTAAGAAGTGTCTCCAAAAACAAAACGATTTTGGACTTTTGCAGTGTCGCGAAAACTGTTAATTTATAATTTGAGGTAAAATAGCAATTTACATTACCGTTAGTAATTGCCTCACAACTTTCAAATTCTATCTTATCCGCCTCCCTCTTCCATGTTGTCTGGATGGATACGCCACTGTTTTTCACCGAGTTTCCCCAACTCGTATTCTGCACTTTCAAACAATTTATCACACGTGACTGTGCTTACCCGAGGGATGTTTCACATTCAACGGTAACACCACATCTCTCAATGCTTCTAACTTTTATTCCCCCTTGTTGATAGTGTCTCGTATTTCATACCCATGCATTGAGAACACACGACGAGTACCCTTGGATCCTTGGAACACAACAGTAAAACTATTTCACTCGATCAGAATGAACACAAGGTGTGAGATTGCTCTTCTCATAGTTTTAGTCGATGTATTAAAGTAGGTATAGTATAGTCTTATAAATAATGTTCACTTAAAGAGTTTGTCTTTTTAAACATGGTTGTTGTGAATATTTTCTACCAGCTAACATAACCATCACTCCGCATTAAATTAAGAACGCAAAATTTTGAAATGTTGAATTGTTATTCAGAAACGGTAAAAAGTACACAATATAAATAAAATTCAAGCTTTTTAGAAATATACTTTTAGACAGTCAAAATTGTTCCAAAATGTAATGGAGGGTTTGAATACAGTTTCCAAAGGATAAACTTTTTTGATTGCCTAGTACGGCAATGTGATGTCGTTATTGATCATCGATGTTAAATAATAATTAACAACGAGACGACCATCCCTAGAATTCCCTAAATTCCCAATTTCCGCCTTTGGATGGCATAGAGTCACTCACATTAAAGTGATGTTTTCACTTGTACCAATAAACGGTTTGCACATACCTGTAACCTCGTGTATTTTGATAGTTAGGTTTCATCATGGCATATAGCTTGGATAAAATATTGTGTTATCAGTACTTGCAAATCACAATTGCGCACTCATGCGCGGTATCCTATCACTTCTATCGTAGGGGGGGGGGAAGACGTAGGGGGAACTGAGGGTACTCGTCTTGTACCGGCAAGGAAAACATCTCTGCCAGTGACAATAATTCGTTTACTTACTTTCTGTGATGCTGTCTCAGGCTGTGTGTTTAATAGCCCTCCTACATGTGCAATTGTGTATTCTTTTTAAAGGGGTATTTAACCGCTAAACTCAAAAAATATATTTCATTCAGGCTAACTAGTAATGAATTTAGCAACTTACAGAAAAATTATTGCGCCCACCATGACCTCCCAAAAAATTGTCAAACATGACATTTTTCGAGCTAGGTCCCATCGGCAAAAATCTCCCATAAGAAATAACATGGGGACGATCTTTATGCCCTTGGAGGACCTTGGAGGATTTTGATCCAAAAAAATATTGGCCATTATTGACGTACTCGACAGCCTTTTCTGTAAATTCTCTTTATTTTGTTTTGTAATTTGGGCAAGTAGTTCGGTCAAAATATGCTGATTACCAAGATGGGGTGTGATTTTGGAATGCATATAGTTGTGTGTTTGAGGGTATATTTGGGCACAATTTCAATACACGATGTTATAAAGGGGAATTTTAGATTGATACTATGCTCTAGTATCTATGTGGACCAAAAAAGAAGCAGGTTAAAGCCGATTTTAAAAATTTTCCAAAACACCAATTTTCGCCAATTTCTGGATCAAAAAAATTAAAAAATTCGTGTTAAATCACAGTTACAAGATATAATTTTTTAATGGTCATTTAAGTGTAGTATTGTGCTATAGATCACGTGGTAAAAAATAATTTTTGGGGTTTTCAGCCCCTTTAAGTGATGAAACAGAATAATAACAATTTATTGGTTTTCACCTGACCATAGGCAGGATGGTTAATGTAGGGCACGTGTGCCCCTCTGTAGCCTGATTCACGTGATCACAGAGTTACAAATTCAGTTAAACACCTATCAAAAAACACCAAGAGGATTATATAAGTTTTGGTTAGACGACGAGAAGGGTAAAAGGTGGGAAGAAGAGGGGGCGAGGCCGGAAGGCGTGGACGCGAGAGGAGGTCGTGAAGCTCATCTCGTCCGCCTGCGTGAAGACGTTGCACGTAAGCCCCTGCGAGGGAGTCGAGTCGGATGCTGGGACCGCCGACGCCGGTTTGAGAAAGTATAATTCTTATGGTAGGCATACATACGTTCAGTTTGAATGCTGAATAAATACATGAATAAAAAAACTATTGACATCATTGACCTTCCTGAACAGCTTCCAGAACACATAAGAAACTATGACACACAGGTTTTCTCCATGTGGAACAACTAGCAGCCCACCTGTCATGGCCACACCTATGCGCCCTAGTATTTAAAAACAGGCGACATACGCGTAACATGCCGTGCTCGGCCCTTGACAGTCCGTCATTGACAGAGTGACAGCCCCCTGACGCTGGTTAGTCAAACAGTGACAGCTAATTGAGAGCGGCCACATAAACACCCATATAATATGGACGTAACCTCCCGCACAGAGTTCGAGTCCCGCTGCGGGTGATTATCATACAGGATGGGCCTGGGTATAGACATTAAACTACAGGCAGGGACGTAGGGTTGTTCAGAAGGAAAATGAAGGAGAAAATCGTTTCCCTTTTAATAACTAGGCCGCTTCGCAAACGCTTTTTTTAGTCGCGTTGATGGATGAGCTTTTTTGTAAGTTTTTAGTTTGCGTGGGATCTCTTTACTTTTGCAAGTGCTTTTTGAACGCATTGTAGGTGATTGTTGTCAAGTTTCTATTGTTACTTGTTAATTGTTATTATATACCTCAAAAAACTTATATTAAAACCTTTATTTCTATAGATTCTGGCTAACTTTTCCAACTTTTTCTTTCAAAAGGTACTACATCACCATAACCTTAATGTCCATGTAAAATATGAACGTTGTAGCCCCACCCGTTTGGTCAGAATCGGCCCAAATGTCACGAAAATATCGCACTAAAAATCGAAAAAAATCGTAAAAGTACGATATTCACGAGAAATATTTCTTCGATTGTACCCAAAAACGTGGCAAGTCTTAGTTTAGATATTTCGAAGGTCCGCTTATATTTTCATCAAGATCGCATATGCCGTTTGCCCGGTAAAGTGCGAACAAACAGACAGATAAACAAACCAATAAAACCAAAAAACACCCAAGCTAAATTTTTTGGGGGGGTCAGTGAAATTGAAGTATTCGCTTCGCTCATCCAATAAGCTAGAGAGAAAATTTCGCAAAACCTTTTATTTGTTGCTATAATGCATTTAATTCTAGTGCAGACACAAAAAATTAAAGTAGAATGCATTAATTAAACTTGATTTAATTATTGCATTAGAGCGCTTGCTTTGACTAGCATGGATTACAAGCTAGCCACAAAGCGAGGTATAAAAAAATGATAAGCTGTGCTATGAAAGTATTCCCTTTGTATTGGATTCATATCTCGAACATTATATAAAGCCACACCATAAAACCATTAGTATTCACAAAGTTTTAATAAAAGTACTAGGATTTTTAAACTCGAGTAAAGCTCTCCAAAAGTCAGACGAGAGTTTTCTTTAAAACTCTCGCTGATCGAGTTATACAGGGTTAACTTTAAAAGCATATTCCGTTAGTTATTCCAAGCGGAAGGTGAACTAACAGCGTCGAGGACAAGAACTAATGAATGATGAATACGATAAAAAGTAGGAGAATTAACTGGGGATTCGAGTCAGTTGTGAACTGCGATGGCAGAAGAAAGAAATGGTCGGCGCTAAAACGGCTTCAGTTTAAGAAGCATCGTTGTTCAACTATTCATTATTAGGCATATGTTTAATTCATTTCATAAATTTGATTGGAACACTTCACTGAGCTGTTGTATACGTTTATTTAAAGCCACAGTACCAATATGTTTACTAGTCACTGATATCTTGAGATCTGGAATTAAAGAGCAATCAATATTCCGACAATACCTAACATGGTTCTCCTCCATCACTAGCATTATAAAGGACCGCAGATAGTCGTCAGTTCGTCACCAGCCACCGGCAACTTGGGTTGAGTTTTTATAAGTTTTCTCGGTCAGTCGATGCCGGCATTGAGTCATAAAAACTATGTGGTATGAAAGAAGAACAACCTCATTTTCTGGATCTAATCTAAGAAAGAAAGGAAAAACTTTGTTTTTTTAATAAAAGCAATATTTAGATAAATAAAAAAAATAGGAATAAATTGTATTTAGAGTCTACCCACTCAGTTATATAACTGATTTTCAGTGAGGGATAGTAAATCAAAGCGACCAAGCCAACCCTGTAGGCCCCGACGCAATCGACGAGTGAGCGATAACCAACCAAAGATCGATATTTTTAATAGGAAATATAGCAATCAGTGGTATGGACAGTGCGAACACCCGCGGAACAACACCAGAATCAACAAGGCCGATTCAGAACAACTCTGAATTTATTATGTGCTTTGTTGCTAGGACGGCTCCACAGTCCCCGTTTACGAATTCCTAAGACAAGAACTGGTGGACTGAAGTCCAAATCAGAAGTTAAAAAACTTCTGACTTTGGCGGGATTCGAACCCTATTTCCTATTTCCTATTTATTTAGATATTACCAAATTCAATGGTTTCCATATACGATTTGGGTATTTAAATTCGAACGCTCAGCAGTCCCTTAAGTAAAGGTTAATCTTGAAAATAAATTATGAGCATTGCCTCGAGTATTCCAATCTCGATGAGTAACTGCAATATTATTCTATGGAAAGCAATACTGAAAGAGTGAAAGCACCTCTATGTAATATGTAAGCAAACGTAACTCCGAAATATTCTGTGCTGTGTGTGTATATATACTAAGAGACTTCTGTGTAAGGCAGGTTGTTAGATGAAAAGATACAACCCTTTACAACTAAACAAGTAGGATCTCTTGTGAGTTGTCTCGAGTAGCATCGCATCTCTATACATCGGCTAAGAGGAAGCCACATTTCCGCTGCGCTCCATTATACGGCACATTGGCTTTAAAACCGGCAAATCAGACTTGACCCGTACAGTGCCTTTCAAGCGGAAAACCCACCCTAATGGCGTGATAAGATACTTGACCAATCAGCTGTGATCAGTCAATAGTGCGCAAGGAGCTTTAAAACCAGAGTTCAAAAAGCAGATTATCTAAAGGCTTTGGCCGCAAGCAGTAATAGCAAATCATTCGGACCGGGTTGCGAGGGAGAGGAAGAAAGAAGGGGGAGAAACTATAATAACTCGTTGCTACTCTCAACTCGGCTCGCTCATTCCGCTTTGAGTTCCAGCTCAGAGAATCGCAGCTTACAAGAATGATATAATAAACAGAAAAAGTTAGCTCCTCGAATTTATTGCTTTTCTTCTAGACATGTGCTATCATGTCTGCCTTGGTACTTAGGTTGTTTTTGTAAAAACATTTTTGTCGTATCTAAACGACAACTTCCAGTCAGCAAGAACAACATAATACAATAATGAAACTAATGAAAATATGAATAAGTTACATTTTTTCAAGTGCATTAATATGTTATTGAAAAAACTGTTTATGTGTGCATCTCAAAGTGTTCCATTTCGAAAATATTACTTGAAACGTGGTACTTGTTTCAAATTAGACTGCATACCCAGGTTTCTTGGGCTAAGGGTATCTTATTAAATAAATGCATTGTTAGTTCTACGAATATTACTCAATAGGGTGTAAAATGTTGAAAATTATCATAAAGTGTGTGTTGAACAGTTGTAACTAAACATTCCCCATAGGCATACTTCGAGTTATTTTAGTTGAAAATGTAAAAGGCAATGTCCTCTGAATCTTCTAACAGACTTACGCCGGACCTCCAGAGTGAGTGGAGCGGCGGGGGCAAGGAGACCTAGCGGACCTTGGGAAATAGATTGTCTCGTTTCAATCTCTTGCAACATGATCATATTCACCAAGGTTGGTGGTTTGCAAGGTGAAAACAAATCAGACCTGAACACTCGGTTTGAATGTTAAATTCCTTGACCCGGCACCTCCACCAAAGACTTGGACAGTTTTGTATTGCAATCATCACGTGCCCAATCTTTAATAGGGAACTGGCATTCGTCCACTATCTCGAATAATTGACCAACAATAACTTCAAATAGAGTCTAGATAAGATTTTCAAGTGTCAGTTTCTCATTAGCTCCAGAATTTAACGAGTAACTTTTGAATGACTTCCAGCCGGAAAACAACAATTATTGCCGTCATACCGAGCTTGGCGAAAGCTAGCAGATAGCTCACCAAACAGTTGTGGCCACACTGCGACCAATAACGTGCTTACACGTCACAGCTAATCTGAACACTGAGTGCAGGAATTAAAACCTTTAACTTTGAACACCCATAGAATAAACGGATTTATATTTTAAGTATTTTTGTAGGTCGTGGTGCTTATAAAAAAAGCATGATATAAAAATTATTAAGTACACGTTACATTAATTTTTTCAGTCGTCAATTCAATTCATCACAACACATTCTTGCAAATAAAATAAATTATTTGTTTAAACTATTGGCAAACATTCCGTAAAATAAACTATTTATGAATTAGCTGAGTTGTGTAATTATTTCCAAATTACTCGAATTTTGTTTTATCTTGTTATCCAAAGAAAATTCAATGTGGATATGACGGAAATTGGACAAGTGAAAATATCTATAAACAAAACCTTGTCTATTAACAACCCCACCAACCAACCTGTACGACCGCGGGTCGTCTGAGAACTATGGCTTTCTGAAGTCGTGAACAGCGAATCTCTGACCAATAGCAGACGAAACATACCTAAAACAAGAGAAATCAGTCATTTAGATAGCGGTAATAGTTGTATTTTCTGGCACCAGAACAATGTGCGAGCTCGTACAATATTTTGTGAAATATTATGTTATCATAGCTATGCCCGGTTGACCAAGGTGGCTCATGCACGGGACGTCAGTTACTGTAGGTGACATGAACAAAGCCGTGACGAAAACGAGGCATGTGTTTCAGTAGGCCCTAATTGCTTTTCATCCAGGTCCTTTACGTTCCTTCAAGTGCCTCGAATAGCATACTTACACCAATTCAGACATAGGTCCTAAATGACAGCAATAATAATAGATTAAATAAATTAAGTAGCAATATTTATAGTCATTAAGGGCTTTCAATATACGCAATACCCCATGACAAGATCTATGAATACATTTTGAATTTAGTAAGTTAATTGTATGTTTTTCTTTGAAGGTGCTGTAGAGGCAAGGTTTGTCAGAAATACAGATACTGCCATGCGTAAAGATGGCAGCGATGATTAAGAAGTATAACGATAAGTATGCTAGAGTGAGGAACCCATGAAACGCTTACTTCAAGGAGGCCCAGTCAACAATTTAACACCCGTATCGACGATGAATAGCATGAAGTCGAAAAAAATCAACAGGGTCGTTGAAAGAATTGCTTTAGAACCATTTATATTTTGAGAAAGTTTAACGAGTTTTTGTTTTGGCCTGTGGCGTTCCAGCAGAATTTAAAACGATTCCGATTTCAACGAACTGCTTTACTTTTCATATTCTCAAATATACACCATAAACGATACAATAAACAAACGAACAAACATTACTATGTATATTTACGAAAAATATCAACGTTTTCCTTATCCTAAATTTAAAAACAGGGGGAAAAATATTGAAATTAATCTAAAAAATAGCTCAAAACAACAATATATTTTCATATGCCCAACTCCCAAGAGTTTAATCTAACACCAAGAAACAAATTATTCCAGGGATTGTATCGTTCACATGGCCATCTTAATAAGACCTACGGGTATTATTTACCATGGAATTGCCAACAGGTAAGAATTTTACAAGAACGACATCATATTATTATTAAATCAAATCATAAACTTAAAAAAAATTAAGAATATGTACCTCAACCCGGCACCTCCACCAAACCTATCTATTATTTGCTACAACCTGGAGAAATCAATGTAGGTTTCTGTTAGGGCCGCAGCCAAGCCGTGGTGCGCTAGCACATTCATGGTCCCTTATACACCAAGCCGAGTTGGGCCGATTTCGAGGTTTCACCAAGCAGTTATGTAACGAGATATAAATGTGAATGCTATCACAATCGGAGGATTTAGGTCCCTGACAACATATACCAAATTTGCAAGGGTGTACCTATACAAGTTTTTTAATGTGTGAGTAGTATAGTAAAACATCAACAGATGTTATGAAAAAGTGTCCGTAGCCTATATATTTAATATTATGAAAATGTGCATCCTTAATTTATGTGTACTTTGTGTGTATCTTGCCTAAGAGGGGTAACAAAAATCACATTGTTTAAACTTAAAGTAATCGTGAAGAGAAACACCAACACAGAAATCAATTTGGCAATTTCTTTCAATTCTTTGTTGAATGGGGGATAATAAAAATTAGTTTAATTGGAAAGTTGAACTGCGTCTCGTGATATCGCAGGATAAGGAAGTTCCTTGCGTTTATTATTCCTCGGGGAAATTCCAGGCTACTTCCGGGTGGAGGTGAGATTCTAGAATTCATCTTTTACAGCAACCACATCATAAACGAATTACGATTTAAGTTTCCGCCGAACAAGTTTCTCTAGTTTTCGTATCGTTGTATTTAATTTATTGCTATGTGAATTAACTACAATAGCAATAATTAACGTTTCACGATTGACTCTTGTGTAATTGAAATTTCTAAGGTAACTATGGTTATAAATGTATGAAGACGATGTACATGTACCGTGTGGCATATATTTGGGGCGTAAAGCTAAACATTAATCAATCAAATAAATTTCTGTATCTAATCAACCAACCTGACAATGCTTGCACAGCGGTTGTGTTCGACTAGGCGTATCGCATTCCTAGTAAACTGCAGATAATGCGATCCAGGTTCGTATCCTGCCCTGGGAAAGAATGTCATGAGGCTATAGTTCATATACATTATTAAAGATCGACAAAGGCTAGAATGCGGGTTGAAAGCGCATTTTGAATCCGTTTACAACACGAATTTTACCCGTGAAACCCACAAACGCGTGTAGAAAACGAGTAAAATAAACATGGTCTAAGAGCCCAAAATGTAATCGAAAGTTATTCGTTTAAACAATTTTCTGAAAAGTGACAATTTGAAGTGACTATACTCGGTGTTTTTACCCTTCAATTATTATTTTCCGCTCTGCGTCATAATGTCTCTATCGGCTTGCTCCGGCCTGTGGGTGTTTATGACGTCACAGCGTGTGGCGGGTGGGGGGAGGGGGGAGATGATTACAAAGCGCCCCCCGCTCTCCCCCCCCCTGCCGGCGTCATACGAGCTCTGACCGAGAACCCACCGTTATAGCCAGACCGCACAGAAAGAGGGAAACAACCCCATATGCGAGGGATGAGGGAGGACAAGGGAATCGGGAATCCGGGATGTAATATCCCGTTCATAAATAATAAGCCCTCAACCGTTTCTTGCGGCGCTTCCTTTTTTTTTGATGCGCAGTTTTCAAAGTAAAAATTGCGTTTAAGAAAGTTTGAGTAAGTTCGCCAAGTGGTGTGCATGTTAATGAGCTTGGGGTAGCAAGCAACACTCCCAAGCAGAGGTGAGATGAGTGTTCGGGTTGTTCACTTTTACGACAAGCCCCGTTGTTGGCAAAAAATAACAACACTGAACTCAATATTGTAAATCCCGTGAAGTACTGTTTGATATGGTATCGGTAATTGATAGAGGTGGCTCATGCGTTACATGTGAGACTCTGATTCCGGAGGTCGCGGGATCGAATCCTGCCACCAGCAATCCTGACTGAAAGTTTCCAAGGTTTTCTTCAGTCCTCTTTGCGAATTCTGGGATTGAGACCTGCTGATGAGAGTCACTTCGGGTAAAACTTATGTGTACGGAACAACGTTAACCACTATAAAATTTGTGATGTGTCGTCAACAATACCTTCTACACACTACATCATATAAATACTTTTTATGACAATAATAATAATTATAGCACACAGACTGTTACAGCACTTGCCATTTTACATTTAATGCTTCTAAGGCAAAAGTAGAACTGTAGGCACGAGACGGTAAAAGAGAATCGGGAATAATATAAAAAGTAAAAACAGTGGAATGTCATATTTTAAAAATCTGATGATGAAAAATGGCGCCCACGTGATTAAGAGAAACGGCTTTTGTTGCCAGTTCATCAAGATCCATATATAACTACCCATCAAAGTCCATCGCTATCTGTTAGTGTGGCGTCAGAACAGCAAATTGATGATCGTTCGTAACTCCTGGATCGAAAGTGAACGGATGGCAAAAAATGTGGGGGAAGGTTTTGGAAGTGATAGTTTTATTTTCAAGCACTGTTTCGTTTTGGCAAAATATAAAATTAAAAATTAAAATAGAAGATATACTGTTACATTCTCATTCATTATTTAACATTTATAACAAGCACTAAACTATGTTTATACACTCATCCATCCCTTTTACATAACAAATATTCCCACTTACAGTCCCCTTCCCACCCGCATACATTTTACAAATCCCTTCCTTTAAAATCATGTATTATTATTTATGATACATTCAGAATTTAGTTACTGAAAAGCATTAGAGAAATTGTTTTAAATTGTATATTTAACATCAACAAACAATTAGCACTGTACCATGGAACTAAACAAATATAATGAGTACACAACTTGTATGTGGATCTGTGTTTACGTGCATGACTGTGCGACGTGTGATGCAGGAGCCGCAAAGTTAGCATGGGATGCATAGCCGCGGCGGTTGTAATGGTGCGAAACTAATCATTGACTAGCCAACCGCTGTAACAACGTTTTAATAATAGTGCGATTGCATGTGCACGTGAAATGTTATATGGAAATGATAACGATAACAAATAACGGCGATGGAAATCAGTTGTGCGTATAACCAGCGTTCAACGCTCACTGGACTTTGTATTAGAATAACCGTAACTGTGATTTCAACACAGTATTGAGAACATAACAGTAAAATACTTTGATCCTACTGCATATTTGACGCTTTGTTAAAACATGGCAAAAAAATGCAAGATAATAGAAACACATAATCAAATTTACGGCAATACAATTTGTAGGCTGCACATTGGGTGGATCTTTACATGTTATTAATTATGGCAACGGGGAAAGAAGGCAATCGCGGTAAGATACGCAGAAGACACAGAAGACTTATTTGAAAATACATGTTATATTACTGACAACTTGACTTCATACAATCGCTATCGACGAAGTCGATGAGTACATACATAATAATAATTATACTAGCGGAGCATACAAAGCATCCAAACATCCAACCATCCGACCACCAAATCCAATTCAACCCCCAAACCCCCAACCACCCCAACCGTCTCGGCGGCCAACCACTTATCTTTACAAGAAATGTTTGCTAAACTTTGGTGATCGCCCCAAAACTAGCTGAACTTCTACGATAGAACAATAATCTACACGCAAAATAAGATAACACAGAAAGTGATTATAATTATAGCTAAAACTACTCAGATACTTGGATATGAATCAAGGTTTTAGATATGCAAATACAAAAGTTGTATTTTATAATTTTTCTTTCCAAGTTCTCTTGTTTTGGTAATATAATTAAAGATACAACACCAAATGAAAATAAAATGAAGAGAGCAGGTGAAAAGTACTCGGCATTCTTCTACAGCAAGAGACTACCACACATCTTAATATAGACGATCCGTAGAGTTATATTAAATGGAATATATTTCATGTTTGTTCAGTAAAATATTCACGTGGGGTTTATATTGATCTAGGAAAGTGGTTCCAAAATGATTGTCAGTTCCTTCTTGGAGAAGGTGACAAACGATTTGACTTTCAAGACAAGTTTTGACATAACACATCGGGTAAAATATCACCGAGTTCTTCAATATCTACCAACTCCAATCATAAAAATGAAACTCGTAATATTATTAAAGGGAGAAAAGAAAGGAATGAAAAAACAAAATTCTCGTGAAAAAAGCAGCTGAAGGTGTGAGAGTTAGCACGTGTTAAAGGGAGAGCCGCGGGGTGGACTGGGGTGGGGGCAAATGACGTGTTAAGAAAAACGTGAGAATCTCTCCCTTGCCCCGTGTAACAGAGGCTAATTCTGGCCCTCGACTCCATTGCCTTAGGAGAACTGCTGAATGAATTCTCTTGCACTGTATTCAAAGAACTACACTGGGGAATATTTAATTTCATAAAGCCTATTTATAACGATATAACATTAATAATGCATCTTAATGAAAACCAGACTCATCTAATCTATCTACACTATAGGGAGTTGATACATTAGCATGTCCAGATAATTTGTGTATCACGTTTTTATAAATGTATCACGATCAACATAAATGAACAATTGAAAGTAATGTTCTCGTAAGAAGTAATTGTTAAGATGGTGTTACTAACGTATGTTGGGTACGAGAAGTTGTAGCTAATTTTCTATAAAAACTAAAAAAATTAGGTTGGTTGCAATGTAAATAATGTTTATAAATTAAAATAGCATAAAGAATATCGTTACATTAATTGAGTTAATATTTGTTTAAAATTGTGAATATTAGCGCAATGCGATGAAATTCCATAATACTGTTGAAAGGAAGATAAAATACTTACAGAGGGGTATTAAACAACCACTAAATCGCTGCCAACCATTTGTTAACCCTGGCTTTGGCACTGTGACCAGGAGATAATAATGAAATGCGGATTATAAAAAAGTAAAAAAACGGTTTTCTGACGTCTCACCGCCCCAACTCGTATACTGTCAGTTACACAATACTAACAATGTGGTCAAGTTACGCTACTGTCCCATGCCTGTCAGCATTAGTCAAATTGTTACTTTATCATAACATATTAACTGACACTAACACGATGAGCTCCGATGTTGATGCATTTCAGCAGAAATAAAATATGTCGTATATAATAAAATAGCCGTGTTATTCCCTGGTCTCTTTCATCAGACTGAGATTAATTAAACTAAAAGTAACCAAGTGCAGTCCACACTCCAGAGGGATGTTTAATAACGAACAGATAAATTAAACAGGCATGGATTCAGCTGTGGTTTTGATAAATTAAATTACAATCAACCGAGTGGTGCTGAAGCTTCTATGGCTCGTTGGAACATAGACGAAACCACGCAGATGCGGAAACAAATGCGGTATTCTGACAAACGTAGAAAGAGAAAGAATGTTACTAATTTAAATTAACGATAAATTATAAGCCGTCACAAGTAATGCAACAAACACCAAATACCGTACACACGTGTAACAAAACTGCAATATATTCTGTTTGTTTCCAAGAGAGGCTGGATCAAAATAAAATATTAATTGCTCTTTTGGTAAAATAAAAAAATGGCCCGTCAGGCAGCCCCCCCCCCCACCTCCCCCTCCCACAATACCCTACAAAAATGACGTTAAATCTGTGTCGAAGGATTTGTGGGTTTAGGATTATAAGTTGTTGAAGGTATCCAAAATTCCATGAAAAAATTGTCATGTGTTATGTTACGCTCACATATTTGCAACAACATTTCGTATTTATATATTGTAAAATTTACATACATAGTCGAGACATTTTTTCCATTTTTATCGCGATTATAATGTAGATATGTGATGACATTAATGTTCGCTGGACAACATCGTCGTTTAAGCTCATACAAAGCGAAGCATATGCAGCGAACTTCCTATTTTATTACAACGACAAGCTTTAACCAGATTACGTCTAGATTGTAAATTTCCTAAAGTTGAGCATCGTTTGCAATGGTGAGGCACGTACGAGGCCGGATTTAGAGCCCGGTAATGAGATTATGTACAGAGACAGGTATAGCGCCGGACAAATGAACCCGCACATTAGTGCATTGCGGTGGACTGGGAGTTGGTGGACCTGATAACCGAGCGGTTCATCAATCATTGGCCATCCGGAGCACTCAGCACTCGGCACTGTATTATCCGAGGCTTTATTTGCCGCGACAATGCAAGCCCAAGTACGATACACGTGAACACAGCTGCCAGAGGGGATATTGGGAAGCCATTGACGAGCCTAATACAATACTGAAACGATTTGTTAAAACATAATAGGAAATTGTGAACAATATGGGAAAGAAATATCGCAAAATATAGCGTCGACATTGTGACATTTTAATAAAGCGTCCGTGTGTTTTTCGTAGATTCGAACGAAAACAGGAAACTCCCAAATGTATATCGGTAATAAATCATTGCTTATTTTAAATAACAACTAAACTAAAAGCTTCAGAATGAGTTCCATATTGTTGTCAACAAACTAGGCATTGAAGTTGGAAATATTTAAAAGCAAAGTTGGTTGGAAGTTTCTTTAAACTAAAGAGCAAAACAAAGTAAAGAGAAAAATGTTTTAGCGAGAAAGAATAGTAATAAATATACATGAAGGTAGCGTTGGCGATGTCTCTCCCATCTTTGAGGATACATTCAAACCGCAGTACGTCCCAACAGACGGTAACTTTTTGTAAACTCCCTAACAAAGTGTATTCCAGACAGATATTGTGGTAGTCGGTTTGCGAGAGTTTTCTCTAGAGGAGCATATCTCGCACTCGTGCGCTCGACTCTCAGAAAGTAGGCGTGTAAACGCGTCCCTGGCTACGTGGCCGAATTACGAGACTCTCTCGTGAGGTCAGAGTAGACGCAACACTCGTATCAATCACTTGCTATAGGCACTCTATACTGGTGTCATAAATCTAGGCATCACAGTGGACGTATCTGAAGGACCTGGATACGACTTTATGTGTAGACGCGTCCCTGGCCACGAGGTCGCCATTTTAAGACTATGTCATGCCATTCACGTCAGGTTAGACAACACTTAAATCTTAAATCAATCACGATTTGAGAGCTCTACACTAGCTTGATTAATATTTCTATAATAATTTACGTATCTTCAAATGCTGATTTGAAGTACACATATAAGACGTAGTACACGTACTGTCCGTTTTCTCATTTCTTGAAGGTAGGTTTGACGATTGCTCGTTCATCATCTTTGGAATATACTTGTGTAGAACGACTAGTTGAAATTTGCATCAGAGCCTCTGAAAAACTACAGCGCATGGCGGAGTGACAGCAGACATCTTGAGCAAGCACTCATTTAGGGTGTCCCTTGGGAGAGTAGAAATTTTCCCGTTAGAAAAGAAGAAGAAATTTAGCAATGGTTACCTCATGCTGGTCCGATACCTCTTTGAGTAGACCTAAACCTTTGCCTACCATGTTGCCACCTTTCTGGGAATCCCTTTGACGTATGGGCAGACAAATCGCATCGATTGCAACACTGTTTACACTCGACCCACGCCTGCTTTGATCTTCAAGAGAGGCTCCAGTCTAACCTGAAGGCGACATGTAGACCTGAACCTTCACAACCACGTTGCAACATCTCCGGGAATCCCTCTGACGTCAACGACTATTGAATTCTATCAACCACCGCGTTACACTCTCTATGCTGCTCCACATGAATCTCAACCAGGCCGCGCTGTTCAATGGTCCATTATACGTGCGCTCTCTAGCGGCGAACACTCTCGTTTAGAGCAAAGAGCTTCTCCAGAGAGTAATGAATGAGGAGAACATTCGTTTGTCTGCTAGCTAGCGGGAGGTTCAGACACTTTATTGTGCTTTACACAGTTCTGCTTTCTATATAAATGTAGCCTGCGTAGATGGCACTTACCTACAGTTTTTTTTTTCGAAAAACATTTCTGTGCATTACGTGAGGTGTCGGGTACTTTCAAATAAGGTGTGAAGTGTGAACACAAATCGTTGTATCTCGCCGATGGATGTTAATTTACGAACAGTATTGTGTACGACTGAACGAAGTCGAAATTACAAACAAATCAGCATCGATGATTCTATCCGAAAAGTTGCGTTCGTACTTTTGTAACTACTTCCTCATCATTACACCATACAAGCTGATTGTGTTTAGCATATCCAGGACTGTTATCCTAATCCTCATAGTATATGTTTTTTTCAAATTCGATCCCGTGTGATCCAAACAATTCATTGATGTTAAAGCGCTCTAAAACTACTAATATTAATACAAACTCTACACAAACATTGACCGAAAGTGAACATTTTTAGTGGACTGTGAGTACTCGCAAGAAAAAAATGGGGCCCTAAATAGATAATTAATATTTTCTTACAGACAAAATCCAGAACGAAAAAAAAATAAACGCTCAGCGTCGTGTTTAGCCGCGCCCATGTCTCTTTAAACGTATGCTCTCAACGTATTCGATAATATACCTTGTATACATAGAATAGGTCCAGGGTATACGACCAAACATATTCGATAATACACCTTGTATACATAGAATAAGCCCAGGGTATAGATTTGCCTGCAGTAAGAGGTTATACATTACCGACAATATTTCATATGACTGCATTTTGGAATACGGCAACATACAATAATCAAAAAAATAACCCAATCAATGAGATCGCTTTAATAATCTCAGAAGCATTATACAACATTATGTAACAGACGTAATAGCTAAAATAATACTAGATATAAGCTTACAGAAATTTCAATTTTTTCTACACTTAGCTCAGCCAATTACTGTCTTGGTGAGGGCAAGCGTATACATGAGACATACAGTCAATTAATCAATCAAATCTTAACATCTGGAAGTAGTTGCGAAATAAGATAATGTACGTCAAAGTTGTGACTAAAAGCAAATGTTTATATAGAATAAATAACTATAACGCAACTAACGCACTCGTGACCAGCCCCATTACCATTGGTCAAGACATTCAAACACGATTCCGAACGAGAGAGGCATCGAGTTGAATGAATGATAGTAAATTAATGTGGATCACCCTAAAAAACTTGTTCAATGTGAAGGGAGCCATAACAATGATAAAGAAACATATAACGGGATTAAGTTTTTAAAAAGTGGACCAGGGGACTCCCTGAGGAAAATTTTAACAATTTTTTGTGGACAGTATTAATGAAATTTGCAAATCAATCCCAATAACTGATTCTATGTCTGTCGATTTGGGTGAACAACAACCTACAAGTGACGAATTTAATACCTTCAAATTGAAAGGCATTGGTGAATTAAAGAAAATAAGTTTTAGTTTAAAAAATAAATTAAGTTCAACTGATGGTATCACAGTCGAAATTATAAAAAAAAAACATTTGTGTCATGTGGAGCACAGCTGTTAGAAATTGTAAATGAATCTCTAACAACTGGTCAATTCCCATCCAGTTGGAAACTATCAACAGTTATTCCTGTTCCAAAAGTAGCAAACCCAAAAATGCCACAAGATTTTTAGACCTATTAATATGCTGCCAGTTTATGAAAAAATATTAGAAATTGTAGTTCATAACCAGCTGTTAGATTTTTTTGAAAGTAATAACCTATTTTATAAATATCAATCAGGATTTAGAAGGAAAATGTCAACTGAAACTGCATTGCAATATTTGATTTCCAAATGGAAAAGTATTCTAGATAGTGAAAACAATATAATAGTTGCTGTTATGATAGATTTAAAAAGGGCTTTTGAAACTATTGATAGGAAAATATTGATAACTAAATTAAGTAAATATGGAATAAATGGAACAGTGATTGAATGGATAATGAGTTATCTTGAAAATAGAACTCAACAAACAAGAATACTAGGAAATAAATCTAAGCAAATTAAAACTAACATTGGGGTTCCCCAGGGGTCTGTTCTTGGACCTCTGTTGTTTATTGTTTACATAAATGACATGCATGAATCTCTTTTGAAAACATTTGTAAACCTTTTCGCAGATGCCACACTCATTTGGTATGCAGGTAAATTTTTTAAAGAAATGTGTGATATAATAAAAAGGGACCTATAATTATGTGATTGGTTTATGAGGAATAAGTTGAAGCTTAATGTAACCAAAACTCAATGTATTCTTATTTCAAATTCATTAGTTAAAATCAATAATACACTACGCATTAATCCAAATTGTAAAATTGTACTGGAAGGGTCTGAACTAGATTTTCAAAGTAATGTTAAGTATTTGGGGGTTATTATAGACCAACTTTTAAATTTTCATGATTATGTTCAATATATATCAAAAAAGATTAGCAAGAAAATTGGTTATATGTACAGAATTAGCAAACACTTAAGTCAATGGTCAAGATTGATGATATATAAAACAATAATCAGACCTCATTTTGAATACTGCACTTCTTTACTCTGGAAATCTGGTACTGATAACATAAGAAAGTTACAAATATTGGAAAATAAAGGAATGAGAATTATATTGAGGGTTAACAAAAGAACACATGTTAGAGATATGTTGGATGTTCTTGAATGGATGACGGTTGAGCAAAGATTGGGCCTGAAGGTACTAATTTTCATCCGCAATGTTGTGGATGGAAAATTCAATGACAACTTTGATGAGTTCATTAACAAAAATAATGAAGTTCATGATCATCAAACTAGGCAGGCCAATCAATTTCATTTAAACATACAAAATATGACTGTTAACCAAAAATCAATTTTATTAAGGAATCAAATTATATAAAGCTACCAAACGGTATCAAAGAAATTAGATTCAATGTAATATAAAACTGAAAGTATTATTTTTTTAAATCTGAATTTCCATATGAAGGAATGTGACTGAAATTGTTGGAATAGTTTAATTTTGTATTATGTATAGACTCTGTTTTCTACTTATGTGAAGCGCATAATTGTATATTATGTTATATTATTTGTATTTGTAATTTTATATTGTATGTTATGATTGTAACATGTAACGAACTAGCGAAAGCTAAATAAATAAATCATACTACTACTTTCAACAAGCAGTCGTCCTGAAGATGGAACCCACAGTGGTACCGAAACGTCGAACTCACGCACGAGTAAGTGTAAACACGCGACGCGGTGAAATGACCAGTTTCACACCTTTTTTAATATATTCGGGCCGCGAAAGTCTTGAATGTTTTATAAATCTACACAAGCTCAGCGCTGTATGTTGATGGAGGTAATCCCATCCGTAATAATTCACATTCCCAACGGAAGTTACTTCCATGAAACTCCATCCGGCAACACTCGTACGTACTTTCCTACTCATTTGACTCGGAATAATTTAATCCGCTCAGTCAAACTTATTCCTCTTAACCAACTTTTGTGCACTTTACCTTCTTACCCACTGCCAGTGCCCGTAAATCCTTCATTTGTACTTTGTATAATTATGTTTATTACAACGTACTAAACATTTTTGGGCACTGATAACTCTACTGCTGAATGCCCTAAAACCTAACTAACTAACTATCTATCTAACTTACTAACTAACTAACTAACTAGGGTCTAACTAACTAAAAAAATAAATAAATAAGTAAATAACTATAACAAACTAGAATATTTCAATTTTACACTCGATGTTTTGTTTTATAATTCTATCATTATGCAAGTTTCTCCTATAAAGCCCATTATAAAAGCTTTTATTATTCAACAGTTAGGTTAGATCGAAATAACATGTTAAGATTTTTACTTGTGTTATGACTTAATAAATCGAAATATTAATTAACACCCTAAAATTGCACTTATATTTTAGTAATTAAGTGTCATAAAGAACAAGTAAAAGTCTTAAAAATGTATTTCAATATACTGTGTTCATAGTTTGTTAAATGTCTCAAATCAACTATGGATCTATATTCTATATGACTTCGAGTTTTGTTGGATGTGGGTATAAGCTAACACTTGCCAATCACGCGTCACATAAAAGTCTCAGCAAAGAGGCAATACTCCGCGGTTCCGTACGTTAGTCTGAAGTTCTCACCACACATTGTTCAATGAACGCTCGCGTCAAGAGGTAGTGACACACGGTGGAGAAGAATTCAGAGAATTCCAATAATAAACTACTTTTAATGTACGGTACATAGAATATACCCGCAAGGTTGAAGTATTATCCTGGTTCGAGTGCCATTTGAACGTAATTCCGAGAATGTAGAACTAAGAGACGCGGGGTTTAACCCCACGAGACATTTGTTTAACGCAGTCTAGTTTATTAACATTCATCGGCTCTAATACGTCCAATAATTTGAACAAAAACGAACGCTAAGTTTTGAACCCTTATAATTTAATTTGTCCATCCGTTTGTACATTGCATGGTCGTGGGGCTAGAAGTCTCACCCCTGGAAATAATAATTCCTGGTACGAAGCAACAAACTAAAAGTATGGTGTGTGCCAGAGTTGGGCGATGGACAGCGTTCTTGCACTGAATGTTTGTGGACAAGTCTCGTTGGTTCCGGTTAAGGGAGAATAGAACACATTTGGCAGTTGATAAATAGATATACGTTCGAATAGGAAGTATCTGAATTATATTAAACTTTGCATAGTTGTCAATAAACTATTCATGGACAGCCCAACAGTGTTGATTATCAATATTTCATGGGAATCCACCAAACATTATTCACGAACATGGTAATTTTTTTTTCTTTTTTAACAAAATCCAAAACGGTGAAAATCAATTTATTATTTTACAATTAGGTATTGAATAACTTTTTGAAGATTATGATTGTAGAGACCATCATTTCCGCTTCATTGCCAGTGTCCAAAATTTCGAACATCTGTGGTATTAGTCACTCGAGCGATCAGGAACTTGCCTAAAACGTGTGACCCATAGACCTCGGTGCTTCCCATTGTTGCATACATTCCACAAATAAACCCCAATCAAGACCGTCCAAGTTTCTTCTCTTTGCGTGGTAAACTAGTATGGCAACACTGTTAATCTATGCCTCGCCTGGTTTATTTTATTCCCTTGCCTGGCCGGGCGTTGTTGAATAAGAACGTGCGTTTAATACCAAATGTGCAAAGGTAAAGAGTTGAACCAAAACGCTCAAAACGATTCACTGGAAGCAACGTTATGTATTTTACGGGGTTGGTCCTACCTTGTGCACGTTAAGTATTTAGCCTACAACCTGCAATATTTTAATAAGTTAAATACTTTGTTGATTACGTGATTCATATCTCCGTGTAACGCTCCCTATCTTATTTATATAATACATATAAATAAATATCCATGGGCTGCTGGTTGTCATTCAATCATGTCAACCAAACTCTGAGTAATCCTTCAGTCGGCCTTATGATTGCGCCTGGACAGAATTATTTACATTCATTTTTTATTTTGTTTTACCGTTGGAACTAAGCCAGTTATAGGGTGAAATGTATGCCCCTCTTCAAGTGAACTAGATATGTTACGGATAGAGGGCTGTTTAAGAGAACTCAATCCCTTGCATTCGCTTTAACGACTGAGGAAAACCTAGGAAAACCTTCCGTCAAGATTCCCGGTCATAACGGGATTCGAACCCGAGACCTCCCGAACCAGAGTCAAGAGCCAAAGCTGTCGGAATTATGTTTATTATACTATATCACACAAGGGCATGTGAATGCACAAAACAGGGAGCGGAGCTACTTAATAAACAGTTCGTCGACGAAAAGAACACACAATAAGATAATTTCCCGTGCGTTGATAATTTTGTTGGCGGTGTCGGGTAAGATTACCCATTAAAAAAGGTTCACCTCTATTTCCGCATTGAAAATGGTGGAGGCGCCGGGTCATAAATGTTTTAACTTTCTGCGAGGCTTCCAGGGTCGCGAAAAATATGTATCATTCTTGTTGAAGGGCAATACCTAGAAGAATCGCATGCCAATCGGACTTCGCGTTCAGTTTCTATCGTGAGACGTGACATCGGATGGACGAACGAAAAAATTATGTTAAGATAATAACAATAAAAGTCCATCGTATAGAGAATTGTTAAAATAAATATATTAATTAGTGGAGATTCTCATAAACGTGGTGAAAGGGAAGACGAATAGAGCTCGTGTAAAGTGGACACTCCTGCAGTACATGTACGGCGCCATGCAAGTACTTGCAACCACTCGTATCTGTCGTATCATCAAAGTTACGCAAGTGCGAACCAAGAGCAAGACATACAACTGTTAGGTGTCGAGTGATGTTACGCAAGAAGATCGATTATGTTGGTAGAACAGAAATATAGGGCGAGTGTTCTAGATCCTACTTGAACCTACTACAAGTGTCGTCATTCACGCGCTAAAAGAAAACTCAAGTACACTTGGTACTGGTGTATTGCCTTCATTTGTTCATGTTTATCTTAGTCAAACACGTTGCATATTCTTGTCGTATTGGTAGACATAAAATCACACAACACAGTGCAACTATTGCAACATATTGGTTTTACATAAACAGATAAAAAGAAAGTGTGTAAAATAATACTAGATTTCAATTCTACGTGTATCTATTGTGCAGAAATGGAAGAAAGCAAACAATTTATAAATCTAAATTGTGCGCTGAAATTAAAGATTTTTGCATTGGTTTTAACCAGGTTTTAACTCTTATCGTTGTCTTAAACTGTCCAAATTGTTTATCACTGTTATTATTTCCACTTCTTATCATTATTATTTTAAACCTTTAAAACAAGTCCTATATATTTTTATATAAACTACTCAAAACTCATTGGCATTTGTTCTGCGTTTATAAAAAATATTTTTAAAACCAGGGCAAAACATTGAAGAACATAAATGATAACTCATTGGTTTGCCTTTCTACAAAACATTTCTGGTGAGAAAGTGGACACCAGTGCGCTATCCCCAGACGCTATTTTGTACACCCTTGTAAAGCAGGCAAGTTCTTCTATTGATGACCGATGGAGCAAGAAAAACTCGAAGCAAAATGTTGCAACACCGCAGCGCACACGTGTTATTGTATGAAGAGAAAAAGCGCTGGGGAAAATATGAAATGTGGAAATGGTTGGGAGGAAAATACGGAAGATTATATGAAACACAATGATATGGAAGAGGCGAAGAAAATTGTGAAGATGCAGTTTAGAATACGTTGGCTTGGAATGTTCGTTTTTACGACATAGACGCGCGTTTGAGCAACTTAAGGAGCTTTCCCTCCGAGCGTCGATGACCGAACATTTTACGATCTTTTTAAAGGCGACAGTGTTGCAAGAAACACGACAAACCGGCAACAAACTCATAGATGCGGTCGTATCTTTAACGTCTGCGCTTCCGTCACACATAAGTGACATAATCTTAAAGTGCCACCATTTTGTCGTATGTACCATAAAGCAATTAAAATATTCATATTTAGTGTTATTTAAGGACTTGATACGAAAAATATGTCATTTAACAGCTTAAATTAACGAACAGTGAGCTACAATGATATGTTTAAATTTAAGCTTCTAAATCAGTGTACCACTCATTTTGTAAGGCTCGTGACAACGCCTACCGTTTCAGGCAAATTGTAAACTCGAAATTTGTGTCGGAGTGTTGAGGTAAAATATTCATGTGTGTCATTTTTATTCCTGTGAAAGACTTGTTTATAAGCTAACTATCGGTCATCGTGCGCGAGTGCATATTACGTTTGCATGTTTGTTAGGTAGAAACAGCTGCGCTTTGAGTGCTGATGCCATACTAAATAAACTACTAGTTTTACCTGCTGAACGTTGATGTTTTACGAAAATCAGGCAAGTATACTTTACTTGCTTCATTATTTTTATTGATTATTGATACAACGGTAAAGCGTTTAGTTTTTGTTTTAAAATATATCATTTATATACTAAAATTACCATTAGTTGAATGGCACAAGTTGTATTTTCAAAAAATATTTTTCAGGATGGTTGTATTTTACTGTTGTTTGACTTTTTCCTTTTCCTTTTATATTTAATAATGTTTATATTTTTATCCTATTCTTTCCCTAATCAATTTAAATTAAATGATTTTTGTATTTGTAACGGGAACGGCCCACATTTTTAAATATGTCATTAATATTATCTTATTGTACAATGTACATTGTTGGTGTTGTATTAATAATTCAAAACGTGCTCAAATACACTTTAATATTGTGTGTGCATTATTGTACTAAGTTATTTTGTAAATATGTTTTTGTAACTAAATAGGATAGAAGTTAAATAAATAAACTTGCTCTTTCATTCACCATGAATAATTCCTCACACAGCTGCATGGTTGTGTATACAAAACAAACTGGATGTAACCGCTGCACAGTTTAATTTGTTTTCCTGTGGTAGACAATATAGCTTCCTGAATAGCATACGTGATGCTCGGTGGTGAAGTGTTGCAAAACAAAACGCATACGATCACAAAATGTGCAGTTAAAACATTTTATCGGCTGTAAAATAAAACGATGTGAATAAGGAACTTATTAGATTCAGATAATAAAACTAGACGCATCTACACAAAACGAAGATGATTTCGTTTCGCTCACCATCTGAAGATAAGACTAACTTAATCAACTGACCACACGAAGATGATAATAAAAATGATTCCGGAACCTTTGCAAAGAGTTTGATTGAATCGTCTGGGAGGTATTTTACGAGGATTCAGCCAGGCAACGTCAATACGCCGGCGCTGAGTCGGGAAGAATTATCGGTAACAATGCGTCGAACCTCTCCCCCCCCCCCGCAATATGCTCGCCAGGCCGCCTTCACACCCCACACATAGGTCCGTGACATCACTTTCGCAAATTAGAACCAATAACACTGAAACATTGTAGAACATAAATTTCCTCCTCGGTGTCAGCAGAATTGTCCTGGATAAAACATGTTTATTCGCGGCGCCAGACTTTGTTAAGGGGGGTGTCCCGCGGGAACAATCAGAGATGACGATTCCAGACGACGAGACGGAGGCTAGAAGTCCTGGGAAATACTTCCAAGACTTTCTGATCGAATCTGACGTCTCGATACCGTCAACCTAACTCCTAAGTATCGAGTCGAGTGGTTGGATCTGACATGTGGGACATAGTCATGCAACGTGCATCGATGTTGTTCATTAGTGAGATCGATGAGAGAGGGGGGGGATGTATTGCATCCATACAAATAGAGAGTAACTAACAACACGAAATAATAAAGTAAAAACTTATACTGCAGATGATCTAAAATTAGACAAAACTTCAAAGCCTGTGCTCTTCAGTTCCAAAACGTGGAAACTTCATCTCAATTTGGCACCAACTTCACTAAATATAAAATGAGATACAAAGCTGTTACAAAAGTTACAAAGAATTGCAGTATGTGTGCTTGTCAAAATAAAACCAACGAAATAAATTTCGTACCATGTCCTACTTCAACTTGGCATCTAAAAACAATTAAGAAAGTTTCTGCCATTTCAATTAGAATCTTAAAATAAGAATTTTAATCGCAATGATAAACATAATATTGCACATATTAATCTGAGATAGCGAACACATCTGCTCAAAGTTGGCTATGTATACGAGAATGGAAATGATAGACCTCTTTTCTATTGAATTATTGCTATTCTAAACACACACACACACACACACCTGAGACTAATTTTCTAACTAAACCTACAAGAATGATGTTCACACGTCTTCAGCGTAGAAGGCGCGAACTGGTTCTTGTTAGTGGACAGAATACATTTAATCTTACATTATTATGCACTAACGTAGTTATTTCCTGACTTTAGAAGTCAATAACTTACACATTAAACATAGATTTGTTTTTCAGCTATCAGCACTCAGCACTCAGCAGCTATTTGTAATAACAATATAAACAGAAAGGTGTTAAGAGAAAACTAGCTTTTCATCCTACCGTTAAATTATAATTCTCTCAAAGGGTATAGGCCCTCAACTGAACATGTGTCTCCGAATTGCCAGTAGGGTGCTTTACCCATAAGCTACTGAGACGGTTAACTTCGCCACATCTGGATTGTTGGTGCATTATAGATCTGAAAGAGGTGTTAGTCATATATTTTGTATTTCTGTCTCAAATAATGAATCCAAAATAACCCATAACACAATAATGATATTGATAATGATGAGATACAGTTGTGTGAAACCATATCATATTGTTTTGAGACTGTATGATTCCGTACACCGCTATACACGTTGGGTATACACTTCATTATTTTCTCGCGTTTATGTAGTTAGTTTCAATTAATTGTCCTCCATTTTAAAACATTTTTTTTTAATTGAATAGTATAGAGAATACGCTAAATTAATAAATTTATGTTTAATCAGCTGACAGGCGTTCAAGAATTTCCATATGCTTAGTGATAAATAAATAAAAATCAAATATTAGGTTCATATTTGAAGTCTATGTACCTACTCAATACAATAACTAATTTTCAAGCTATAATCTTTTTTTTTTTGTAAATATTTAAGTTGAGCAATCACAAACTTATCATAATTCCACATTATAAATTATCCGAACAAGTTTTAAAACATGTGAACTATTCTTTATAGATATTGTGCGATTTCAAGAAGAAAAAAATCCCACGTCTGTTTCAATTAGCTCTGTTTTATAGTGTGATTTAGAAAAATTGACTCAAGCCTTACAATGAATAAAGAATCCTAAAACCGTTCATTATGTTCTATTATTTATGTATGCATAAGTTAATAAATCGTACCACAAACCAAGCTCGGAAAACTCCGATGACCGCACTCAAGGAAGCTTCTATAATCTAGGTGTTACTAATTAGTTACATTAAATCTGAGGGTTAGTGTTTTTGCAACGGGTAGTACACTTCGACTCATTAAGCGTCTCTTGTAGCGAGCAACGCTCGGGGCGTCGCGACGCAGGCTGGAGATTGGTTAGAGAGCTGATTGCCCACCTCAGGTTTGGGCATCGGTTCCAAACAGTAGGGCAACAATCACGTGACGAATACACCCGTCTATAGATATCGACCAACAGGATTGGAAAAAACATGCTTTGCCCAAAAATTGTTTTACTTTATTTCTTCTTGAATTCTTTCGCAGGAAATAAATTTTAGGCGCTATATTTTTACGCAATAAACTAATCTCATTAATGCGTTTCTTCTACCACTGCGACTAGCTTAAATATATTGGCAAAGACAGTCAACATCCTTCACCCATAATTGGCATCCATGACGGTCACAAAATGTGTTTTACGAGATCCTATCAACATGATGTGCCTAGTTGTAAAACTACCGCATAAACACGTCGTTCCCTCTCACATAAACTCGAGTTTAGTCTTCAGGACACACAACACAACTTTAGAAGCATTGAGGGTGTTTCGTGGAGGTAAAAGCCATTGCATGTTCCTCTTTACGATGATAACAACTCCCCCCTTCCGCTAAAATGTAAAAGTACATACATTCACTCCTGGATGGCGTTAAGAGATAGCGCGCCAGATGCGTCACACTTAACCACGCAGTCTATTGGCGCATTGTGGTACTTACATTACCTCAGTTGATACTCGACGTTATTATCATTATGCGAGTTGCAGCACAGTTGGCAAGTTAGAAAATGGACTGACAAAATATTCTGCGCGATAGGTGCAAAGACTGCCCCCGCCATACCTACTAAACAACATTACATTTAAAAAAAATAAGATTGGGACATAATCTATGACATTTCCCGTTTTGTTTGAAGATAATCTGACAGTACAGAAACTGTGAAAATGATCCTTAACGGATTAACACTATAGACGCTAAAACAAAAAATGTAACGCACTTAAAAAATAAATAAAACTAAGTATTTTGAAAGTTTGACTGAATAAAAACTATAGATTAGGGTTATTACGTGATATTTCTCCCATTGCAGCTAAAGTAGACGCTCGTCGTGCTCCGACGTATTGCCGAGGTCCTGTAATTATTGCGACAGTGTGTGCGAGCTGTCGATGCCAGCCAGGCTAGGTGTGGGATCAAGCCGAGGTGAAAATGACGGGTTCGCCTCCTAACAATGACCATGTTCAATAATTCCCATCAGCCGCCTACATCCGTTAGTAGGCACCGCACACACCCCTCAATCAGTCAGCAGACATGGGTTAGAGCCCCGGTGCCAGCAAACCCGACTTCTCAATGAAGTGTTTGGCGTTTTCCCAGCTTCGTTCACGCACGAATACATCATTCAAGTCAGAAAAACAAGATTAAAGTGAAATGCAAGATCGGCTGATAACTTGGAGAAGTAAACGCGGCAGTGATTTGCCGGTTGTCCTTTTAGGGTATACTTGAGAGAACGGAGTATAACGTTCTTTTATAGACGGAGTTTTGATAGCAGTAAGTTTGATCTTCGCAAGGCTTTTTTAATCTACGACAAACAATTTTTAGTCCGTTCACGAAGAAAGAGAATGACAGAAGCAATATTTGACGAGCAAATAATCTAAATTGACTTTGAGTAATAGGTTTAAAAATGCTTGTCTTACATAATAGAGAGTAGACCTATGAATGACAGTTCGTTAAAAAATCTCGTTTCGATATAAGAAATGGGATTACCCTACAAAATGTTAAAGAGGATGGCAATGAGTACTGAGCACTCAATGGAATACAAAATCGTAATGGATATTTCTTAGGGGTTTGGGGTACAAAACCGGTGGCAGTCAGCGATGCAATCAGCGAGCCTTTTTGAATCTTATATTTGGAATTCAGCTATTTGTGTCATCTCATAAAACCATTTTGAAAGCACATCTTTTAATTTGAATATTCTTCATTGAGAAACTGTTGGTTATTTAGCACCTGTTCCTATTTTGGGTACTTCTGTACCCGTGCTTGGTAATACACTGACGCAACGACAGCTCATTTGACAGTAAAACGTTAGGTCAGATGAAAATATTATTTTTTCATTTTACTGCCAGGACTTATCAGTCTATAGTGCATATTATTTACGTTGAAAGTATAATATATTTTACACACGCGTTATGTGGCGAGCTTGGTTAACAATAGATCAAACCAATCGCTAAAATGACGATTCATAACTTATAGAAGAATTTCGAAGCGATTATTAAACGTGTGAGTCCACTTGTAGTAGCAGCACGTGATCTACAGATGTTGTAATCATCATGGGTATTGAAAATAGCTAAGGTCTGTCTCAGTACTCTACAGGGCCGACAATCCCCTGTTCGTGTTTTACTAATACACTCTTTGCCGGAGGGAGTTTAGACATGAATTATTCCCCATCTATATTACTCTCAAATGCTGAGAGTATAATGTGGGACCCCTCCAGACTTCAATCAAAACCCTTTCTTTCCCTTTTTCGTGGCATCCGTTTGTTTGATTTACATCGTTGAGTTGTAGTGCACGTCGAACAAGAGATCTATGTGTGCATGTTACTCGAGACCAAACGGGAAGACTGTATGGCAACTATTATACTATGCAAACAGCGTTGTGTGCGGACAGATTGTCGTACATGGTGGCCATGATACTGTACAAGTAGGCATGTTGTAGAGAAATAAATTATAGAAATGAATGTAAAGTGGATCTTAATATTCATTTACATATGCATACATACAACAACGACATGGTCGCAATGCGGACGACGATAACCATGTCAAACGTTCGCAGTACATTTCCACGCAATGTCCACTAGAAACTGTGTTAGATAGCGCCAAACACTGCAACATGAATAGCTTCGATAACGCTTAAGACATAAAAAAGTTTTGCATAGTTCAAAAACATTGGATGGCTATCTCTACAACGACCTTGATTATCAAGAGGTCACTCCAAATACCTAATAAAAACGTTATTTTATAAGGTCGTAAAAAAATTAAATAATTAAATTTTCTATTTTCAAATGTTGTTGTTGGTAGAGATGTTGGCTATTTCTATGTGTTTGGGTGATGATAACCCTGTCACCCTTCCCCCCCCCCAAACTCATTTAGAGGATGGGGTAGCCGCGAAATTAAAACCACGCGAAATTACAGATATTTCGTGATATCTCGAGAACGATGCAAAACATCTAAAAACTGATTCTAGACCAAATTGTGGTTTTGTTAGAACAATATAATGCAAGAAAAAATATTCAAATATAATAATTGGTGCGGTTTGTATGCATTTAATTAATCAAAATTCTAATAAAAAACTTAATTACCATCACATTACAATATTTTTTCTTGCATTATATTGTTCTAACAAAACCACGGTTCGGTCTAGAATCAGTGTTTTTTTACATCGTTCTCGAGATATGACGCAAAAACTGTAATTTCGCGTGGTTTTAATTTCGCGACTTTCCAATCCTCTTAAAAACAACCGGTATCATCCTTATTGTTGAAGAACAGTAACAAAAAAACAAATGTTAATCGGAGGTCTCGATCGGTTTTTATAGTGAGACGCGACACACGGACAGATATGTGATGCTTATACATACAACACACAACCTGTAGATACAAATACTATATGCACAGTGAGTAAACACACATCCCCCCCCTCCCAGGCATTGACTTGCTGACTCCCACACTATATCACTCCCTCCCTCCCTCATCTCTCTACAGAATCTGATGCACTATACCCTCAGTGTCTTCTACTAATGCAATGGCTGCCATTAAACTCGAGTCATGATGCCATCACTCCCCTGGGTAGCGCTAGTCCACAACTGTATTGACACAGGTACTCGCCATTGTTGGCTGCCGCCTCTGAGAGGGTGGACTGATTGGCCGACCATCCATTACAGTTCCTTATTGAGCAACGACACGTTAACGACGAGATTACAGGAATCCAGAACCTGGGCACCTCACGATATAAACGTTGTGATATAATTAACCTTAACTGTTTGAACATTGGCTAAATATATTCGGTGTTCTATAATAATATGTAATCAGTTATAAAGTTGAATCATTCGAAGACTGCAAAAATAATTTAAATATATATTACAAACTATTCGTTGTCTAGTTCGAATCATTGCGATATTAACGATTTATATTAATAAAATGTAAGAACGTTTAAATTAAGATGGTTTGGGCATGTGAAGAGGATGCAAATGGATAGGATCCCAAGACGAGACTTCGAAGCAGGGGAGGAAGGTAAAAGAAAAGTAGGAAGACCGAGAGAAAGATGGGGAAGATTGATCGAAGGAGACGCTGTAGAGCGAGGTGAATCGTGGAACCAGGTGATGGAATTGATCAAGCTGTGGGAGGACAGGAAAATGATGACGATGATGAAGAAACGCTGAGCCCGACAATCTCGGCAAAAAATTGTTTCGTGATAGATATCGGTGTGAAAAACACCACTCAACCCGATATTGTTGTAAATGAGTTTTTGATTATATTTTTAAAATGTAGGTTTATGTTAGCTGCTTTCATAGTTGACAAAATCTGTGACGATGAGTTCTAGCATTATGTAGCATTGAATAGTTGTTGTAGCACGAACACCCTGGGATTGAACATCGGCAACCTTATAGGCCAGAGCAGAGAAAGTTATTTTTTCAGAGTCGTTCTATGATAAGGCCGACGTCTGGCATAGAGATAAAAAAGGACAGTTTCATAAAAAAATATATAAATCAAAAGCTTATTTGTTGCAGGCATGGCTGTCTGCCAAATGTGCAAACGTGTAGTGAACTATACTTTAGTCCAAACTGATGTCCTGTCTGTACCGAACAGACAATGTGGCTGCCCCACGCGTCAGGCATCCCGCCCGACTTGACGGAGCTAGATTACACTTGCACCAGCGAGAGAACAAACACAATCCTAAAGCACGTAGACAAATAAAACCGCAATTACTCCGACGTGTTTACATTACACGAATCGATGTCGCGTTGAGTGGAAACTGCACCCGGCGTAGACAGACAGACAGACGGAGACGGAGACGGACAGACAGACAGACATACAAAGCAGAACAGGCAGGCAAGCAGGCAGACAGACAGACAAGAAGGCAGGCAATTAGGCAGACAGGCAGACAGGCAGACAGACAGACAGACAGACAGACTAACTGACTGACATGCATTCTGACAGACACGCGTAAGACAGAGGCAAGCACGCAGACAGGTAGGAAAGACAGACATGCATACAGACCAGTGTAAGGTAGACAGGCAGGCGTAAGACTCACATGCAAGCCGGCAGGTAGTTATAGACATGCCGACAGGCAAACAGACAGGCAGACAAACAGACAAACATATGTGCAGACAGACAGACATGCATTCTGTCAGACACGCGTAAGATAGACACAATTCAGAAAGACAGATAGACAGATAGACAAACCTACGGAGACAGTTAGACGTAAAAACAAGCCAGACGGATCCCGTTGGTTTGGACGAGACGACGGGACGCGCTTCACATTCTAGACCACGCTCACATCTCATCCTCCGTCTTATCAGAGTCATATATCGGCTTTGTCTTCTCGTCTTGTCAAACAATTACTCTGCGAAATGTCACCAACAACAAGCAGCGGAGATGGTTTTACAAGAATCACGTCGGAGATTGAATGCACAGGAAATACGAACAAATATTGCAATAAGAAACGTAAATATAACTATTCTCGAGAAATTTATCTAGGGCAAAAATATATTCATACTAAAAACAAATATGATCATGTAACTAACATGTTTTAAGCGTTCTGACCTATCGAGGTTATTATAGAACAAACATATGATATGAAATATCTTTGGTGGAGGCGCCGGGTTACAGAACCATGACAAAACTGTCCGTATTTGGGTAAATCTGGCCTCACATTTTTGGCACCACATTTTGAATCATCCTTGTGGATTAACAATAGGAAAAACCGAATATTTTTCGGAGGTCAAGTACGGTTTTTATTGTTAGACGTGACACATAAACGGATGAACAAAAGTGGTTCATATAGTAGAGCTTCACTCACTTAAATTGCAACCATAGTTGTGTAATTCATTTACTTTTTTGTCGTCCAATAGAAAAAAGTGTATATTCTGGAGAAGAGCTGAATTAACAGGAAAATCCACTTAAAATGCAAGTTTAAAACCGTCCATCTGCCAATTACAACTGTCTCACGCAATAAACCATGGAGGTGAGTGAAGATGTATAAATATAGTGAATACTGAGAACTCATCGTGGAGACAGTTTTTTTTTCTCGAAATTCTCATTAAAAAAATGCATGTATACAATAAACAATTTTTACGCTGGTATCACATTTTGTTACTATAGTTATGTTTGAGAAGATATCTTGATCGCACTAATGCCTTCGGAGACTGATACTTGAATACGTGTAAACCTGCGACGTATCTTCATAGCAGAAATACATTAACAAAATTTCCCCACTCAACAAGTATGTCTATCTTTTTAGTTGAAACTGATATGGGAACTCAATAAACGTTAAATAAGATGGATTATGTTTCGTTATTATTTTATTTCGCTGTTTCAGGTGATATTCAAGTTTCTTTTCCCATGCCGGTAACAACATGAATGATGAACTGTTTGAGAATACTGTCAGCCTTATCTGCAACATTCAACGCTGAAAAACATGGCTCGTCAAGTTCCGGCGAAACAAATTGCAACATCCAAGTTTCCAAGGGTACCCTGTTGAGTTTAGCTGCGATCAGCGCCCTACCCTACACCGAAGACAGCTGCCTTATCTTGCTAGTCCCGATCCATCATCCCCCTGACCCGCTTGCCGGAAGGTTTTTCACTTGACAATATCAGCAATTTTCTTTGCTTAAGCTCTTAATTAAAAAGATGGTGGAAGTAGTTTTAAGATAATATGTTGTTTGTCAAAAAGTTTTTTAATTTCGTCTAAACGCAAATAAAGTGTAACCAAGATTGTGTTCATATTCCCTTGTGAGTTCCGTATATTGTATATGGATACCGTGCAAGCATTCAAATAAGCAATTTTTTTTAGAATTTGAACCAAAATACACATTCTAGTGTACGGTATTGACACTTGGTGGTTCAAAACATGATAATATATTTATTGTTTAACACATTGATGCGTTATAGGTTGCTAAAAAAGGGCATTGCCCCATTCACATTTAGTGTCTAGCAACCTACTCAATACTAATTGTAATACATTGCAATTACATTAATTAAAAATGCATTATACAAAAATAAAAAAACAATGTGGGTATAGACATGTGAAAAGTGAGAGTGGTGAAATTATGTCGAACATGAATGGTATTTAGTATGAATTATCAGGATACATCAGTAAAGTAGTTTTTTAGTGCAAATCATTCCATAATCTGCAGCTCCGAAAGTAATATCCATGTTGATAGGACGAAGTTCTTGCCTGGGGAGGTTTCATTGTGACACCACGTCCGCGTACTCTCTTCCACGATTGCAGATTTGAATCTTTGACCTTTTTTTAATTTTAAATTTGACTTTTACAAATGGTGGAGGTGCCGGGTAGCCTACGGTAAATTTGTCTTTTACAAATTGTGGAGATGCTGGGCCGCGGGGTTTCATTGTTCATTATTGATTATACATTATCAGCCCTTTCTGGCCACACATTATAAATAGTAAGTCTTCTACTTTGATGATATTCATTTTTGTTTTGTTTGACAATAATAAAATGTTGGTATATATCGATATCTATGTCGAAATTTTCGAGCTATAAATACGGTTGTTTTTGTTGGCGCCATGAAGGTGCTGTGCTAACATGTGCTGCATGGTGGAAACGAGTTTCTAGCAGCACTTCCGTGACGTCACAGCCAAGATGGCAGCGCCCACAAATCTCTACTAAAACTACCGTATATAGTTAATTGAATGATATGCCATAGCCCACAGTCCTAATCAAACAATCGAGTTGACGTAATATGACCCTATGGCTATAGCCATGCATTTATTTATTTTTTACTTGAGAATTTAGGTTTCTGGGAAGAGTTATTGTAATAGTTTCAAATTATATTCAAATTTACTAAACTAATATTGTAAGACTATTTGTTTTCATGTAGACTCTAAAGAAATGTAGCAACAGTTCTAAAATATAAGTATAGATATAAGATAGGATAAGATATAAGATAAGATTTATATAGACATATAAATTCAAAATGTGAAAATGATTCCGTTAAACAATAATATATATACTACCTGAATATACAGTAATAATAGTGATGTGTGTATTGTGTTCTTATGGTCAGGTTAATAATGAGCGAGCGTAGTGAGCGTCTCCACTTGATTCTTATGGCTCGAATGTCTGTTTTTTTTTTGTTTTTTTTTTGTTACTGCTTCGATACAGGTCGCACCGTTTCTCTGATCGACCTGAAATTTTTACACATGTACATACCACCTAGGCGGGTTGCTGTATAGTTTTTGAACAAAATCCGATCGTTGGTTATAAAAAATAAAAAAATAATAAAAAAAAAATAAAAAAAATGTTCCGATCGTTATGAAATTTTGCAGGGTCAATAAGTACAACATTCTCTCCTATTTTCCAAATTTTCAGCTAAATCGGTCAAGACCTTAAAGACTTATTGGTAATCATAATTCGAAAAATGATGTTAAAAAATTAAGGAGGCAGTGAAGATACAAAGATACACTTTAGAAGGCATGACGTGAATTAGTACAATGCAAAGATGTTGGAATAGTATACACACACATAACAAAAACTTGTAGAAATACAGCCAAACCTTACACACTCAAAAGGAATGAGATCTAAAAAAAGGGCCAAGCTCATCTACCCTTCCACATTTGCGCATTCTTAATTCATAAACGTACAGTGTCCCATAACAGCATCCTCGAAAAGCTTGGCAAAATAGAATTTGCGATTATTAATTTAAACGTAATAGTTTATCCAAGTTCTTTTTTTCTAATTAATTTAAACGTAAACATGCAAATTCTATTTTGCCAAGCTTTTCGAGGATGCTGTTATGGGACACTGTACGTTTATGAATTAAGAATGCGCAAATGTGGAAGGGTAGATGAGCTTGACCCTTTTTTTAGATCTCATTCCTTTTGAGTGTGTAAGGTTTGGCTGTATTTCTACAAGTTTTTGTTATGTGTGTGATCTCATTACTTTTTCAAGTTCCATTACGAAATTATTTGTTAAAATATAATATTTTTATCAAAGTTGATTTAATTTTTATGGTATT
This sequence comes from Sweltsa coloradensis, assembly GCA_024449915.1. Classification (NCBI taxonomy): domain Eukaryota; kingdom Metazoa; phylum Arthropoda; class Insecta; order Plecoptera; family Chloroperlidae; genus Sweltsa; species Sweltsa coloradensis. Next base: position 129,596 of record JAMZAV010000399.1, on the reverse strand, counting down.
AGCAATAACAATAGGATGTAAAATATCTAGGCCCGGATTCATGTACATCATGGGTATAGGTGGTATAACCATGGTATAACGACGGTATAAGGACTGGTTAAGTCTAGGCAACTCACATCCAATTAAAACTTTCCCATGTAACAACAAACGCACAACTAATGTTATTTTACACCTATTTCACTGCATCCACAGCCATGTAAATCATCAGATAATCAAAAGAATATTGAAAATTTTCACCATCTTTTGTTTTACATTTTCATTAAAAGTGACAGGATATTGCGCGAGTTTATAAAAAAAATAAAATAATAAAGGCTTATTATTGCCGTAAATTTTTGAATAGCCTAGGACTATCATACAATTGTTTATCTGCATTAGGCTTTTAGTAATCAAAACTGGTTATTTGTGCGGAAAGTGTGTCAGAAAAAGGTTGTGCTGGCCTAGGGTTGGCTAAGAAGGCCTAGGGCTTGTCAAACATGTAATGTAAGTACTTATTTTATCTAGTCCATAGCCTAATGGAACTTTAGACCTACACTGTTGTATTATAAATAATTTTCTACATCTGGGCCTAGGCCAGGGACGGTTTCTGATTTGTTTTATGAGAGTATAATGACACCTTTTCTCGTTCCACACAAAGAAGAAAAATTTAAAATGTCCGCTATTTGTTTACGTATCGCACTTTCCCGCCTAACTCTGCTTGTACCGTCAACAAGTGTCAAGTAACTATAGTTACTTGTTGATTGTATGCCTAGTGTATAAGGCTTATTTTAAAACCTTTATTTGGAAGCCTTCCAGCAAACTTTTTCAACTTTTTTTTTTAAAAGAGACTATATTACTATAACCTTAATGTCCATGTAAAATATGAACATTGTAGCCCCACCCGTCTGGTCAGAATCGCGGGCCGATTGAAACTGACGAATTAGATGTTAGCAGTAGCAGTAGCAGTAGCAGTAGCAGTAGCAGTAGCAGTAGCAGTAGCTAACATCCTTAAAGTGATTTTGAGCATGTTTCAAGCCATTTTTTCACCAAGAAGGAATAATCGTACCCCAATAAAATTTGGCATGTGTTGTCAGGTACCTAAATCCCCTCGATTGTGATAGTTTTCAAGTTCACATCACGTTACATGACGGCTGGGTAACACCTCGAAATCACCCCAACTCTGCTTGGTGTATAAGGTGCTTGAGTGTGTAGCGCACCGCGGCTTGGCTGCGGCGCCCTAACGGGCACCTAGATAGTATACAATGTCAATATCCAGTTAGGCCTACACTGTGTGGTGGGCCTTATGGGAATGTCGTACTTGGGTCATGTTGCACGTACCGGTGCTCGCTCAACAACGCGTCCAACTGAGCGTTTTCCTAGTAATGTTTGAACATACGTACGAATATACTATTGACTTCCGTTACAATAATGATTATATTAAGCTATTTATACGTACGCGTTTAACGCAAAACGACTGACATCAATATAGTCTCTTAATTGATAAATAAATAATATATATTGAAAATGCGTCTCCAGATTAAACGTCGTAAATAACCGCGACATCAATAAAAACTAATATTTTCCCACTGTACAGTACAGACATCGCCCTAACAGTATTGCCAACTGTGGGTGGTCCGGATCCAAGGTCTGAAACGTATAGCCCCTTAAACCGCTCCTCATACATGAATCTCCTGGCAAATTTAATTATTCTTGCCGTGCTTGGTCGGCCGCTTGGACAGAAGAAATACACCCTGAGGGGATGCTCGGTCAGGGGGGGGGGGCGGACTTTGATCTCGCCCCAGCGGTAACAAGCTGGAAGAAGCACAGACACAGACGCCGTCGAGTTTCATTTTATTCACTTTATTCCTCCACCCCGCGTATCATTGATAACAGTAACTTGAACCGGCCAAAGAAAGAAACGCAACATCTTTTCAAAATCAAATTATAATTGGCATAAGCCCTTGTACTCCACTTGTTTCCAAGGGGTTTCTCTCAAACATAACCAGCTTTAGGGAAACTCGATTGCCCTGTCTCGCATTGCCCTTCTTCGACCAATCACTGTGCATAGCAATTAAGATCTAAGTCTCGACGGTACGGTCATTAAGGGAGTTAAGCCATTCAACATGGCTAGACTGAAGCTTGTATCTCTTTAAAATGAAAACCATGTTACATCGTGAGTTGAATTTAATTCGTGTACACCGTGTTTTAACACTAAGCTAGTTGAATATGGTTACCACAACGATAAAGATATTTCGTATTATTTACCTCCACTTGCGAAATATATTGCCCTAACTATATCAAACTGTAAAACATAGTTATAAATAAAATAATTATCAGCCTCATGGGAACTCTCAGGCATATTACAGTCTTCTTTTAATTAATGACCAAATAAAACGTATTGGTGTGAGGTAAATTTAAACCGTAAATTAACATTAAAGGAAACTGAATACTTCGAAATTGCCCTCGTAGCATAATGCACTATATAGGTACGCTACAGTGGGGATTTCCAATCAAAGACACAAAAACATAGTATGAAAAGTAAAATTTGAATTATACAATATATTCTTAAGCTAACCCAACTAAAGATACGTGTATGTGCATTGTATTGTATTATATGTACTGTACTGACGATCGTATAGTTTCATATCGTTTGAATAATAATGTGTTTAAAAAATTAAATTTAAAATTTGTACTTGTAAAACTTGTATTGTAAATAATAATTAAACTACACAAAGTTTCAATGCCAATTACATATGACATTTAATATAATTGACATTTAAAACCCATTTTTAGGTTAATATTTTATTAACAATAACAAATATGAAAAAATGTTAAGATAATGATGATGAGTTTTGTTTTATTTTTCGGGTCTTCCATTGAGGTGAGACGATGTTGAAACAGTCTTGCGAAGATTGTCAACATATTATATAAAAAATAATAATAATAATAATAATAATAATAATAATAATAATAATAATAATAATAATAATAATAATAATAATAATAATAAATATTTGTATAAATCTAGCTATACGTACTAACATCACAACTACAACATTATTGTACATCTGTTGAATCCTATCACTTTCAGCCATCTCATCTGAACATCCAGTGCTTTGAAATCGCACGCTTTTTAGACCCCCCCCCCCACCCCCCTCTAGCAAAACTCAAGATTCATTCTCCTGCAGCACAGCAACATTACCTAACTGCATACTAACCCCCTTCTTAAAGCTTTCTAGGCTCTAGAGCACCTTAAATCCCGTTGTGATTTATGCTCTGAAAACAAAGCCGAGGCATGCGCACCGTTGCAACCTAGAATAAGCTCTTGGGATATTGTCATCATCTTAAGTTTCAGTCTAAGAGATATATGTATTATGAATAAAACAGCACGGGATATTTCTTCCGGCCCCTCGTAAAATGCCATGTGATTTACCGCTCAAAACTCCAAAGTAAGGTATCTTACTGCGAGTTATGGTGAAAATATGCGTTTCGTTTGGTAAGATATTCAAAGACATTGATGCGTGTGTACAGCGTTACCGCGGTCCGTTAGATAGTGTTATCAACCACGAGTTATAATTCAAATGGTTAAAATAAAACACCTGTGGTTCTCGCCTATAGGTGGCGGGTATAGACCACAATGTATGGTAATGTAAACAAGCGACAACCCAGAACAATAAAACAAAGAATGTCTCAACTGAAAGACATATTGTGCTTCAATACGTTATGGCACACAGTGCAAGATAGACAGTAAGGCATACACATATTACAGTACAGTACAGTTTGAGTGCAATAAGTTTTTAAGGTGTGTTCTCTTGCTTATTTATGGTGGTATTAAAATGATAATCTTCTATTTCCGGAACGCTGGAAGAATTTTGCCATGGTTTATACGAAGGGAATCAGACTTAAATTTCATTTATTTTTGCACCAAACATCGCAATAATAATACCTACTTCATATTTCGCAATTCAATCCAAATTAAACTTCACAATTTATAAAACTCTGAATTTACCAGGAATAATAAATCAACTCTCATAATGTAGATTGTACAAGATTCTCTCACACTAATTGTCGGCTACGTTTAAAACTGCTTCATTACCATGAACATATTCCAGTCTTCATCTGATCTTGCATGAGCGAACCCCATAAACTTGTTGGGTTGTTTCATCTTCCGAAAAATGTAATGTACAATAGACAAACTGAGACCTGAGATGGGTGACCTGTGAATAGATGTACAACAAAATAAATGAGACGTGCCACGTTCTTTTACGCAATGAAATAAATATTTTTCTTATGCCAATATGTGATATACTTTTTAGATTTTTTATCGTTCCAAGATCTTACGTTATTGTGAATATAATGGATTTGACTCAGATGAAAAATAGTTGAATGCATCTTTTATCATGAACGGACGATAGCCACAAAAACAGGTGTCCATAGCAATGTGCGTCCAGTTCTTCTATGAAATAACGAAACAATTTGTAAACACAATTGAAACTGACATGGTGATTCAAAATACAAATGTCCCCGATTTGGCAGATTTGTTCGCTCGAACGAATTTATGTAATAAAAGAATCAATCTTGGACTATGATCATAAAACGATGCAGTAAATCGATCAAGATTGTAATACTTGGCGTGCGAGTGGCTTAGATTGCCAATATCTCCCCCGCCCCCGACGTTGCATAAGAAGGAGGGGGGGGGGACGATGTGTAAACGAGCAGGAAGGGACGTTAGATTGCACGGTCGTTTGGGGCTCCTGACAGCCTCGCTACAGATTGACTCATTTCAATGGTAATGTGTTGGAGAGCGTCCTCGCCAGCTGTGCACGTCCACACCACGTGGGCCCTTGCGGTCAGCTGGGCGCGCCTCGTTCTCGCACTGGTGACAACTCGTAAACCGTACGACGCTCATAAAACATATAACCGTATTTTACATCAAATGAATGATAAACACATCAATGTTAGGTCAAACATGCGTCCCAAACAAAAAATTCGATATCGAGTGAATTGGGCCTGTGCGAACGTTCGAAATTCGAGCTTGTACTCGAACTTTTAAAAAAAGTTCGAACTAGGGGGGAAATTTTCAGAGTTCGTTTTTTTTACTAATTGAAGTGGTGTGAGGGTATTCATAATTTTGACAAAGTCAAGAAAAGGTTCTCGATTTACACTGGTACAAATTTAAAAAGAAAATTTGATGGTCGAGGGGCTGGTCCAGAAGTTACATACTTCCTTGGTGGAGGTGCCGGTCCAGACAAATCACTATTTCTCCTTCCATATTTTAAAGACAAAATCAAGGCAAAATGTATTCTAGCTAGATCATTGGAAAAGCCATTAATGTCGTTATCGGTAGAGCCATTATAGCCCTACCGTAGTGTCATAATATCTAACATGTTATATATTTAGGTGAACGATGTTTAAACCCTTTGCCATCCAACATCTTCCTCAACTAAATAATGGTAATTTATGTTGGGCTCTTTCTTATCGCATAATTTGTCCTTGCATGTACATGCGCGGGCTGTTACAGTACAGCTGCATAAGTTTTCTACCTCGAGTGGGGGGTGTGGGGGTGGGGGCTGTGGCCAGCTATGTGGGGGAGACTTGAGAATACTTCTGACACTTCCTGTACGAGGTTGGCAAGGGGTTACTTGCGCCAAGCATCGCTTTGTCACGCTTAAACATGCATGCAATATGTATGCTGCTGCCTGCATCTAGGATTACTCTACAAAGATGACATGCAAATTAATTAGGAACCGCTAATTTATAGCAGGTCGCAGCCGCACAGGCTTTGCGGTTCTCTACATATAGCTCTCGCGCGGTAACCACACAAACGGTTATTAATTTTGTTTCGCATTTATACATTATCCTCAGCCATTTAACATTGTGTCAAATGTTTAGTTAATGAAGAACCGCCATAATTTATTATTACATTCCAATTGTTTGCATTAACTTATGTCGTTGTATTACCATCGGTTCATAATTTTCATTTAATCAGTAAAATGGTATGTTAGACAACCAGACGTTTTGTTTTATCAGTACACCAAGAGCAATAGAATTTGTGTTGTCAATCTATCGTGAAGTAAAAAATAAGGCCGATAAACATTGGTTATAGATTGATTATTGAACCAACAATGCAGTGGACGAGTTGAATTTACTCGATCCCAGAACTAAACAAATGTTTGTTTTCTTACCGTGGGAATTAAACCTTGTTATAGGGTGCAATGTATATGCCCTTCTTCAGGTGTACTAGGATGTTGCGGATAGGACAATTGTGAAGGGAAGTCCGAGGGCTATTTTTAAGAAGACTCAATCCCTTACATTCGCATTAACGACTGAGAAAAAACTGTGAAAAAACTGCAGTCAGGATTTCCGGTCTCGACGGTAATACGAAAGAGGAATAAAATATTAGATTGTGATACGGTATTACACTGTTTGCATGCAGAACCACAAGAACTGAACAAATACATCGATCAAGGTCGTTAAAAGCGAAACACCGAAGGGCCTATTTAATTGCTCAAACAACAGTTGTCGATCTAAAGTGACTACTTTGTAAATATAAGAAATTATGCTAAAACATATCAATCGACATTAAAAACTTACTAAAGAGGCCACCAGTGACACACAAAAGTGTTCTGCTATCGCGCTGCGTACGAGTTTTTCTAATTACAAAGTTATCGCTGTCGATCGACTTTTGCCACACCATGGTCACACGAGTTAGTAAATATAGACACCCTGGTTTTGTCGTAAGTAGGACTTGCAATTTAGTTACATGTCTGAACAGTATGAAATAAAGCAGAAGAAAACTACTTAATCATAATTCAACCAAGTAACGCCGTAGAAACGATCTAGAAAACTATATTTAGATTTGTGAAGCAAATCACATTCACAGCGTGCTCTTTACTTATCTCACACACGCTAATTTCGTACCCTCTTTGAAGTTCTCTAATCTGCCGGTTTCGAATTTCAGACGACGTAATCCACCACAGCCCTCTTAGTACAGGCCAGTTAGACAATTTTTGGGCAAAACCCAGACATTTAATGTTCCTCAAATATTATTGCTGGAATATGTTCAGGGGATGTCCCTGATCAAAAAACTCAAGTTCCCAAAAAATCCCACTTGGGGAAAATCCGCCATCTTGAAAAAACTCCGCCATGTTGTATTTCGCAGATTGTTTGCTCTAAACAGGTGATCTAAGTGACCAAATGACTTGTTTTTTTTCTTGTTATTATTTGCAACCCTTATTGATAGAAATAATTGTCATAGGAAAAAATCCGCCATCTTGAAAAAAATTCCACCATTTTAAATTTTTGGTTTTTCTGCTTTAACAGGCAAATCAAGTGACCTAAAGACATAACATAATTTCCTCTGTTATTATTAACAACCCCTATTGATAGAAATAATTAAATTTCATCTGCCTTCCTTAATAATAACCAGAATTTTTACTATATTGCAAATCATTGCCACAAAAATAGCAACCAGCAAGTTCAATGTTATTTTTGCAGTTAAAAGTTTCCAACCAAGAAATGTATGAATTAAAAACTTATTGCGAGTATCAATTAGTTTCAATTAAAAGTTTCATAGAACATCACTTACTTAGTGGTTTCCCTTGAATTCACCATCATTCAGCAGTCACCGTTGTTCCATCGAAATGTCGTACCAAGAGTTTTACAGAAAAATAAATAACTGCTGTTCCTAAAACATTTTTATCGTGTTCCTTGTAGTATTAAGTAAATTATAAACCCTCCCCACCCCCACACATTTGTCCTTGAAATTAATTAAGCCGACGACGCCTCTTAACTGGTGACATAAGACTTTTGCCATCATTATCATTTTCACTGTCACACTTAGTAACGATTGACTCCTGGCGGCTTTACCCATGGCCGGGGACTTTCTGAAGCGACCCTTGCCAAATGGGTGCATTCAATTTGCCAGCATCGACAAAGGTTATAGATCTTTTGGAAGAGTTCTGTGGAGTCATCCTAGCCACATCCGAACAGCACGTCGAGATGCGCATGTCCCGTCAAAGACGAGACACCCAAGACACCACAAAGATGCAAGAGAGGCTACATCTCCACAGCCCCTTCCAGCGTGTCTCACCTCTGCTTGTGTCTCTTTTAAACGATGTGGTGGCAACAGACAAGTGTCAATTGCGACTGTGCTAGCTAGAGATGTGAAATTAAAGTCCATGAAGGCAATGGTTGGGAAACCGTTCAATAAAATTTTACCTGAAAATGCAAGCGAAGGTTAAATTTATGGCAACCATCTTAAATGGTTTCCAGGTCCGCAATGATGTAGTCCACATCAATCCTACGCAGCTCTTCCACCAAATGTTGTGCATCGTCCGGACTGACGAGGAGCTTGCAGAGTATCTAACCTTCGAACTGGCAGCAAGACCACCTACACTTTTTGACGAATTCTCTTTAAACAAGGGGACAAAGTCCACCCTCTTCAGGCCTCTGCAAGAAATTTCTCCAGCTGAACAAGACCTTCCCCAAATGTAGCCGCATTCGTCATCGATGGGGGTCATTTGTTGCGCCGCGTTGTGTGGATACGACACTCTACGTACAGGCAGATATGTCAACAGTATGTGTCGTATGTAAAACGTCACTATAGCTAAAAAAAAAAAATCAACTAAAGTTCAAACCATGGTGGTATTTGACGGCTACCAGAAGCCGTCGACATAACACACGAAGCATGTCCGGCGATGCCATGGATCATCTTCAGTAGATGTCGTTGTTAAATGGATATGGGTTCCCCTCAATCCTGCTATCCTGCTGATTGGGTGTGGAAACTTGAGAATGGACAACTGACGCCAATCCCAACACTTAAGGCTCCAGCACCAGATAAACTACTCAGAAATGTATCATGCAACTGTAAAACTGGCTGTGAGCGCCCAAATTGTAAATGCCAAAAAATGGACTAACTTGCTCCAGCATGTGTGGCTACTGCACGGGATATGGTTGTTTCAACTGCGCTCCCGCTTTAGAAGACGACGAAAACGTTGTAGACGACGTGATGTCGCAAAATTAGTTTGACAGTGAAATTGATAATGATAGTGATGGTGATGGCGAGAGTCTTATGTCACCAGGTAGGAGGCGTCGTCGGCTGAATTCATTTCAAGAACAAATGTGTAGGGGGGATGGTTTAGTAACTTACGTAACAGTACAAGGAATGCGATAAAAGTGTTTTAGGAACAGCAGTTATTTCTTTCTTTGTAAAACTCTTGGTACGACATTTTGATGGAACAACGGTGACTGCTGAATGATGGTGAACTCAAGGGAAACCACTAAGCAAATATAAGTCATGTGCACTAAGTAAGTGATGTTCTATGAAACATTTAATTGAAACGACTTGATACTCGTAATACATTTTTAATTAATGTAATGATTTATTTGGCTATGTCATTATACCCATTGAAGACGACTGAATAATTGTCGAAATATTGTTTCACATAGTTTTCTTTATTTACAAGTGCAGTGTACAGTCCAAATAAATCAAAACATAATTAACCTTTAGGTTTTACTGCTCATAAAGTTTCATTATTACGCTATATTAACGTTTTTAATTGGTACATTTCTTGGTTGGCAACGTTTAACTGCAAAAATAACATTGAACTTGCTGGTTGCTATTTTTGTGGTATTGATTTGCAATATAGTGAAAATTCTGGTTATTATGAAGGTCAGATGACATTTAATTATTTCTATCAATAGGGGTTGTAAATAATAACAGAGGAAATTATGTTATGTCTTTAGGTATCTTAAATCGTCTGCTATAGCAGAAAAAACAAAAATTCAAAATGGTTGAATTTTTTCAAGATGGCGGATTTTTTCCCATGACAATTAATTATTTATATCAATAAGGGTTGCAAATAATAACAATGGGAAAAAAATCAAGTCATTTGGTCACTTGGATCACTTGTTAGAGCAAACAATCTGCAAAATTCAACATGGCGGAGTTTTTCAAGATGGGGGATTTTCCCCAAGTGGGATTTTTTGGGAACTTGAGTTTTTTGTTCAGGGACATCACCTGAACGTATTCCCGCAATAATATTTGAGGAACATTAAATGTCCGGGTCAAAGTCTAATTTGCCTGTACTATCTATATTTACCCTCGTTTGGTCAGCGTGCGGTGGTTCCAGCCATGCATGTTCTGTTCACCCTAGTTCTGAAAACCTCCACAGGTTTGATTTATTACTGGTCCAGGCGTTGACCATTCAGCGAGCCAGCGATGTATCGCAATTTACTAATTATTGTCCCCTCGCATTCACAATGTACTCCTATCCAGTACACAAAGCACACAATAATATATTGGTCGTTAAAGCTCTGCTTAAAAGCTTCGAGTAGTTTGCATATCCGACAAGGGTGTGGACGATATTGAAATTTATATCCCGTAAATAACCGAAAAACGTGGCTTGATAATATAACATTATTCGGTATTCGATCTGCTAAACACTTCAGCGTATAGACAAAGAACGGGAAACAAGGAACCGTTTTTGTGGGGGGATAAACTGAGAAGGGCTGAATTATTGGACAATTTTATTTAATCCCCTTAGCTCGCCCACGTTGTAGCTAATGTCGCATAATGTGTTTGTAATTGTAATTAACACGTATAGGAATGCTAATTGCAACAGATACGTCACGATAGCCCGAGCTGTAGCACTACGCACTCGCAGTCTGTATCAGACAGGCAATGAACCATTACCCAGATATGGGATATAGGGCCGGAGGAGATAATTGTCTGGTGATTGGTGTTCGATACATTTATAATCCCAGTTCTACTTTCTCGAGTTACGCACTTTATGGTCGCAGTTTACTTCCGTGTAGTAAGTGGTCCTTCATTTTCATAAATTATTTTATTTTATTATTTTTTTTAGTTATTATTACTTCCATAAAAAGGTACTCAGGAACGGAAGTGTACACTGTAAACTACGTACGCGAGATACGGCGTATTCCAAAAAGTAAATAATCTCTCTATACCTAAACAAAATTCAGGGTATACGCTGGGTATAATGTTAATTTGTTTGTGTGAGAATTTGTTACAAATCTTTTTAATTTGTTATCAAAATAATTGTATTACTCGAAAAAAACAAAATCGTTGTTAGACGAGTGAGCGAGTTATGTGCGAGTACATTCCATTTCCTGGCCCTGCATAAGGCTGGATCCAGCATGGGTCTTTCCTCCTTAGCCTGTCGTAGGAGCATAAAGTGGCGCATTATGGCCTTACATTTGACGCGCCCTTATACCAACTAAACTCAAAACCGTAACGTTTATACCTTAGATAATATCAATCAACTTAAATGCAAACGTTCCCGGATACTCAACACATGACTCGCTCACTCGTCTAACAACGACTGGCGTTTTCCTAGTCTAGTTGGCTAGGGTGCCTTTATACCCGGAATGTTGGAGACCCGCGGGTTCAAACAACGGTCGGGATAGATTTTGTTATTTCTAGACTAGATTATTTTACTATTTCTGGAAAAGTATAGAACATGTTTTGAAATGCATACAATACTATCTATGGAAAACATATCCAGTCCAAAATACGATAGTAATGATTGCAATTGTTCACTCAATCTCCGAGTGGATTTTAAGGTAACCTTGAGCGTGTAAGATTCGATTCACCTTGGTCACTGCATGCAAACATGATTTGATAACAATGATTTGTTCAAAAACAAAAAACATTGTCGTTAAATTAAATGTGACATTCTCAGTCTATTTTTTAATTATTATTTATTGCGAGTTTAATTTAAAAATCGTAACGGATTTTGCTCAAAATGTTAACTGCACGCTAAATACTTGTACCGAATGTCTGTTTGAAATTTCAGCGCAATTTGTTTTTCCGTTTGGCCGTTCTGCAGTGAAGTCACTCACTCACGAAAAGATCTTGTGCCGTTTGAGTTGAATTGTAGACTTCAGTCGCTGTGCTCCCTCTTCTAATAAATACATTGTTGAATATTACTGATCCAAAAATGTACTTAACTATTGCTGTGTCTGCATGTATGTAATTAGATTTATTTAGCTGTCCTCCTTTGTAAATCAGTTTTGAAACTGAATAGACGTTAAAAAATGTGTATTATAATTAAAAAACAGGTCTTAAACTCGTTTAAATACTCCATCACACTTTAAGAATCGAAAACATTTCCGGGACTGTGCGCTTTGGACCCGCATTGGCTGGGCTGGGGGTCTCCGCCCCCAAACCTCCCATATTGTAGAAATCATGTAGTACTTTACCTGGAAAAGAGCGAATACCAATAAATAATTTTTGGAAGATATGTTGTGTCCCCCAGCCCTCGAAAAAGATCGTCGAACACCCATTTAGGCTATTATTTTAGAAATTATCCACTGAAAATTATTAAATATTGTAAGAAGAATTATAATAAAAATATTATAATGGTTTTCCGGCAGAACATGGATTCTGATGTGAGACTTGAAATCTTGCGAAAATAAATAATTGTATTGTATGTGATTCAAGTCTGTATTAAATTTAAATGGACACTAAAAAAGCGTGATAAAATAAATATTGCATGTCAGTCTTCGGTGAACAACATTATCGACATCACCGTCGGACACGGCACAAAGTTCGAGATAGAGCCGACCAGAGAGCGGTGGGAACTGTGATCGCAGCGCCATCTCTCGGCGTTCTTCTGAAGCTCTAGCGGTGACAACCTGCAGTGCCGGGAGGCTTGAAAGTGTGAATGAATGAGCGATCGCTTTCAATCTCAGTGTTGCGCAACCTACGCTAATGATAATACAACGAGAGTCGCTGGTTCAGATCAGTGGCTAACACTACAACGTGTGATGCTTTTCGGCTTACGCGGCGAGATTTGTAGGGGTCCGAATACGTTCAGAAGGAATAATAATGCCTGGAGATGCGTCCAGCGCATAGGCATATGTGTCCAACAAGGAAAAAACTAATACACACACATACACACAAACTAGGGTTTGGTGATAAGAAATACATTTTTGTACATGATTTTTTAAGTGATTTCAGCCAATTTCTAAGATTCTGATCAGAATGTATAGCTGCCGGGAATCAACGGTTGTGAGCCTCCTATATAAAGCCGGCGCCTAGATGTATGTTTGGTCTGCATTGGGTATAGAAAGAGTAGCTCAATGGAAACTTAAAGAACCCCCAAAAAATTTGTTTACCACATATTCTGTCCCAAATTCCGCTTATCAAGAATGGCCCTTTATATAACATCGTGTCTTAAAACGGTGTACAAATATACACTCATCCAAACACGCAAAAATATGTAACTTATTCCAAAATCACACCCTTTCTTGGTAATAAGCTTTTTTTTGACCAAACCACTTGCCCAAATTTCAAAACAAAAATATAGGGTATTTACAGAAAAGGCTGTAAAGTACGTCAATAATGGCCAATATTTTTTTGATCAAAATCCTCCAAGGTCACGGTGCATAAAGATATAGTCCCCATCCCCATGTTATTTCTTATGGAAGATTTTTGCCGATGGGACCTAGCTCGAAAAATTGACACTTTTAGTGGGGTCATGGAGGACCCAATAATGTTTCTGTTAACTCATAAATTCATAACGTCGTTCATAACTAGTTAGCCAGAAAGAAATGCATATTTTAAGTTTAGCGGGTGAATACCCCACATTATCGTACGAGTTCATAATTTTCAACGCATAATGTTGTTTCCTTGCGAAACATTGAACCTCGAAAAGGTGTGTGCGGGGGAAAATCGCAATATAAATCATAAAACACATACAAATATACTTGTATAGTTAGTTGTCAACGGTGTCGTATAAATCGTATTGTTGCCACCGTATCCAGCTCCAACGCATATTAGTGTGTTGTTCTACATACTTTCATGGAGTATGCCCACGAGAAGCTGGTAACATAAACAAGTACAACGAGTTTTACAACGATTATGTTTTAATGTCGCAAATTACCATAATATACATTTTAAACAACAAGACAATTCGTAACTTTTGCTACCTTATATCGAAGTTTTTTATACATATAATGATTGATAAAATTGATTAAGGGGTGCTGACAGTATATGCTGCTATGCTGCTATAGTTGAAACTACAAAAACATTTATTATTAATGCAATTGCTAATGAATGGGGAGATGTGTTTGTATGGGCATATGGCATAAGCTTCCATTTACATAATATTACTATGCATGCGATGTCGGTCGTCGATGCCACTGTTCGATTGAGATTAGCCATGCTGGTGCCATGCGTCGAGCTAGCAACATGGCTAGTGGCGTATCCAATAGCCAGATTGCTTTATAATGTAACTCCATATTCAATTATTAAATAGAACGAGAGAGAGATTGATTGATTTCTGACTTCATTGTAGGCGGGATTAAGGCCAGCTAGGCCTTTGTTACATCCAACCTACGCAATATTATACTATAGAAATGTATATACGCGCTAAATATTTTATACATCAAGAGAGAGAAGCAAGGATATTGAAAACAAGTGTATGAACTAAGGAGGTATATTATATTGCTTTTATACTGGTTTAAATAATAATCCTTTCACTACAACCAGATAGTGAAATAATTATACAAACAACACCGGTCAGCAGAGTACAAGACTACTGGCTACCTGTATGAGACGAGATAAGATGCCTATCTTGATGTTCGATGAAAGTGAATGTAATCTTTACATTAACTTTCATTCTAATTCATAGATGTATTTAACATTTATGTCATTCATTAGGTAGCTATAATATAACGTCTAACTGTAACATTATAGAATATCAAACGTGATAAAGCAGAAATTATTGTAGGTGAGGTTCCATAAAACAGACGCATTTTGTGTGGAACTTGAAAGATGAGGAGATGCGCAACTGACGTCCTTATGCACAATATTATCATCATTGTTCGTGGAAAACATGTCCAGTGACCAGTCTCACCTGCCCAAATTTTTCGTTAGTTTACATAAGACGATGAGTGATGATAGATGAGGGTGAAGCAGTGGCGGATCTAGGACATAACCATGGGGGGAGGCGATTCGCGCGTGCATGTACATCCGTGGGAAAAGCACGGGGGGTATGGAGAGCCCTTTTTGAAATTCAGGTTTTTAGAGTGCGTTTGGTGCGTTTTAGAAAAAAGTGATGGGTTGAATGCAATGCCGTAACAATGTAGTTTGTTTGCGTCAATTTCTGTTGTCGTCATGTCGAGCCTACAATTGATTGGTGACCATAATTCTCGATTTAAGCTTATGTGGAAGGCGAAAATTTTTGCAAAGGCCTAAAAACACATTTAAAGATCGAAAATAAGATACAGATGTCATAGTGATAATTGACTAAGGAATGAAAATTGGAACGTCATGGGGTCATGGGGGGCGCCCCCCCCCCTTCCCAGTATCCGCCCCTGGGGTGAAGGACAATTACAAAAAAAAGTCCTCCTAATGACATACGCTTCGGACCTGCGTCAGTCAGCTACAGTCAGAAGTTTTTTAACTTCTGATTTGGACTTAAGTCCATCAGTTCTTGTCTTAGGAGTTTGTAAACGGTGACTTTGGAGCCGTCCTAGCAACGAAGCACATAATAAATTTCAGAGTTGTTCTGAATCGGCCTTGTTGATTCTGGCGTTGATTCGCGGGTGTTCGCACTGTCCATGCCACTGATTGCTATATTTTCCTATTAAAATATCGATCTTTGGTTGGTTTATCGTTCACTCGTCGATTGCGTCAGGGCCTGCAGGGTTGGCTTGGTCGCTTTGATTTAAAGTCCCCCACTGGAAATCAGTTCTATAACTGAGTGGGCAGACTCTAAATAAAATTTATTTATTCATTTATTATTTATTAAATCGTACGAGCCACCGCAGATGGTTTCGTTAGTTTGGAAGTTATGCGTCATGTTGTAAATGTAAAAATAATGTAAAACATTCAAGTCAAGTCAAAAGTCAAGCCAAGTAGGGTTAGGTTGGGTGAGGCTTAATAAAGAAAGTTAATAATGTCTCCTTTTTCAACGAAATGCCTTTTTGTCGTTGAAGTTAGGTTACGTTGAGCTTACTTATATTACAACTGAACTCACTCCATCGTCACTACTCTTCTTTTTACGTGAGAGGGAGTAATAACCTAAGAAGGAATGCGCAAAGAACTTCGGTATGTCCCATGGGGTCCTCCAAAATTGTTTTGCTTCATTATTAATTTTGTTATTATTCATAGGCCCGTTATCTACATTTTAAATGTGACATGATAAGATTGAAGACATAAAAAGTAAATGAAATACGCACATCGATCAACTGATTCGTTGATGTTGAGATTTAAGAAGTCTCTTTCAGCTAAAAGTGGACTTCACGGGAAGATTGGTCCGCAGGTACCAGGAATTTCCTCCCCTCTTTACCACCACCACCTTCCTCGGACGGGCAGAGTGCACAAGATTTAGATCTTACCTATCCTCGAACCTTCTATTGATGGTCTCTAAACCATTGAATAGAGATAAATTAATTTTCTTTTCATTACATAAACTGTTGTATTTACCTTTTAAGTGTTCTTAAATGTTAATGATTTTAACTTTAATGTTTTCCCTGAAATAAAATTAACACGAAAATGTTTTTTAAACGCAAAAAATTGATGGAGAACTAACAATGTTTACAAAATATTCTTAGCACTTTTTGATGAAGAAGTGTGTTGTATATTATACTGTTAAGTTCTTTGTTTTCAATCAATTTTTACCATTCAAAACATTTTCGTGTTGATTTTACTTCAGTGAAACATTTAAGTTAAAATTATTAACATTAAAGGGCATTTAAAAGGTAAATTACAACAGTCTACGTAATGAAAGGAAGGAAGGATTTAACTCTATTCAAGCGAAAATAATTTAATTGGATGGTTTCGAGACCATCAATAGAAGGGTCGAGCGACTATTACAATAGATACGATCTACCTCTTGTCCACTCTGCATGGGCCAGGAAGGTGGTGGTGGTAAAGAGGGGAGGAAATTCCTGGTACATGCGGACCAATCTTCCCGTGAAGTCCACTTTATATGCAGCTTTTTATGTTTCTAGTGACGTCATAAAAATATATTCAATCATACAAAAAATACCAATTATATTAAAATTGTAATTGTTATATTCCTATATTAATTTATTCAATAACATTCCAGTAAGTGTTACGGTTTTTTCATGTAATATGATAAAGCTCTTATTTTGGCAAACTAAAAGATGACTCTAAAATATTGAGGTTACTGATTTTGTGATCAGATGTTTCTAAACTCTCCCTGTCTCCCATCATCAAAGTTATCACTGTTCGGTTATAGCTTCACTGGCTGCAAAGCGCAGACACAAGACAGAGGGATAATGGAATCATATTATTCACACTTGGCTTGCATATAGCATGGTAGTGACATTTTCAGGAAAGTGACCAGTATTGGCTTTCTCTTCGGAAAGCAAATACAACGGTCCGTGAAGGCGTTGTTGCTACAGTAGACTCTGATTCGTGAGGTCCCGGATTCAAATCCCGTCGAGACCGGCAATCCTGACTGAAGGTTTTTTCTGAGGTTTTAAAGATTGAGTCCTGTCCGCTTAAACAGGCCTCGGACATCCCTTCACAAATTGTAATGTCCGCAACATTCCTAGTTAAGACACCTGAATAGGGGCATGATTTGCACCCTGGGCAGGCTTACCACAAAAATTATTATCATTAATAATTATTATTAAAGCCCGCAATATTTAGTTTGAACTAAATGTCCGTGATAAACGCAGTGATTGTCTGAAGAGATATTCGGTAATGAGTGTTATGTTGTAAGTAGAATTATTATTAGACAGAACGAAACAATTACTTAATAAATACAATCATAAAGGTACAGGTTTTATCATTATCACCATTGTATTTATATGTTTTGTATCTTTGTTTGTCTCATACTGTGCATGTTATTTTCACCTTGTCATTCATTTAGATCGGCCCTCATAAAAAATTATACTCGTGCTGTACAGTGTACAATGTACATGACTAGTTATAATAAATCCAATGAAAAACTTTGAAAATGCTAAGACGCTTCAGTTTTGCTGTGGATTGTCCTTGCCCATCTATGTGTGTTGCGTGATGTATTCCATGCACGCTACGCTACCTGAAGTAGACGAATTAATTACTGTGACCCCTGCAATTATTATTCACCCAGCCCGGCATCTGAGTACACCGTCTGGTATCGAACCCTAGTTCTCAGTGCACAAACAAACAAACTCCAGGAGTAACTCGGAGCAACGTGCTCGGTCTAATCAAACACTCTGAGCTGATTGCTCGCTGACTCCATGCAGACGAAAACAAAACGGGGGGGGGGATGCATTCACCCCAGACGCAGTTTAGTTGAAACGCTCGATTCTGCTGTTGTCGTTGAAAAGTTGTCGTAGCTTCACAAAAGATTGAATACTTATAATAAAAGTGCACTCAATTTTAATCATCTTCTTCGGTCAACTTCTCAAATTGAAGGTTTAGGGTAATATTATATTTTATTGGATGTATTTTATACAAACTCGGTCAAAACCGGAGCTAACAATATTGTTGTACGGACATATTATGTCAAGTATTTCCATGTGTATTCGTTATTAATTCATTGTCGACGACGATAGTTTAAGGTCGGGCTGGGCTATGACATATCATTCAATTATCGATGTATAGAAACTTTATTTGTGCAAACCAAATTCTAAATTAAAACAAATTTGAATGGGGGAAAATGGGAATGTAATCAAATAAATTAATGAACCAAATATAAAAATGAGAAGAAAAAAAAGTAAAAATCATCAAAAACGAAAAACGAAAAGAAAATCACCTCCGCTCTAAACGTACTACAGTGCACAACATAAATTAATTTCTTCACAATTTTATTATTAAAGTCAGCTAAATAAATCTGTCAAGACACCAAGTCAAATAACTGAAATAACAGTTTTTGATGGTTTAAACGTTTATTTGTTAAAGTTAATAATGGTCAAGACCTTTTTAAAGACGATAAATGTTAAGTTTGCAAACTTGCAATGATAGCCTGGGAAAAGGTCATAGTTAATTTAATGTCCCCCACTGGAAATCAGTTATGTGAAATTACGTGTTATGTGTTTTTATTAATTCTTTTATCGAAACTAAAGAGTAGGCCTATTAAAGATGTGTGAATAGGGTTGACGGTATCGCCACAACTTCATAACGATTTTTACGTTCTAGCTCGCGTTTAATGGCCCGGCACCTCCACCATATTTAAAGGAATTCATATCTTCGTTTTAGTCTCTAACGCTTTAAACAATGGAGTCCAAATATCGATATCGATTTAAAAAGTGGATGCGAAAATGAGGAAATATAAATAAATAATAAAATAAAATAAATAAAATAAATAAACTTTGAAATTTTTAGTCATCGTTAACTCGCATCACATTAGTCTCAGTATTACGATTTGTACGATAGCAAGCTGGAACGAACCAAAATGAACACTCTTTACCCGGTTTTACAGTTTATAAATCGTAGGTTGGACCCTTGCCTTGGATATGGTCTATTATACAAAGCTAAACATCATCAAGCAATTCCTACATTATATTCAAACAACAAAATAAATCTGGTCTTGCCAGTAACTTTTTAAATATCACTTTTATGATGAAAATTATTGACTCGATTTCGATCGTAACAAATCACATCGATTTCAACCGGTCCGTAAATTTATAAAACAATGTTCAAAATCAAACGTTTTCACAATTCGGAGATGCATATTTATGAATTCACAGATTAAAAGCGAACAACGTTCCCCACCCTTCATCCCTAGAGACGCGGAATAATTAGCGTAATGAAAATAACTGTCAACAATTTGCTTTCACGTGCTTCGTTGCATTGTGATTCATTCAAACAGTATGGACAAGGTATAGAGGGCACAATCAGGAGTGATGGCTTTCATCATACAAACCATAACTCGGATGTATAATACAAATGCACAGTCAACTGAGTGAATGGTAGCAATGCATGGGACAGCTATCAACATGAATCAAGTATACAACGTGTTAGTAGCATAGCATGTTCTAATTTGTCTAGTGTCAGGTACACGCCCTAATTTAAGCCTACGCTAAACGAGGAACACGATATGGGTTATATAACTTCTTATTACTCTGGCATTTGGCGTTTTTAACTTGAAAAATATAATATGTTGTGTTTGAAAAATAAAGTTAAATTTTAGAAAATATTAAAATATATAGTAGAGAAAATACAATTCGTTTGCATCACACTATTATATATAATTTGTGTAATGCCAATCCAGAACTCAAGCTCATATTAAACAATACGATCTATCGTAGTTTTCTACCGCATGTTGGCTATACTCATATGAACTCTAGTTGGGTTTAATTAAAAAAAGCCCTCAAACTTGCTATCTTTGTTAGGCTTACTCGGCTCTTTACATTTAGGAGAGGCTGTCTACCGTATTACTCGTTTCCCTGAGCCTCCATGGCCGCACACGAGAGTTGCCGTGCGGCAAATACAAGCATTACCCACGAAACAAGAGTACAGCACAGCTAAAACTTTTCTCGTAGCTTTGTGGGGTATTAATATTAATTTTCTGGTTGAAGCACTGAGAGCCTTTCCAGGCGAGAACGTGTAACTTCAAACAACGTGTACATTCAAGCTGTGTGTGTACATGGCATAGTACTTTTATGATAATTTCAAAATGGGCTTTACTTAGTTGACATGCTTTCATAGAGAAAAACAGAAATGCCTGAAAAATACATACTTCATTTTGATCAAGCTCTGTACAACCTCAATTACAACGTACGTTTGAGATATTAACTCTTATGACCATTCAACTTTTAAAATGTATTGTTTACCCACTCAGCTTTTACTTTACAGAAAAGTAATATCGTATATAAAACTTTTAAATGTCTCGCTACCCATTGATGATATTTTTATTTATCGGGTTGTTATGTAGCGGTGGTATACATGATATTCTTATGTCGACGTTTCGAAGACCATTTTGTCTTCTTCTTCAGGACGTGAAATATGATATGATTAAGTTTATGAATTGACTCTTGTTTCTTGTTATTGTTTACCAATCAAAAAACTTTAATAGTAACAACAGAAAAAAACATAAACAAGAAACAAGAGTCAATTCATAAACTTCATATCATATTTCACGTCCTGAAGAAGAAGACAAAATGGTCTTCGAAACGTCGACATAAGAATATCATGTATACCACCGCTACATAACAACCCGATAAATAAAAATAATATCCTTTATGTTGTTGTTATGGTGGCTCCGAAGTCCGAAGGCATCCTAGTCATATCATGGATCTTCAACCCGTCATATGAAACTTGGTGACCAATGAAGTTTAGAAACCCTTCCCGATCCAACATGATTATTAAACCTGCCTCTTCGTGGCGCAACTATAGGGGAAATGAGATTTAATGTTGCATATTTCCCGTGTAAAAACACCTAGACAAATTATTATGTGTTATAATATAGTGTTAGTTGAGCTCCAGTGGCCTTGGACACACAACAAACAAGCGAGTTTCCCACAGCCTTAAATGTTACACCCATTTTATAAAGCACACTTTTCTTACGCTCGAGTAATTAAAACTAGCATACACCCAAATATATTTTGAAAGTACCATGGTAGCAAAAATTTGAAATGAAACGTGTAACATGCAAAACCTATAGAGGTTGCCCAGGCTCGGCGCTAGTGAAACATGTAACATGCACAATCTATAGAGGTTGCCCAGGCTCGGCGCTAGTAAAACATGTATAACATGCACAATCTATAGAGGTTGCCCAGGCTCATCGCTAGTGCGTGATACTCTACAATTATGTCGCGGTAGATATTCACGCCACGGGCCACTCCGACTGAAGGTTTCTACTGAAATTTTCCCCAGTCATTGACGGGACTTAGTCCTAGCATTGGTAACATAATAATGTTTTTTTAATTATATATTATATTTTCCAAATATTCATGTATAGGTTTGTATGGTGAAATATTAAACCATTTAAACGAATCATTGGTTATGAATTACTTGTTGCATGAATTGTTTTCACATATTATTTGGAGCACTTTTTCTTACGAAAATGTTGAACAAACTTGTTTACTTCCATCCTGTTCAAACACACAATTTGCGACAATTATGTCGTACACTTGAACTACTTTCGTTAATTGGCTTGAAGACAAGTTCAGAGAAGTAGGGTCACCGAAAATTGCTTGCGAAAATTTCTGCAATACCAAACCCACTTTCGCAATAGTTGTTCATCCTTAAAAGCGTGCCTTCATAAAATACTAAAACTATTTGAATGTTTTATTGCATACATTACGCAAAGTACGGACTGCCTCTTGACCGGCACATAACTATGCATTATACAATTAGCAGATTGCCGATAACGGATAATCTTCCAGTAGCAGTACTGAATGCCAGGCATATCTGGAAGCAGACTATAGGAACTGAATTCTAATTCTAAATTAATTTAATTCAATCGTGCTTATAACAAACAGATCGTTTACTCTTTCTGATCGTTGATGGATATGTTGGAAAATGGTTTAATTCATGATGGATCAAAACTTTCCATAAGACGGTTTTTCTTTGGTTTTGCTCTTTGATGGAGATCCAATTCGTGAATTTTCTGAAGCAGACCACATATTTTGCATATAAAAGCATACTACCATCCACCACGCAAAAATCTTTACATGGCAATAAATCAGCCATCATTGATTACAATAGACAATGTTGGGGCGTAAATCCGGTGTGAGTACGGGAATCGAACCCTACGTTTAAATTGTATTTAATTGACTTAAATGTAATTAATTAAAACTCAATAACAAGGAACAGCATCGAAAAACCAACATTATCGCCAAACCTCCCAAGCCAATAAGAGCAAACAACATTAACTTTAACTAAATTGTTAATAGATTGTGTTTGGTGTTTCAAACCCCACTGCGCCAATAGGTGTATTTAAGGGTGTGTGGGCGTGTCTATCCGCCAAGGTCGTCAGTGCATCGGACTGTGGGTCAACGTGGTCACATGGCGGAGAATGTCATTAGGCCCTCACTTGTGACTACTGTTGAGTCACCTACAGCCAGACCCTCGTGGGCGCCGGTCCGACCAAACTTGGCAACCCAGGATTACTACAGGTTACACACAACATAATGTTGCGTGAGCAATTAGAGGAAACATAGAGTGGAACCAAATATTAGCCATTGTTTTCAAAAATATATTCAAATATTCGTTTAAGATTCGTAACCTTTTAAGTGGAGAGCGAAGGAGGCTCGGTTCTCGTCCAGACGCTGTCATTACACGATGTGGAGACATGTAATTACAATAATCCATTCGAGATCTATAGTTTATTAGTAGAGTACGCGTTTCTCGAGCCTCTAAAGGTTATTCTGACCTTACAACAAGTTGAATGGTGGGATATGTTCACACGGAGAGCGGTGAACAGAGAATATCATGAAATGTGAAATACAGTTCGCCGAAACCGGGAAACTTCTCCTACCTACGCAGACAGACGAGTGAGGAATGCAGGAGCAACAACATGGTCGAATCAAAGGACATGATCGATCTATACTGAGATGGCATCCAACAGCAGGGCGATGTGCTGTGAGGTGTGACATAACTTTCTTTACAGTTAGCGAATTAATTAATTCAACAAACAGTAGTTCTGAACAAAAAATAAACAATTGTTGTATTAATGGTAATGATAAATTGTTGGATACACACACGATGTGCACAGAGTCGTAAGGTTAATTAGTAATCACAGGTTGGTTTTTATTGGGTTTGCTGGTCATAAAAGCAGTAGCGACGAGAAGTGAATGTGTTAGGGTTTGATGACAGACTACCTGCTGTTAGTAATAAACTAGCGAACACGCACTTAACAGAATGGGTGTATAGGTCTACGGCTTTCTTGACGATATGAGTGGATTAGGTTCTTTATACATTTTCCACTTACCAAGCACCATGAAGTTGTTGTCAACGAAATGGCAAGGTTTCATCGGTGGCTGAAGATTGTGTAGTTTTGCAAAAGGATTCGCTCGTATCATTATTATCATAATATTAATTTTAACAAAATTAAAATTCTGAAATAATTGCGTATTTTACAAAAAGTATGATTTCACAAATTCTATTTCTATAAAATTAAATAATATTATTTGATGCATAAAGAAAGATAGCCTAGATGAAATATAAATGCATTTAAATGAATTTGAGACCAATTTACCGAACCTTTTGTAATTATTTAATGAAGTACGTTCTTATGAAGTAATTCCCGATATATTGGCAAATATTAGTGTAAGTAAAAAATTACAGTTTGTAGTGTTTTCAATAAAAGTTAACTTGCTACTTAGCATCGATAATGCAAAAACCTTATTTCCCCCTCTATATCAACCCATAATTTACAAATTTTGATTTTAATTTGCGTTATAGGTACGAACGAACATCTTGAGAATGTTTGCAATGTTCTAGGTGTTCGTGTTGACTACGCTCTGAAGACGTGTTGTGTACGGATGATTCAACCTCTGGGGCAACAGCACAGCAGGCTTACCTAAAAGAAGAAAGATACATCAGCCTCACCATTGAGAAAATAGAATCGGCTTCACCCACATGCAAATGATGTTCGTGTGTATGCATAATAACTGAATGCATGTGTGTTTAAAACCAGGGTTTAGTACTCGTAATACGCTTACTACCGAGTATATCTCTAAACCTTTAACGATTTATCTGTACGTGTGTGTCTGCTTTTACTCTCGCCTGCTAAAGGCAAAAAGGAATATACATAACACCTTTGAAGATTTCTATTTTTTGCTGCGGTAGACGATGGGACCGGGGCAGGTGCTTGCAACTAATTTAAATACTGCCCTGCTCACTTATGGAGGAGATTCACAATAATTAATGATAACAAATCATATAATTATTTATCTGAAGATCAGTTTTTTGTAACTGACTAATAAGATACTAATTTATTTATTTCAGGTGTCTGATAGGTATTCAATAATCTATCGAGTCCTCCTAGCACATGACGTCCACTTGTGCCATGAATTTGTGTTGTGTTCAGTATTTGTATGTTATGTTTGTGTGGCGATATATTTCACTGAACGTGTAGTTCCTTGTGACTCTTGTATATGAATCAAGTAGTACAAATGGTTCGGTTCGTGGTCGAAGTATTCTGTTGGGGTCGGGTTATGAATGAGTATTGCATGATTTGTTCTATATAAACTGTTGAAAGTTCGTATTAACTTGTTCGTTAGGAAGGTAAATATTTAAGAAAAGGGTTATGATTTGTTTGCTTGCTAAAGACTAAACTTGCAGACTTTATAAGCCTGCAAACAACCAGATAATTTAGTCATAAATGCAAATTTACTATCCTGACGAAATTATTTTTCGGGATTCGTAGCGTTGAATGAAAAACCAACGAAATAGCCGATTATAAACACGATATAATATTATAAAAAATGAAACTATATAACAGGTTTTATCGATAAAAAAAATCATTGGCCTATTCACTGTTAAACAAATAATTTTATTAAAATAAGTAATATTTTGACTTTTAAATAGAAGTTTTTCTCGAACACTATAGGATAACAATAAAAAACCACAACCGACAAGACAAAAACATTTCCCAAATAGTTATAAATACGGCTGTGTATCAGTACCAAATTATTAACGAAACAGTTTTTTTATAAAAATAAAAATATCAAAAACACAGAACATTAAATTGACATGTTGGATAGTTCGTGTATGAAATATTAATCAGTGATGATGATATTGATGGACAGAAACTATTCCAAATGGCTGGATAATTAACAATTGGCACACTGATTATATTGGCCAAACAAGAAATCAAACCAGAATCCTGTAAAGTAGTCGAAATATTACTTTTATTTTAATAAAATTATTTGTTTAACAGTGAATTGTCAAATGATTTGTATTTGTAACGATATAATATTAATTGTATGTGACCGATGCCATTACCAAACAGACAAACCGACCTGACCACTGACTTACCACACGGGAAGACCACACGAAGTTTAACTAGTAAATACTTAAGTAAAATAATAATAAGTAGTCTGCGTATTACATACTTAATAATTAAATTAATATATCTCTAAATGGGTGTCACAAGTGTGCATAAATTTTTGGTTCATATTATTATTTGAGAGCAAGTAATTGACGAGGAAATTGCAAGCGTTTTAAACGTTAGCCAAGTACTAACCCCTTAGCTTAGATTTCTGTGTGCGTGTATGTTTTCACCTGTGGCGCATGAAAAAGGGCCAATCCTATTTAATACCTTTTCAGATGTCTCACTTTTTGCTCAAGTTAGACGGGATACAGGAACATTTCTTTAGACAGGTGTTTCGCAACTAATTTAAATAATGTCCTGTTCAAATATGTAGATTCGCAAGTAACGATAACAAATCATATCATTATATTTCCAACAAATAGATTTAATTCAACAAGACACCTCCAATTAAAACCGATCGTTGACATTTGCACAGTTTATAAACGAGAAGAAATGTGAACCTACCTGGCCCCATCCAGAATAACTAATTGAGACGTTTCAGTCGAGATTATTTATTTTTGTTATTTAAATGAAATAACTTTTCTCGGGCCAACATCATTATGAGGCAATCAAGCGTCCAGTGCCCTTCTGAAAGAGAAACTGGTCAGGCGATGCACAGTAGTCGTCGTGAAAGGAAGAAACCCAACGACATCAGCGCTTGTCAGTCGCGCCCGGGGTCCTAGCTTGGAACAACACTATCAAAACAGTCACTGCCATCTATATCGGCGCCTAGCGAAAGTGTTACGTTCCATTCAAACGAGGTAGTTACCACCCATAGGCAGCTTATAAAAAAGAGTAATTAAACGTGATGTAAAAGATTTATTCTCGCGCTTAATTAATTAGATCTAGTTTTACATAAGGAATGGTGGCCTTCCGTTCGCTTGCCTTTGGGCGACGGTGTCTCAGCATCTTCGGGTTTAACGGGGAACAGCCTACACTTATCCCGCCATGCCAAGATATCGAACTAAGCATCAATAACGGTACAGCAAGGTGTATGTTTTCAAGACAATTAAAAACTATCGTTATAAGGGCATTTTAATTACTTGTCAGTACCTGACGTTGGTGTTCCCACGTAGGCTGTGGAACATGTTTGTTCCTAGGATATCCATAGAACATCCGCGGATTGAAGCCAATCAGGACTTTTCTTTTCAAACAACTATCGTGCACTTGCTAACTCATATAGTACATGACATACGACTAATAACAATCAGAAGATAAATTGTATGTACAATGTAAAGAAGTGAAGGAGTGGAATATATCTATCAACAAATAATGTAATGTTAAGTAATGTTTTTATAGTGATTGTAAAAATGATTATTGAAATTACATAAATAAATTTTCTCGTGGGAATCTGGTCTGAAGACAACGTTCCTCTCTCAACCAGCGCAGGTGAAGGGAGGATATAGTTAGGTGGGAAGTCAGAGTGATGTTTATAACAACTTATTTTCAGTTTTCGAATTTTGACTGAGTTAAACTTTGGAAAGTCTTTGTTGCACGTCTGCTGGTGCCCGTATCGAACCGTCGGCCTACCTTATTAGAATTTCATAACATTTAAATCTTTAGCACGTCTCTTAGACGCGAGACTACATATAATAAGGGAAGTCTTCAGGTCGATATCGGCCACTGGAAAACTGAACGTATATTCAAGGCGGTGTTATAACTTTAATGAGTTTGTAAATGTTGTGTATAATACAATATTATTGTGTTGTTTTAAAATGTATTTGTGTATTTTTAAATGTTTTGTTGGATACCTAAATCTCTCTTGTGGGTGAAGTTAATACAAAATTAAATTTAAAAAACTGGTTTAACTACGTTGTTTTTTTTAAACGTATTTCTACTTGTAACCCTCTCGGACCAATTGGACCAATCTGGAAGACATCGCAGTTTAAATTATGCTGTTCCGTTTTGTTCCCAAGAAAGACTTGTCTCTAACATCACGACGCGGCTGGAAATCCATACCTCAGCCCAGAGAGTGTGTTTTAGCCCCTGCTGTAAACAGCGTCATCTGGCTACGACTAACAAGCTAGGCTCGACTGTTTGACGTGATGTGTAAGCTGACATGATATGGTAAACAAATCCATGTTGTGCTCTTCTGCGTCACTCATATCATCTGACTTCCTGCTAAGAACGAGCCAGAAAAACCTGCTTAAACAGCTAAGGGTGTATTTTTATTTATTTCCCAAACCACAACCGAACAAACGTCACAGATCATAGACAATATCCTTAACGTAACATATCATACAAATTGTATGAAAAACATTTAATTTATGGATTATACGTGCAACTCATTAAATATCGGTTTAATTTATTTATTTATTTATTTATTTATTTATTCATATAAGAGTCTATACAGCACAAGTACCATTTTACGTAGACAATCCTAATGAATATATAAATAAAGTTAAAATTAAAATTACATTAATACACTTACAAATTAACAAAAGAGTATATGGTGATGAACAATAAACAAATATATCAAAATTATAAGTGCAACAAAACATAAGAGTAAATAATGTTTAGAAAATAAAAATATTGTTATAGAATAGAGGGGGAAATGCTAATGACCTTCAACTGCAGTCCAATCACGGATTGATTTTTTAAAAGAATTAAAATCAGAGAATATGTCGAACTTTGGTAAATTAGGTAAATTATTATAAAATGAAGGTAAACGAAAGATGATAGAACTACGGGTAATAGAAAGTCTAGGTCGAGCTACATGGAAAAGGCGCGTAAGCCTAGTAAAGCGGGATGGAACATGGAGTGGAAACATGGAGACAAGATTGGTGGACCAGAAAATGCCATTGATGATACGGTGCAAGAAAGACATATTTATAGTTCATGATATGAATTTAATTAAAATGCAAGTAAACACGTATTCTTTTGTTATTATAATGGTCAGAAAATAAATCCTGATCCAAAGTTACATGACTTTTTACGAACGGTTGTTCTATACCTTGATTGATAAGTTTCTTAAACGTACAACTGCCTGAAAGAATTGAAGTTTGGATATTATAGTCGGACTATAAATTTAAATAGCTATAGGTGTGTCTTTCTACTATAACAGTTCGTGAGGTAGGTTTAAAGATTGACGATACAAAACACGTTGCGCATTGTGCTCTACGAACAGCTGCAGCCACTTGGTCCTATCGTATGCGGGTCGGGTACCTAATTGATCTGGGAATTGGCTTTTACCTCCTTCATTAGAAGCAAGACGAAACCAGGAGCACCAACACCAAGACCCATGCACACGAGCAGAATCTAGACGATATACGGATAAGACGTAGCTCCTATAAAAATATCATCTACAATCTGAACAACTTACCAACAGATGTAGCTCATCAACACTATGAGATTCTGATTTGTGAGGTCACGCGTTCCCTACCCGTCACTGGCAATCCTGACTAGTAGTTTTTTTAGAAATTTCTTCAGTCGTTAATGCACAAGCTAGGGATAAGATCCTTCCCTTACACCCTTACACCCTACTTATCTTCTAATCTGGAGGGGGTTGAACCGGGTATAACAGATTTGTACCCTTTACAGCCGACATCCTTACGAAAACTTGTATTGCATATTATTATTAACTTGTTCATAACAGCACATAATGATGTTCCAAAAAGGTGTCTGGTAAAAGATGATAATAATATAAATAAGATTTGCATGAACAAATCTGAAAATGTGTTATTTAACTCTCAAACCATATACACGTAATGAACGTAATAGGAGTGAGGACCACGCATACTAATACTAATAGTCAAAGCAATTGCGCCAATTAAGGCAAGTTAAAACCTTCAGTTCGGGCACGTCCCGAAGTTGTTTTAAATGGCACGCTCAGTCATCAAAGAGTTTTCTCCATAACACTATTCTTCAACGTCAAGAGAATCGACCAAGGTGGGCCAGGGTATCTATTAAATTGCCGCTTAATATTCATTTCAGGTATTGGAACGGATGCTACAAGTCTTTAAATTCGCCGTGAGTCAAAAATCGAATCACCTCATTCTCTTATGGTGCACGGAGGCAGTTTATAAAAGCAAGTTACTCTTTCGCAAGACAGCATGATTATTGGGCTATGCGTCTAATTCAAAGAATCGTTCTTATAACAGGTTCGCTTCTGAACACCTCCTAAGGTGACTAACCATACACATTATTTATAGTAATTGGAATTGTAGTTTGGAAGGAATATGCAATAGCTACTATTTATATTTTGAATTTTAAAATTAATTCCTATCATACGCTTTCGAACGTGTAATATTTTACGGTGGCAACTTTACAAAAAACAGATTGGTTCTACAGTTAACATTATCCAACACCTCATTAAAAGTAGTATTTATAATTGACATCAGCTGCATCGGTATAACGTGGATGATAGAGACGATGTACGGCCGTTATTACTTATTAGAGAACTGTAGCGCGGCAAATCATACCCTCTCCACCGTGTGCAATGTGCATGCCTTATGCGGGATTCGAGCCCACGTCCCTTAGAGTCGCGTTTCTGATCTTCGCCTCCACCCTGAGCCACCGCATTATTAGCATTATTATTAGCATAATTATTAATAAGTAATCCACACATCCAGCTTCCGAGATTTTCATCCCATACTCACTTCAATGCTGGGTAACTATCCCTACAAATTGTACTCCACAACAAAACAACCCGTTGTCAGTAGAACTTTACAGTAGGCCTCAATACATTGTTTTGAAGGCACATTTGGTGGTTTTGGTGGTGGTGGTGAAACATTAATTTCTCATGAAATAAATTCACTTTTGTTATCCTTTCAGAATCAAGTTATGCCTGAATTTAAATAATTTCAGAATGAAAGTATATTTTCTTTTCGATGTAACAAGCTAAAGATTTATACATAAGCGCATGTCAAAAAGGCGTCCAGTCACAAGAAACTGCGTCGGAAGTATGAGAAAGCATGCATATTTAGTACAAAGAGATTTATGACAACATTTGTGTTATGAGCACTCAAAAGTTGTTGTGAAAATAAGAACAATGTCGGGGGTTGGAACAAAATACAGTAGGTCTACCGTTTGGTTATACAGGCTTTCGAAATGCGGTGTTATCGCCGAATGTGTGAAGATCATTACTACAGAGTGTTATGTTATGAGGAAGTGCTTGACAGAGAGCAATAGCCTTGTATTGTTTTAAAATTAGAAACGGACAGAGGAATGACCAACATTGAAACAAACTGAAACAGGGAACAGAGAATCCACTTTATTGTGAAATTGCACAGAGAAATTAATGATGTGATGCAAAATACTTTTCTCTGAAATAATGTAGGCCCTATAGTCGATCAGGTTCAGGTATGAGGTGTGGAATTAAACATTACGTACTATATGGCGGTAGAGGACAATAAGCGATGCGATATTCGAGATTAAAACCCACACTTTTAGGTGATAAACATACAAGTTAGCTCGGACCTGTGCTCTTTTACAGTCGGACCCACCAATGAGCAATTAAAAAATATGCATGCTTATCCCCTTTTAATAATATTGATATAAATTTAAATTAAATTTATTGTTAAAACATGTTGCTAATGTACGCATATACAAATACAAAAAAGTACAAAGTATAAAAAGTATACTAGTGCAAATACATAAATTTCACTCATGCATCAAAACTCTACAGTAATGAGTACGAGCACGCTAATTTAACAAATCGGCACATTAATATTTTTAAAATCATAAATTAATCTAATATTACTCAAACCAACGCTCAAACCAAGACAGGGATTATTATTTTAAAACTCATTGGTTGCAAGTGTCTCGTAATCGATTTATTGTGTAATGTGTATAGATACTTGAACATGGTTTAAACTTTAAATCCATGGTATAACTGTTTGTTTCTTGTCAAGCGAGATGGTTGGTTGATATACGCGTGCACAAACTCAGATAGGCCTGGTTCAGTGGCCGGAATGCCCGACAAATAACTAGCGTAGGTGCCGACGTAGGCGTAAGAATAATGAGCTTAAGCAATTTCATTCATCTTTCATACTTCAGTGTTAGCATTTTGTAGTACGTCTACAACATGATTGATGGTCGTATGAAATTGGTAAGGAACCACATATGGGCTACAACTTACAAAAAATACTGCAGCTGTTCGAACTAAACACTTTAAAATTATTTATTTCGTAGTTTTATTATTTATTTTTATCTATTCAGTAATAAAACCTTATTCACCTGGAAGACATGAAAACGTTATCTATGTATCACACACCTCCCACGGTTGTGTCCTTCCATGGTTGACTCAGATAGGTATGTAAAACTGTAAATATATTTTGGTAATAAGTGTGTACGTAATAGGGCTGGAATACCTGATAAATGATTAATCACACAAGTCTTCGCTTCCAGATCGGGGAAACCCTCGGGGACGAATCTGCGAGCTCGGGTATCCACTCTCCGTGCGCTAGCGATGAGCATAGGCGCGCGATACATCACATGATTTATTCGGTATACTCTGTTTCGTTTATTTGAGTTTTTTATGGTATGAAGATTAATAAGATACAATAATAAAAAACTGCGTCTTTTAAAATATTGTTTTCTATTTTGATAACTATAAACCAGGTCCACCAGTACATGCATTCATTTTTTATTTATTGTTATCCCCAAAAAATAATGTATGCCCCATTGGAAATAACTGGTTATGTTATGGATACTAGTTGGATATGAGTTAAACACCAGTGGAAAAGATAAAATTTCCAGGTGGGTGCCTATGCCTTCTCTTATTTTAACGTAATATAGTACATCGTACTCGTACATAAAACGAATCAATATAGACCAAAGCATTGTATGATGAACACCAGTTGAGTGGCTGAGTGATTAAGCTTTAAATACGAATTTATGTTGTATTTTATTTATTAATGGCAATTTTGCTTAAGTGCTTTAATTAGCTCATATTATATTGTTCTCGCTTGTTAGTTTGTTATATTTATTATACTTGGCATATTATATTTTGTATTTCGGCATTAAATATCTGATGTATGTTGATGAAAAATTTTGATATATTTCTATAGTTTATGATAAATATAAAAATTATAAAAAGAATAGATACTGAAAGGAGCCTTCAGAACCAATATTATAATGGTCATTTTATCCAAGTACACGGTGCGATTAGAACAGAAAGTAAATACTATTCTAATATGAAACCTGTCCCAGGAATAACTTGCCTCTCTTCATGTGACTAGCTAGGCATGATGTGACAATGGAAAGAATTGTACGAGGGCTGTTTTCTGGGGCTCGATCCCATAATTCGTACTGTGACTGAGGTAAAATATCAGCCAGGATTACCGTGAACGGGATCGAACCATAGACTTCCCAATTCAAAACATCGTGTGCTACTCCTATCTGTTCGACTTACTTCACACCATGGAAATGAAATTGAACAACATGTGTTTGAGGCTTGGACGAGATGCATACATTTAAAGCAATATATTATAACATATTATTCATCATTAGTTAATAAAATAAAAATATATGTTTGTGCAAATTAACAACGTTTGATTTCATTAAATTCATTACACTATTAACCACTCTTGTCACTTTACATTAGTTGTCGTAAGAAATTCAATTGTAGTAGAAAGGTGTAGAATAAAGCACATTTGATTTCCCTACTACAAAGAACGAAGTAAACGTAACACTACTAAAAACAACAACATCGCATAGACTTATCAAATCTAGCTTACACCTTGGCAATGGTCGAAAAATAAGCAGACTAAATATCGTGCTAAAATGAAAACAATATAGAAAATATAATTACTTTCAAATAAAAATATTATCATGTTAGCCATAATGTATAAAATAAAGTAATGGCATTTTAATCGTGTTTTGTTCCAGCAATAGATTGGTCATTAAACTGTATGAATATTTTCTCGTCACTTGGGACACCTGATTAGTATGTTCGTGTGACCACGAGCCCACTTTACATATTGTAATCAGGCAGCGAGTCAGTGCCATTTCGGGCCCGTATACAGTGATTGATTATGCTTATGAAATGAGGCAAAAAAATTATAAAAAGAAATAATTTCACGAATACGATAACAGATTAGGTTGAAAAGTAGCAAGCATCTGGTACAGCCTCTGTTTTCAGTATGACAATACAAACATAAAGTAATTTGATGTATTCGACTAATAACTTAAGCTGTATCCAACTTGACAACGTAATTATGGTATCAATTTACAGCCAAGCCTATAATTAAATGTGGATGAATTATTTTGTCGACTATACCCATGGCTCAGTTGGGTGACCTGGTTTTTAGTGGGCGACACTGAATTATTTATAATGTGCCTCATTGCTTTACTATAAAGTGTGAACCGCAGTATCGTATAGATTGATCAGTCGAGTCTAAAAGGTAGAATCTGCATCCAGATTCAAGATTAGAACCCTGAGCCTTCATAACTTGAAGGTGGGATAGAACGAAATGGCTAACGAGAAACAGCCTTGGGTCATTGGAAGTAGTTTGAGGAACCGTTTTATATCATATGAGGTATATTGAAGAATTAAAGTTTATATCAGTCTTGGTGATAATTAACATGCAGCTATAGTGTTCTAATTAAGACCTCATACAGTAGGTAAGGTTAAATGAGTCATAATCATAACGATTATATTTTCAATTGATTTTCATAGAGGTGAAAATATACTCAAATACTAGCTAAACACGTTTTGATACTATGTTTCATAACAAATGGTTGGTAACATTTTACTGGAAACTTGATCTTATGAGTGGATAAAACACAGCTGCTACTAAACAACACTTTGTAAAAACTTTAATTCTAGATAGTGCCACTGGCGGTGACCAATCTCGCGATTCCATAGCTACACTAACACTGAGCCACTTCTGCAAGGAAACTTTATCAAAGTACCAACATCAACATGTTGATGCAGACTTGTTTAGCGTGTTTCAATACAAGGATGTGATGCTCGCTTTCGACGGTTATTTGAAGCCAACCGATCCATAAAACTCAACGCGACGATTTGGGGTATCACTTCCTCTTCTTTTATAAGTTGTTTTGAAAAGTGGATCAGAGCAATAATAAGTCAGCATAATAAACAATTCAAACTTCAAGTCAAGCCGAGAACTGTTGACCTCAAAACGAAAGTGAAACACTTGCCGATATTTCTGGAACCGACGTCAAGTCTCGATATATCGGAGGGGTTTATTTTAGTCTTGTCCTATAACGATGTTTATAGACCAGTTTCCATCATTAACATATGTATTTATTGATACATGTCTTTCAAAGTGTTAAAAATGTTTACAATCTGCAACAAGTAGTTAGCAAATTGGGAAAGCTACAAGTTTGTTTAATGCACAGTGTCTTAAAAAAACACTCACAAATCAAATGCAAACGATTAGGATATAACAGTGTACATTTTCTCCACAATTGAAACTGCAATGTAAGGGACTTAATGTATGTTTATATCTACTTGATTGCAAAATATAAGGGTTATACGTAAGATAATCACAAATTAATGTGTATATTTCATTCGTTCTAAACTTGCCAATAGTAAAAAGACAATTGCATGCCTCTGTTTAGATTAACTATAGTCATAGGGTGAGGGTGAAGAGAATGGAATCCCTAGCATGTGTCTAATAGACTGGCCATCAGCCAGAGGATTGTCACTGATGGGTATTGTACCAGCCAGCTATGGAATAACTGTTGCGCGTTAGGCTTAACTTTTACCTGTGGGTTTAGATAACTATGTGAATTTTTTTTCTCATAAAATAAATAAATACATTAAGAGGATATTATAGGACTATGTTTTTAAGCAAATTCCTGTTAACTAAGCCTTCTGACACCACAGCTGCTTGGGTAAATGTCACGGACGCGAAAATATAGAACTCTACGGTGACACTTTGCAAAAATTTATTTTTAAATAATAAAAAATAAATTAAATTGATTTTCAGGATTTTTGATTTTGTTAAAAGGTCTTAATTGATTATAGCCTATTCGTGGATTGATCCTGGTAAATGTACATAAACTATTGATAATCTACGACTGTAGGTATGCTTTATTGACAACAGTTGTAAAGTTTCATATACGTCAGATTCTTACCGACCGATCAGTAGCTGTTGGCCAACCGTTACTGTTATAACATGTGTCCTGAGAGATAAATCGGTGAATAAAAAACCGCGAGAGAAATGTTAAATTTTGTGATGTTTCAGCTGAATTAGGGTGATACCTGATGTGATGTGATGTGATATCAACGATGACAGGCTTATGCAAAATATTCCATGACAGCATAGTTATAAAAGACGAATCATATTATTTCTCTCATTCTTTTACCATGTAACCAATTTGGTATTTTCCCGTTGAGCTAGACCACAAAACACTAAACTGAGTTTTGCAAGTACTATTGATCCGTAGAGTCATAATACAGCAAAAACTACATGAGGAGCTTGTTATGCAATTGCCAATAGTTGGTATATGGAGCAAAGGCCTGCGTTCAAATCCCGATCACGGAAACATCTCCATTTTGTGCCTCCACCTGAATTTTCTCAAGAGAATTAATTCTCATCAGACCAGAGGTCAGTATAATAACGAGAATTTGTTTTAATTGTATTGAGGCCCTACTTATTTTAAGTGAAAAGTGAAAGTGCCATAAAATATCAAATGCGATGAGGCAAGGACTGAAGAGAAGCCCTATATTTTTCTGTGAGATGGTTACTATTACTAATTAATCCCAATAACAATTTGTCTGGCTAATATGAGAACAATAATTAGTGTCAGTTTTACAAACCTAAAACTATATTAATAAATTTACTTCCTTGAGATACAAAAGAACACAAGGTCTATACATTTCGCTCCCACTAACGTCCGAACATACCTCCTCATAAACCAAGTGTGATAAAATGCCAGTTTACTGTAATGGTACCGACAGTGTTGGCTCGAGCGCTAAGCGCTCGACTCCGGTCGGTCTCGGGTTCGATTCCCGTCGAGACGGGCAATCCTGACTGAAGGTTTTTCGTAGGTTTTCCTCAGTCGTTAATGCGAATGCAAGGGATTGAGTCCTCTTAAATAGTCCTCGGACATCCCTTCACAATGTCCTATCCGCAATATACCTAGTTAGTCACCTGCTGAAGAGGGCCACACCGGTTAAATCTGATAGGTATACCCTACAGCGGGCATCCTACAAAAATGTATTTATTTACTAGGAAAACGCTTAAGTCCCGCCGCGTTGATGGATGAGCTTTTTTGTAAGTTTTTAGTTTGCGTGGGACCACTTTTCCTTTGCAAATGCTTTTTGAATTCATTGTAGGTGATTGTTGTCAAGTTAATATTGTTACTTGTTATTGTTATTACAAACCTAAAAAAACTCATATTAAAACCTTTATTCTATGGATTCTGGCTAACTTTTTCAACTTTTTCTTTCAAAAAGCAATACATCACCATTACCTTAATGTCCATGTAAAATATGAACGTTGTAGCGCCACCCGTTTGTTCAGAATCGGCCTAAATGTCACGAAAATATCGCACTAAAAATCGGAAAAAAATCGTAAAAGTACGATATTCATGAGAAATATTTCTTCGATTGTATCCAAAAACGTGGCAAGTCTAAGTTAAGAGATTTTGAAGGTCCCCTCAAATTTTCATCGAGATCGCATAATTATGCCGTTCGCCCGGTAGAGAGCGAACAAACAGACAAAAAAAAAAAAAAAAAAAAAAAAAAACGGGCTTATTTTTTGGGGGGGTCAGTAAAATTGAAGTCTTCGCTTCGCTCATCCAATAATGGTATTTACCTTTCTTAGTTTCCAGCATCTCCATAATAATTTTTTTTAATCCCCATCTATAGTTTACCCCATAAGTCACGAAGTAATTTTGATCTCTGGACTTGACTTTACAGCAGACCGAGCCAACCATGTCGGGGCCGACGTCATTGACGCGCGAAAAAAATACCAATCAAAAATCGTATTGGAAATAGGCGAATCAGGAAAATGTCGTGCACGATGCTCCCACTGGCTAATTCGGGGACAACTGTGTGCAATGTTCTTCGTTGTTAGGACGGGTCCAAAGTCACCGTCTACACAATATCCAACACACGTATTGATGTATTAAACCTGTGCCATAAAAAACAACAGAACAACAGAAATATCAGCGACACATGCAGTAGGCATAATATGCGTGGCTTATCAGAGTCTGTCTTGTACTATCAGTTGTACTCAGTTGTAAAAGATACTATATTATACATATTGATAACTTCAAGAATATACTATTGTTATGAAGTTCGATACATATTTATGTCTTCCATTGAGAACTTTTTCAACGAAGGATAATAAAGATATTACTGAAAAATGTAATATATACGGAAACAAAAACGCACACACGCACAATGTTTTAATTTACAGCTGCTGTCTGGGAAATACCGAGGAAACAACTACCTCGGTCGGGTAAATATAATAACTTTGTGTATGTGTTCGTCATAATTATATTAAAACGTGAACCCCATCTTGTAAGTGCTAAAAGAGGTCCGTACACGGATGATATTGTTTTATATTTTATGATTTAAAACAAAACAGCCCTCATTTATAGTACTTTTATAAACACTATTTCGAACAAGCCAACAAGTACTCACATAGCGGATATCGTGTTCTGAATTTATACTAGATAGAATATACTTGGACTCGGTTTAACGCTGTTGGAATCGCTCTCTAACGTATATTTTATTTTGTGTTTATTATTTATGTCTAAGTCTTAGAAAGATTGATGTAAAGTGGCTGAATGAAAGATGAACTAGACAATAAGCTAGTATAATAAGTTTTTGTGGCGGACATAACTCCATGTCAGTCATTCAGTGATCAGTGATCAGTGTACACTGCACTTATCCAGGTGCAATGTTTAATTTCGAGCAACGATTTTGGAAAAAACAAATTTCAATTTACCCTTTATCTCCCATTCTATAGTTCGAGGATAAATCATTTTCTAAAGTAACGTTTGATAGACGGTTTTGTTTCGTCAGTCAGTCGGTTGAATTGTACTGACTATAACAAAAAGATTCGTTCAAAAACGTTTTTCAGTAAATCATTTCCCTTATACTAGAGTGGATGAACAAAGGTGTGTCGAAACAATACAAAAAAATCGTCGCTCGAAATTAAATTTTGCACTTAACTTAGTGTATAGTGTATACGTACACTATTGTCCCGAAAACAGCGGACAGGGGAGATTAGGTACTGCCCAATTAAATAACTAGGAAGACGCTTAAGTCCCGCCGCGT
Source organism: Sweltsa coloradensis (assembly GCA_024449915.1). NCBI lineage: Eukaryota > Metazoa > Arthropoda > Insecta > Plecoptera > Chloroperlidae > Sweltsa > Sweltsa coloradensis. Next base: position 90,443 of record JAMZAV010000399.1, on the reverse strand, counting down.
TGTTGGATGGGTGCATTGAGCTGCATTGTGTTACGCGGATTTTCTGTTGTTCTGTGAAAAAATCATTACTTAGTCGAAGATTTTTTTTAAATTAAATTAAATTAAATTAAAAATTAACTTAATTTTTTTAATAAATCGTAATTTTTACGTAACTTTTAAAAAAGAAAAAATCGTAAAATTGCAATTTTCATAGTAAATAATTATTCGATTGCGCTCAAATTTTACACGAGTATATTAATTCATGAAATTAAGGTTCTATAAAAAAATCATTACAATAGGATAAAGCATGTAGGTGTTATATGTCAAAGAATTGTTTTAAAAAAGAAAAAAACCCGTAAAATTTCGATTTTCATGAGAAATAATTTTTCGATTACGCTCAAATTTCACACGAATATCTTAATTCATAAAATTAAGGTTCTGTTAAAAAATCATTACAATCGGATATAGCATGTAAGTGTTATAAGTCGAAGAATTTTTTAAAAATCGAAAAAAATCGTAAAATTGCGTTTTGTATAAGAAAAATTTTCCCGATTGCGCTCAAAAACGTGGCAGTTCTAAGTTCAGAGATTTCGAAGGCCTCCATAAAATTTCATCGCAATCGGAGTATCGGTTTAGCCGGAATCGTGTTAACAAACACACAAAAATACAGAAAAAAAAAAAAAAAAAAAAACATTCCGGATTTTTTTCTCCAGTGTAGTGAAATGGAATCTTCGCTTCGCTCGCTACGCTCATCTAAAAAGTCTTTACTGTTGTATTCAAGTTTCACCAGCGAACTTTTCGGCCATTTTTATCCTAGCCCTACTTTTAAAATATTTTTAAAATATCGGGTGATAGCCCTTTCTTTTTAATAATACTCAACTTTATGAAACTGTTAAAATAATAAAGTTTAAATAATGTGCTGCTGGCAGTGAGAACTTCGTATTGATAGCATGATCAAAATGACCCATATTTATATATATATATTTTATTTTATTATTTATTTAATGTAACGTCTATCCTATTCAGTTAAAAAACAGATTTACAAAGGATAACATTATTAACATATATAACATAATTGTAATGAATTGCATAGTTATTGACAGCAAACCGTAAGGTCAATCGAGACTATAAGATATGCGTGCGGTTATTTATCCAGGGGACATAGGGAAGCAATTCTGTTAAGTCAAATATGGAGTAGCAATGAGGAATACAACTACGTATATATGATTAAGCGAGCGAAGCGAGCGTTTCCATTTGACTCTGCCGGAAAAATTAGTCACTGGTTTTGTTTTTTTTTTGTTTGTATGTCTCGCCATAACGTTCGAACGGAGGCTCGGATCGAGTTGAAATTTTGACCATCGCAAGCTTCGTTCTCGATTGAATGCCATTAGTTTTGTGGCAAAATCGCTCAAAAAGTTAAAAAGTTACATTAAAGTTAATCGAAAGTTTTTTTCTAATACTTAACGGTGATTAAATCTGAGATAGCCAAATCATTTAGAATGTCCGTCCGGTCACGAATATGTTAATTTTATTTTGATCTGATAAGTAGTGTAGATGGAAATTACATTATAACAAAAGTAACGTTGCCATGGCAACGAAAAGACGCGCGAAGTTTCTAATGCACTGCCACCTAGAAGTAATCAAAATACTTTTGAGGAAGCAGTCTATTATTTGTCAACAAAGAGTTTAAATAGTTTTCCCAAGGAGTCAAGGTCCTCTAGATGGCGGTGGATTTTATTCACAAAGTAAAGGTTTACACACGGGTTTACCCAAATACCTTGGCAATAATAAATAATATTGGAAACATGGCCCTGTGGACAGCGAACGTCGCAAATTTTAAAATTTAAGAAAATGTGCAATGTGGGTCTAGCTATAGCACGTGCTCGCTTATCAACGCGTCCAACTGAGCGTTTCCTAGTTTAAATACATACAGTTGCAACATTTAAGAATACCTCTAGACAAGCGATGCATTGTTCATTTTTATACTTGTCTTAATGATGCGGAACAGGAATGACGTCCGTTTACCTTAATTGCCTGTATTTTGCATTGCACAACATTGGCATTCAGACTCAATGTCGCTCAAAGTGTCGAAAGTACAATACCTCGACTTTACCTACCGCCAACAACGTGCATTACAGTAAGTACAACGCCTCCACTCAACAATAAACAATAATTAGGAAATGTCGAAAGCAACGCGCATTGTCTGTCTGGCAAAATGTCTTACACAAAAGAATTTTGAAAACGAGATTGTTGTGAGCTGAGAACAGGCCAGGCCGCGTATACTTTATTACACAGAGTTCAAATTACTAGTGGTAATGATGTGGGAAAATACAACTTATTAAGCAACTTACTGTAAATTAGTTGGATATGCCGACTTGGCTGAAAAGATCATTTAAATCTAACGCTGCATGTGTGTAGGAGTGATGCGCGCGCCTTGTCCAATGTAACTGTGTTGAAAACGCTTTAGGAACATGTCTATGCCTATGTAGTGTAACCCAGTTTAAGGTTAAGCCCGCATTGTAGACCTGTCTGTACTTCCCCATTCCTTGCTGCGTATTTTCCTGGGGGTCATGAAACAGATTCTAAATTATTCCAACCAAGTTTAAGTGAATCTGAATAATTAAAATGTGTGAAAATATTATTGTTCGGTGTGCAATTAAAGAATACGGAAGTTCTATGGTAAAAAGGTTGAACAATCCAATTTGGAATTATGTATTCCACGAATAAATGCGTAATTGACCAAATGTAGATCAAGAATGCAACACACATACCTAGTTCGGTTTACCAACATGTGTTTACAAGGCTATGAATATGCAACAGTTTTAATGTGTATACTCAACTCAAATGAGAGAGAACAGCGGTAGTGCGGACGCTACGAAATGGCTATCCAGAGGAGGTGTGTAACGCATGAGTTACGATATTCAAACACAAAAGACAGGTAATTAACCAACAGCGTAACGCCAATGGACCCATACATCCCACATGATATGATTCATCGGATAGGCAATCATCCAAATCAACCTTCACCTACATAAACATTAGCATAAATACTCGACTCAGAAACAGGTGGACGATCATTAGTTACGAAAGTCTTTAGACAGGTACTTTAACTTTCCTACGTCACCTATAAAATACGCCATAACTGTAACATGTCCCGTGTAAAATAAATTATGTACAATTATTAGCACAATTGCTCATACTTTCATTTTATTCATACTAGTAAAACATGTTATTTGGTTTGGCTGCTGGCCGTCAAGAACGGCGATATGTCAATTTCCTTATAAGGTATACATAACAAATAGTAATTACTACGAGTAGCCCTGTAGACTGTTGGACAGCACATGCAGGCACAAGTGGGTCTTCATTGCTGCTGAATGCAAGCAGGAGAAAGGATGAGCTTGGTGCACAACATGTGATGGATGAGTCGGTGGGCGCGTAGGGGTCTCATTGGGATCCAATTGCAGCCTGTGGGAGGCAAGTCTAAAAAATATTGAACGCTATTGTATTACAATATTCTTTAAAGGGGCTATTACCCCAAAATATTATTTTTTACCACTTAATCTATAGCATATTACTACACTAAAATAACCGATCTTGTAACTGTAATTTTAAACCAATTTTTAAATTTTTTTGTTAATGAAATTTGCTAAAATTGATGTTTTGGTCAATTTCTTAATTCGACTTTAACCTGCTTATTTTTGTTCCACATAGATACTAGAGCATCATACCAATCTAAAATGGCTCTTTATAACATCGTATCTTGAAACTGAGTTCAAATATACACTCAAACATGCAATAATATGCATTCCAAAATCACACCCATTCTTGGTAATCAGCATATTTTGACCGAACCACTTGCCCAAATTACAAAACAGAATATAGAAGATTTACAGAAAAGGCTATCGAGTACGTTAATAATGTCCAATATTTTTTTAGGTCAAAATTCTCTAAGGTCACGGAGCATAAAGATCGTCCCCATGTTATTTATTATGAGAGATTTTTGCCAATGGGACCTAAGCTCGAAAAATGCCATGTTTGACATTTTCGGGGAGGGTCATGATGGACCCAATATTTTTTCTGTTAATTTTTAAATTTAAAAATATATTTTTTGAGGTGAATACCCCTTTAAAATAAATTATACAACTCCCACACTTTTGAATCTAAAATGCATTTATTAGCATAAGCAAAGTTGCCATATTTTAATCAGGTACATCCAAATAAATCAAACTACACTCCGTATGACATGCATTTAATATTGTGCCTTACTCGTCTTTGGTGAAGAATTATATTGGCAAATTATATTTGCAAGCAATTAGCTTATAGGTCTAACAACTGAGATACAGTTACCTGTGCCCATAATGCAGGCACACAACATGTGCTATAGTTGTTTTGGTAAAATTTGTTACAAAAATTAATCAACATTTAAAAAATTGACCTAGTCTATAATTTCTAAAATTATAAACTTGCATTAAAGACCTTCATACCATTACCTATCCATGAAAAATTATGAATTCGATAATGTGCTGGCAGTTTAAAAATTAGCTTCCTACTAGGGTAATTGTGTGACTGGATTATTGCAACAGAGACTGCAGTGCATAATTTAGTGCATTTTCCTTACATACGTTTTGTTAATGTACATTTATAATATTTCATATGAATTAGTTATGCACAATAACAATAAACTAAGATCAATGTTGGACAAAGCTATAAGATACTCTTAACAACACCTCTTCCTTGGGATGACTATTGGCAATCGCATGTCCGGGTAATCAGTGTGGGAAATATAAGAATGCTCAAGACTGTATAAAAAACTCAACTAACATACCGTATACACAAACATCAGCCTTCATGAAAACCTTCGACCAGAAATACTAGAGGTGGGAATCGATCTCGTGACCTCAAGAAGAATCAGATACCAGGGGGTCTATTACCTAACTAGTACGAGCTTCACGACAATTGTCTATCGACAGCGACAACTTTGCATATAAAATAACTCTTGTGATAACTTGTCAAATGACAGTGACAACTTATTAAATAGAACCACAGGACTAAAATGTAAGCACACTTGCACACAAGCCTATTTACAAAGTTGTTGCTGTCGATCGACAACGGTGTCTTCCTCATACTGATGCCCTACACAATTTGTTCGTTGATGAAACTATTGACAGTTGGTGATTTATGTTAATACAAAAATAATAACTAAAATTTCATTTTCCCCATGCGGGTATTAAATTCTACGCAGTTATGCCATGCGGGTATTATGTGTAATTTTATATTAATTTATATGGACAAATTACCTGGAATAGAAGGTAGCAATGATAATATTAAATTTATTGTGGTGTGCGGAGAAAGGAGAAGAGTGTTTTGTTTTATGTATATTTTATATAAATATGCGATCATATATTTGCATGTTTACATATATTTCACTCATAATCTTCATAATCTTTCAAATTTGGTTGTTATATACATTTTCAAATTTAAATGTGACATATCAATTTGTTTTTATTAGGTATATGCAAATCAATACATTTATGTTTCAATTTCATTGTTACATTTTGTGGATCATTTCATTATGAATTTTTGTGCAATTTTACATGATGCTATGCTACACCGTACGGAATTAGTTTTCAGTGTTTACCTGAATTTCTTGAAAATTGATTAATTGTGTAAAATGTTGGGCCTAATCTATAATCAGATACCATATTTTCTTTCATTGAACATACCAGAATATTCAATAAAGTATTTAGAACTATTAAAACATTGAAATAATTGGACACCAATGACAGTCATTCATTGCCACATAATATTATAATATTTTTATGGGAATCAATCCAGAAAATGAAAAAATATCTCAGCGGGGTATCGAAGCCCGATCGGGTGCTTTACCCCTAAGCTATTCCACTCTATTCAGATCTATGACGCACCAACAATCCAGAAGTAACCAAGTTAACTGTCTCGGTAGTTTAGGGGTAAAGCACCCGACCGGCAATCGGGAGACCGGGGTTTCGATACTCCGTTGAGATGGTGAGATGGATTTTTTCCAATTCTGGGTTGATTTTCATAAAATCAATTACACCTACAAGAGTGTTTACCGATTAATTAAATTCATAAATATTATAGACGCCTCTCAGAACTTGTATGTGATTCACCCCTTCACCTGTATACCACACCACTTTCAACTCTTCAACAATTTCTCTACTTCCCACCTGCTTTGGCATACGACTCCTCTGACTACCTCTCGGCTTCCTACATCGCAAACATTGTATTCATCATTTACAACATACTATGCACACATATATCAGTAAATGTCGTCGTTAATGTTACATGGTGAAAACCATAAAGCAACTTCTTGGCAAGACATCGCTGTCCTTATAAATCTTCAAGAATGCTTAAACTAAAACAACGAGAAGTATGAACATTCTCGCCACATCCCTCTAGTTGAAACATTGTGGGAAGTAATGTTCCGTCAGAACTATAAACACAAGACAACCACACTTTAAAGAATGTTTCACTTATAACATAAAACACGATATATAAGAACATGTGGATTTATTCATAACCCAAATAAGTAATATTTCTTAAAGTCGTAATTATAACCCATCGATACAAAATAAATGTTAAATGATAATACGGCTAACTAGTTAAGGTCGGAATGTTAATTGTATATAATTATTAGGAAGCCTTTTTGTCAATGCATCACTAAGATTTAATGTTTTTGGGAACGCCTTTGACAACTATAACACGATTTCACACTGCAAGTTAGTAAAGTAGGTCATATTTTTGCCTTGAAATGGACTGGGTTGGACATTTTTACCTTGGTAAAATGGCATGTTCTTTTAATGCTGTTGTTTAATGTTTCTAATGATGTGTGCCCTTCCCATAATTATGTTCGGTTAAGATTTATTCAGAATGAGTGTTTTATATTGTATCAATAAGGTTTGTCAGAATCTAAGTATAAATATATTAATTTTTAAAGACCAACCATTTTGGACGCAATAACAATGTCGTATTCTAATGCAACAACAAAGAAAGTATTGGAATTTGAAAATATTGAAATATGGTAACCATTGGATAAAATTATATATTGCAAGAGCTAAAAGTATTAATCATGAATGTGTCAATAAAAATTGTTGCATCATTATAATTAACAGTTATTTGTCGGCTCAATATTACCCAATGCAAACTTGTCTCCTAGCTACTCCGAACTATCAGCTAATTATTATGAAGTGAGATACACCACACAGCCTCATTATTTTCGTAATGACGTGTTCTGTTGAAATATTCTCACGACCCCAATTAAATGTCCTGTTGAAGTACCCCTTTAAACCGTACATCACGTATATTTGCGGAAAGGGTAGTCGTCCCCGTCTGTGGATCAATAGTTACGTAGCCTAGCTCCTATTGCCCTACAAAGTCGGTTAGGATGAGACGATGCGAGATGGATGGTGTGTAATTTTTAGCAGGTTGGTATCGCAGATGAAAGTCGATAAGAGAACAAAACGACGTACGAATTAGACTCATCAATGGGTGATTTGCATTTCTCGTTACTGACTGGCCTGATCGCGTGTACTGTATTACAACTCACATAAAACTGTTAGCAGTGATATAGCACAGATAACAAAGTGTAATATAATTATTATCTGTGAATATTATAACAAGTGCGAAGGTGTTCAAACTTCAAACCACAGGAATCGAACCGGTTCGAATCGAAATCAAAATTATGTTATGAAAATATACACGATTTTTTTAATATAGGTTACACTATAACTGAATGATTCGAGTTCGAATTATTTATAATAATTATTCTGAGTTGTCTTATTATTCATCATACGTTATTTCATACCAGAAATGTTATTTCGTATTATTCGCACGTATTCCCACTTAATACAATCATTATTTGCCATTCAAAAGTATCATATCAAAATGTATTTATTAAATTTGTATACAGTTATGAAAACTGTTTTACAAAGGAAGACAATAAATCAAAACTAAAATTACAAAAATGCGCACAAAATAGTGAACAGTATAAGTAATTGTTAAACAAATTACGAAACTATGTTATTAACTTATTATGCAAAGAAGAGTCACGATAAAAAGTGTTAATTCAGTTGATCGAATCGAAATCCGAACTTAACAGTTTGTTATAGGCCTACATACTTTTACTAACTAATCAAAACAATCGTAGTAATACCAAAAAGAAAAACGTTTAACAACACCAGTGACTTTGCAATGTTTCGATCATTAAACGCAGTGCAGGCATCCACTATAAACCGTGGCCGCTACGCCGTCTTGGTCCCAGGAACAATAACTAATAAACAAAAAGAATAATTCAATATTCAGCTTCTAGACTAATGAAGTTTTGGTTGGAATAACGGAAAACAAAAGTGTTATTAAATTTCTCTTGAATATGACTTACACATTAAAATCGAAGAAATAGATTGTTTAATAGAGCATACAGCTATTTCCAAGTCACAGAAAAGTTAAATACTAAAGTAAAATTAAATTGGTTATTTAGGTAGATGATGTTCATTATGCAGGCTTACTTGTCACAGGGGACACACAAAAGGAATCCTTAGCGACAATACATTGAAGTTCGAATTTGTAGCTGACTCTTTAGCCGATTTTCTACAAACTTACTGAAAGTGAACAGATAAATAATAAAAAGTTACACCGTACGATATTTTTAAAGACGGTGGCATTCAGTCCCCGTAAAAACTAGAGTTAAAAATTTGCATATTATGTATTTATTATTGCTGTACATATCCACAATATAATTGGATGAGCGAAGCGAAGACTTCAATTTCACCGACCCCCCAAAAAATTTAGCTCCGTTGTTTTTTTTTTTTTGTTTGTTTGTTTGTTTTGTTTTTTTTGTTTTTCCGTCTGTTTGTTCGCTCTCTACCGGGCAAACGGCATATGCGATCTTGATGAAAATTTGACACGACCTTCGTTTTCTCTGAACTTAGACTTGCCACGTTTTTGGGTACAATCGAAGAAATATTTCTCATGAATATCGTACTTTTACGATTTTTTTCGATTTTTAGTGCGATATTTTCGTGCCATTTGGGCCAATTCTGACCAAACGGGTGGGGCTACAACGTTCATATTTCACATGGACATTAAGGTAATGGTAATGTATTGCTTTCTGAAAGAAAAAGTTGAAAAAGTTAGCCAGAATCGAGAGAAATAAAGCTTTTAATATACGTTTTTTGACTTTTTGTGCGATTTTTTCGTGCCATTTGGGCCAATTCTGACCAAACGGGTGAGGCTACAACGTTCATATTATACATGGACATTAAGGTTATGGTTATGTAGTACCTTTTGAAAGAAAAAGTGGAAAAATTTAGCCAGAATCCATAGAAATAAAGCTTTTAATACAAGTTTTTTACGGTAAATAATACCAATTGACAAGAAACAAAAGAAACTTGACAACATTCACCTACAATGCGTAGGCAGCAAAACAAAGCACTTGCAAAAGTAAAGATATCCCACGCAAACTAAAACCTTTAAAAAGCTCATCCATCAACGCGGCGGGACTTTAGCGTTTTCCTAGTAACTAGGGAAACGCCAAAGTCGTTGTTAGACGAGTGAGTGAGCCATGTGTTGAGTACCCGGTAACATTTCTTTTCTTCCCCTTACCTTAGGCCTCCCTATAGCCTATCATAGGCTACAGTGGAGCATTTTGGCCTAAACTATGGCCTAAACTTTTACACAACTCCCGGACCAACAATCTACCATCAAGCAAGACCCGGCAGTCACACGGAATATTCAGTTGAAGACTGCCAACAACAGCAACCTCCGGCACAGTGATTTCCACCAATACCCTATTATTTATACGAATATAATTATCAAACTTAAATGCAAATGTTCCCGGGTACCCACCACATGACTCGCTCACTCGTCTAACTACGACTTTGGCGTTTCCCTAGTCTAGTTGGCTAAAGCGCCCTTGTAGCCGAAATGTGAGAGTCGTGGGTTCAATCCCCTGGTCGGGAAGGATTTTGTAATTTCTAGATTGTATTTAAAAAATAATTAATAATGTTTTGAAATGCATATAACGCAGTGTAGTCCATCATCTGTGGCAATAGGGCCTACTATGGTAAACATAGCCAGTACGAAATACGTGAAAATATTGCAACGTTTACTCAATCTACGAGCGGAATTTGGGGGTACCTTGACGTCCAACATTCGACAGACCTTGCATGGGCACGGCATTACACGGCCAGGCGAAAAACAAACAAAAATATATTTTCAAAATCTAAAACATTGTCGTTAAAATAATTTCTAAACATTGGAAGTCTATTTTTCAGTTTATCATTTCTTGTAGGTTTAAATCGCAATGAATCTTGCTGATTTTGTTAGCAGTTCTCAATAAACTCGTACCGGATGTCTGTTTAAAATTTCAGCGCAATCTGTTCAGCGATTCGGCTGATTTTCAACGTACACACACACACACACACACACGCACGCACGCAGAAAAACAATTAGGGCCGTTTAAGTCGAATGGAAATCACTACGTTCGCTACGCTCACTCGTTCAATAATAAAATTGTTGACAGATTAATTTCGTTCATTTCATGTGTATATTTAAAACACCATGTTTTCATAATATTTCAAAAGCGCAGTTTCAATTTTGATTTATGTATACATTTGTTTGCATTTTAATTACATCAGTTTTGCATGTTGGAGTCCTAATAATAATAGAAAAAGGCCAAAATAAATACATGTATACTCTGGTGTGTACTTTTGTTTTTGTTTTTTTATTTAACAGTGTAATAATCCCGTCAAATCCATGAGTAAACATTAAAATTGCAAACTAAAATTATTGGATGAGCGTAGCGAGCGTAGCGAGCGAAGCGAAGACTTCAATTTCACTGACCCCCAAAAAATTTAGCTCCAATGTTTTTTTTTTTTTTTTTTTTTTGTTTTTTTTGTTTGTTTTTTTTTCTGTTTGTTCGCTCTCTACCGGGCAAACGGCATATGCGATCTTGATGAAAATTTGAGGGACCTTCGTTTTCTCTGAACTTAGACTTGCTACATTTTTGGGTACAATCGAAGAAATATTTCTCATGAATATCGTACTTTTACGATTTTTTTCGATTTTTAGTGCGATATTTTCGTCACATTTGGGTCGATTCTGACCAAACGGGTGAAGCTACAACGTTCATATTTCACATGGACTTTAGGATTATAGTGATGTAGTACCTTTTGAAAGAAAAAGCTGAAGAAGTAAGCTAGAACCCATAGAAATAAAGGTTTTAATATGAGTTTTTCGATTTTTAGTTCGATATTTTCGACACATTTGGGCCGATTCTGACCAAACGGGTAGGGCTACAACGTTCATATTTCACATGGACATTAAGGTTATGGTGATGAAGTACCTTTGGAAAGAAAAAGTTGAAAAAGTTAGCTAGAATCCATAGAAATAAAGGTTTTAATATGATTTTTGACTTTAAGTGCGATATTTTCGTCACATTAAGGCCGATTTGACCAAACGGGTGGGGCAACAACGTTCATATTTCACATGGACATTACGGTTATGGTGATGTAGTACCTTTTGAAAGAAAAAGTTGCAAAAGTTGACAAAGTTATCCAGAATGCATAGAAATAAAGGTTTTTTAAAATATGTTTTTTGAGGTTTAAAATAAACAACTAACAAGAAACAATAGAAACTTGACAACAGTCACCTACAATGCATTCACAAAGCACTTGCAAAGGAAAAGTGGTCCCACGCAAACTAAAAACTTACAAAAAACGCTCAACCATCAACGCGGCGGGACTTTAGCGTTTTCCTAGTTTAAAATATTTGGCAGCGATTAATTCGCCAAAGTGCACACAGTACCATAGAAATCTATTAGACCTAAGTAGACACGTATGAAATAGCACCTACGTGTATGTGTTCAAGGCGTTTTGGTGCAAGTCGTTAAAGTTTGAAACACGTCTTGTTGAAGAGTGAGGACAATTAATCTTCCAAACAACGGTAGCTAACTAAATAAAACATTAAATAACTAAATGCATCCATGTCCAGACAAAGTTCAAGCCATTTCTTTGTGCACATAGCCCCGTTCCCATGCACACGATTCACGCCCTGTCGTGGTGGTTTGTGTTCGTAAATAAACCGACAACTTGTAAGAATGCACTTAATTTTCTTCTCTGTAGATCTCCACACCTGACAACGAAGAGCAAGGCATAGAAACTAATGATATTTCAAGCCTAACACGCCTCTTAGAGCCGCGGTAATTCTAATGACGACGCACATCTTCTTGATCTTGTAATTAGGAAGGAGAATGTTTTGCTTCTATCGTTAAAACGAATCAAGGCGATTGAAATAGGCGTCGTCTTCGTACACGAATAATTGGATTAGACGCCGCTTTCGTGACGTCGTCGGTCCAATCAATGTTCGAGCAAATCAATCTGAGCCACAAGGAGGGGAAAGGTTTTTCCTTGTGGTTCAACGTATTGACAGGTGGAATGAAAACGTGCACGCAAATATTATGAAGGGCGTTTGTTTGAATGGATGGTGGTTGGTTATCATTAGAATGGGAATAAGATTGGCTATAGATAGATTTACCGACAAAACATGACTTGTTATTCTAAATTCTCAGCGCGTCAGATAAATAAATACACATTGTTGTTGTTCAAGTGACAATTAATATGTTATGGTGTGTGAATCGATTAGGAATGAATATTATACATAGATATTTTATAGGAAATGTTTCTTTACGCATTGGCAGTGGAAATATTTGAGGAAAAAATCAGTCGGTATTGTTAATTGGTTGCCGGTTGGAGGAAATAAAATAACCACCTCTCAAGCAAAATTGCAGCCTCATATAAGCTGCGCCATCTTTTAAGATAAGTTACAGAATGTCTTAGTTTAAACAGAATTCTTTCATTCTGGATCTCTCTAAGTGTTGAGTAAGTAGCGCAATAAAATAAGTAATTTTCTCCTGTCATATGATATTAACTTAATGCTTGGCGTCTTTGGACAAGCAGCCCTCATCTTCGAATTACTCTCTTAATTGTATTGTAACTTAAAACTTTCATTAAAGGGTTTAGTTTCCGAGGAGGGTTTTATTACACGGGTTTATTTACTCAAAGCTAATTAGTCTGTTAATGTGGACTCGTGCTCTGTTGTTTTATTTCAATACATCCAATGCACAAGATTCCTTGTTATAAAGAATATAACGTCGTTTCTGGAAAAACTTCATGTGAAAGTAAAAAAAGTGCAGACAAGCATTGGAAAAGTAATTGGTATAAGAAAAAAAACATGCAAACAAGAGCAATAGACTACTTAAAAAATAAATGTGGAAATTCGTATTTTTATGTCCATTTTTTATTTATGAATAATATGAAAACATGGGCAATACGTAGAATCACTTAAAACACGTTGTTTCATTGAACCGATACGTTGATGGGCTAAACAATCGATGTAAAGTACGAGCGTTTCTTGCGTTGCGTGTCAGGAGATTATGTTTTTATGCTTCCTGCTTCCTGGACGCTCAGAGCTTGGACGGTGCTAATGACGGTGCCGGACCCAGGGGAGAGGAGAGGATGACGTGGGAGGTAATGGAACGGTGGAAGAAATGAAGCGTGATGAACTCTGGACAAGAACTATGTAAGCGAGGGTCAAAGATGGGGAAATCTAGAGTTTCCGGTTCGGCTATGAGTTGAAACGTGGAAAACAAATACGCCTAATAATTAGTTAAAAATATTTTTTTACAAGAAATCGTCAATTGCTTGTTAGAAAATTATTGGGATAGAAATAAATAAAAAAATTAGAACAATGTGTGCTGCAAAGTCTGCAGATAGGTAATGAATTCCAAAGTATTTAATTTCACTTAAACCCCGTACGCACGGTGGCTCATAATGTTGGATCACATGGAGATGAGATAAAAATAATAATAACAATAAGTTAATAACGCATAATTTTGGTTCTGTCCTTGTGAATCAAAACGCACAATTCCACATTTATACAGACTTGAAAGAACCCCATCACAGACACACCTTTTTTAATTACGGACCATTTGTCAAAAATGTACGACTAAACAATTGCTCAATTTCAACAAAAATAATATGTTACAAGGTTCCAATATATTTGTATGTAATATTGTTTGTATGCAAATTTTATTGCGAAAGGCGAGAGCGCAAAAACTCTGGTAACCGCCTAAAGTGATAACAACAAAAAACGATTCCAAATTATTATGTCAAAGGTAACCTATAATTATCGAAAACTCTCGCGAGTAATAGAATTAACAAAACAAAGAGGTGTGTTTAGTTATCGTAAAAAATTGCATGCGAGTAAAAGTTTAAAAATTCACAACATACAAATGTGTACCTTAAAAAAACAATGCCATAGAACGATTCAGAACTGCATAATAATAGTGTTTCAAACAGATGTACATCCTGTGAAAACTAGAGTTTAGCCATTTCGTGACAAATTAATTTTAGAAAGACTTTCACTTAAACAGAAAACGCTAAAATTTAAAGATGTATAACACGTTAACATATTAACGTGGTGAATGTTGTATGATTGTGTTCAAAAACATTTTTGCGTTACATTCCCGGGGTTATAATAATTATGAATGTCCTTTTTTCAGATCCTGAAACATAAACTGAACTGATAATATATCATAGACGGGGAACAAAATAACGTGAATTGTAAACATCTCATCACAGTATTTATAGCTTTGATAATGATGACTCTTGTTACTTATAACGATGTGCTTTTTCAACGCCAGTTTACGCGAAGTAGGAATTTTGGAAGGGTACGGATGCAGAGGTTCCCTTACATTCGGTTGCTCCAGCCATCAAAAGGGAGCCCCTGTATCCATCCGTTTCTGTACTTTCCCGACTGTCTGTCCGTTCCTCTGTGTGATATCACGTCGCACGATTAAAACCGAACAAAACATCCGATTTCTGATAATTGTGTGTTTCAGAATTGCGGCCTTCAACAAGGTTCATACAGAACGTGTCTGGTGAACCTTGGAGGCAGGGGACGGGGCTAGACCAAGGTCGTCTCTATATATCGCTTCGGCCTCGGCTAGACCCACCAAAACGGGGTACTTCTATCAACCCGACACCTCCACTGAAAATGTTATGGATATAGAAAGTTGAATACAACGTTGAGTGCGACGCGGTGAAACAAAGCCGTCAAGAAATAGAGTAAAACCGTTCTAATTTATTACCAAGTACCATGGCATTGTCTCCTACTAATAGAATAGGTATAAATAATTAGAGTTGGACAAAGATATCGATATTTTTTATTTCGATATTTTGACTCCATATAGATATTAGAAAACATTAAAAGGTTCACATTTGTAAAAGAACTTCAAAAACTGGAACGAGAAAAGGAATGAATGGGAATGTAAATCTACAATCCCTAATGCTGTAAATACCCAAGAAAATTGTATCAATTTTGTATCAAATGTATCAATCAAAATTTCGGTTCGCGTCTTACTTATGAAGGTGGAGGTGCCGGGTAGCCTATGGTAAATTCGTCCCGACTTTAAGCAATGGTGGAGGTGCCGGGTTATTCAACGTGAGTGTTAAGAACGTAGGCCTAAACATCGTTAATTTATATTTTCGGCGATTTTAGCCCTACATTATTTTCGTATGCCAAGTATGATACAATTCTCTTCTTTTAATAACTTTAAAAACAACTTTTGCAGATATAATAAAATTTCGATAATTCGAAATTTTTGTATGATATTGATAATTAATTTTTATATCAAAGCCCAGCCCAAGAAATATTACACTCTTATTTTGATTTAAAGTGATTTTTACAAGGAAATGGGTACAAAATTAAACAAACAGAAATAAAATTTGGTACAACTTTTTTTACAATGTAAAATGTTCATTTAAAAATTCGCTTGATCGGCAAATCAAGCTAATATCACATATACAGTCTAGACCATTTTTCGACCTCCAATATTTACCCAGAAGTTTGAATTTTCGGGACGATGTTAGCAAGCGATGAGTGCATGTCGCTATCAGAGCACATTTTACCATTTAATTTTTTCCCCTACGCAAGCTTGCGAAATTACTACAAATTACCTGTTTGGTGGCATATTTACGGTCAGTTAATAACAAAAGTGAGCTTTTTCGGAAAATGTTCTCTGATAGCGACAATCACACATTTTAACATTTTGGTGCAACCCGATAGGACAAACGATAGAGCTTTCAATTGGTCCAGACTAAACCTCTGCGTTTTGCGTAAAAACCTAGTTTTCTAGAGCTCAGCCAACAGTCATGAATTTCCTTCTTCGGGAAATGAGTGATAGTTAAGAAATAAACATGGGGTTTCACGACAATCAATCAATCAATCAATCAATCCCCTACTTTGCATGTGTTAATATTTGGATAGGCAGGTGATATGCATCAACAGACAAAGCGCACTCCATGAATATAAAGGCTTTATTCATCACCCACACTACACACAAACAATACCTGTGATTGATCCACACCTGCAGCAGACTACAACCGTCAAGTGCCTGCACGTGGTATGACATTGATCTGACAAACAAGGATTAAGTGGCTCTCAATTATGGTCAGATTGACAAAGCTGACTCTATACTACAGTGTGTGAATATCAATCACAGCGTGCATCCAATAAGGACGCGGAAGTTCATTAATTTTTATCAAAGACTTCACTGCAATTTATATTTATTTTGCTAAACGCTCGTTCTTGTTTTGTTACGTATGGCGAAATGACGTTTTCTATAATCGGTTCTAAAACTAAAAATCGCATTTGTTTATGAACATGCTAAAATAAATCGTTCTTTTATAGACACAGTTTGCTTCATTTTCCTATTATTGCAATATTGCTATTCATTTGAGACGATTAGTGGTGATCGATGATTGTGTAGGACAATTATTATTAATTACCTTGTGCGGGATTCTAACCCGCTTCCGTTGCTGTAACACACTTCGGACCTGCACCCAAATCGTATGACCGACAAGGGCGGCATAATGTTGGAAACTGGATAGAATACGCATCAAATACACATTTGTATGACGAATGGAAAATATGCCTTATTCTGTATTCAAGTGTATCCTTTTCAGTATCAAGGTGTAGACTGTAGATACTTGTGTTACTATACTTACTACACTGTTTTTGTTGATGAAAGGGACTTTTTTAAACTGTCATTCTCGTTATTGGCAAATGAAAATACCAAAGACACGTAGATGTATAAGCACTTTGAGTGTGAAGTCACTTTCTTTTTTAGTTTCAAGTAGTAACATGCACAATATTATTATTGCTGCATCACAGTAGTATAAATACACATTCGGTTCTTGAAGTTTCGTCAGAGCCAATACTTTCTAATTCCTCCTTACCATCCACGGGTGTTGTTTCATTTTGTGTCATCAAACAAGACGGATTCAAATCTAAAATAATACGTAATCAATCAGAAGAAATAAGAAAATACGATGAAGAAACTAAAAGCAAATGTTGTAAAATCAATTGCTTTTTCATAAGTACTATTGTGTTCGTTAAGTATCTACCATGTGATTATGTATAGGTTATGTAGGAGCGAACCCAATTAATACACGCATAACGCTTCAATACGGATTTACACACGTTTCAGGGTTTTACAAGGATCTAATCGAGAAAATAGACTGATCATAATTGTGAATGATGAATGGAAATAATAACATCTAATGATTTGTTTGCCCTAGACTGGAATCGAGCTTCGAAAGCAGAGACTGTACGATAGAACATCACCTAGGTTTGCGAACACTTTTAACAGTCGCGTTGAAGGATGAGCGTTGTAGGTGCATTCACTATCTGTTCCATGCATTGTATTTTAGTTTCGTATTGACACTGACAAAAAAGAATGTTTTGAAGTAGCACAAAATTGTGTTAATTGAATTGAATGAACATTTCTAGCTTGATTTTAGTGAACATTTTTTTATTGCGGTTAGCAACGGCGTTTACAAATTTTACGTAAACGGGTAATTTCAAGAGAATTATTACTTTAGTGTTTTATGTACTATTATAGAGCCTATAGAAAACGCGATCTGTTTTACTGGTGAAGTGCAAATAAAGCTTATCACGAGTCACGATTCAAGCCAACAAATCTTGAATGTGCTGTTTTTATTAGAATATATTGTTTGGATTAAATTTTAAACTGGGCAAATTCAGTGATTTCGATAAATCTATTCGGAATCTTGCGAAAATAACACACAATTCAAACACAAACAAACATTTAAGCATTTTTCTAAGGGTAGCCAAATTGAGTCTTAGCTACGCTTATCCGATAAGTATAATATATTGATATATAAATTATTCTGATTGCAGTTGCTTATAATTGATCAATCAATAATATTTTCCACTTAATTTAACATTAACAAAGAAGCAGATGACCGTGGGTCAAGTTTCAATTATATACCGATCACAATTTTGGTGAAGATAAGGATTGGAATAGTAAAAGTGCATGGGTGCGATCATAAAACGTTACGATAGAGCCACTGATAACGAAAACTATTTTTTAGAAACTAATTTCAATTTTAACAACAGTTTACTCTTTTTTTAAACAGTATAACGTATTACTTTTTATGCCTAGTATACAATTCAGGAACCGCCTGGTTCTTGCGCAACTATGTATATACATACATCAAACGAAATACATTTCTTTAATTACTCGTAAAACCTTAAAGTAATTTATTACAAGAAATAAAACACAATTGTTTGAACAGTTTTTCTTTGCCTGTTCGTTCTCACACAACTAATTGTTATTCTCTTGTAAGTCCAACCAATGCTTCACGCCTTATTACTATTCATGGTCGTAAGATCAACTGATCTGTAATGAGATGCTGTTTCTTAGAGAAGAAGGTTGACCCCGTGCCCCCCCCCCCCCCATCGAACAATCACAGACTGAACGGCCCACTGAGGGTGGGGGAAAAGGGCAAAATAACCAGCCCGAATAGATAAATGTTTCGACAAAACGCTCTTGGAGAGTCGGTTTGGTTTACGACGTAAAATGCCCACACCAACACGATGACTAGAATCTAGAATCTAGAGCAACTGGTTAGGAAATATAACTCAAATTATAAATTTATATATATATAATTATGCATTAAGGAATTATTTTATCATCTCCAAACAGTCTGCACAGTCATTATTCAATCAAATATACCCGTCTCGAATTAATTTACAGCTACGATATAGCACTAGCAGTAAACTTGAAACAGATTCATGCAATCCACCCTCAATTGAAAGTACAATCTGGTACCCAAGAACTTACAAAGTCAAATCATGTAGGCTAACTAAGATTGCGAATGACATTGTCTTTTAAATCACATAAAGTTTTCATGAGAGTTTGACCAAAGAATACTGGAATTAAATCGAAAGCAGAGCAAACCTAAAACCATAATTCATAGGGTTTTGAGTCAATCGATTATCGATATTAAATTAACTATCGATTAGTACTCGTTTTTTTTTAATTATACGTCTCCCTTTCGAAAGGTCTGAATACATAGATTTGTTGTGAGACGTGAGATGTGAGACGAACGTGCTTACATTATTAAATTTTAAATTAAATTGAAAATATTTTTTTTAAATCGACCAAATGTGTAAGAATAATACCGTGTATTACTGATAAGTTATTATGCATAAAGATAAGAAGAACAACTGGCCTTAGATTATGGGTAGTTTATTCGAAACACTCATCAATGTTTTTTTTATAGTGATAATAACCGATTAGATTAAGTTCAATATATCTTGCATGATTGATAAAAATATCAAGTAGTGACAAGTACCTACGTGGTTTCAATGGTGCAATACCCTGCCAAGATTGATAAAGCTTCAGCGGATCCTAACAATGTAACGCGTGGTGCAAGATGTGTTGAGTGATTACTAATGCCTCAGGTACGCCTCCTATCTTATGTTACACGCGTCGCGATCAGCTACTGTGTCGTACATTTGACAGCACATACTTGCAAGAGTTCCGTGACAATGACACCTGTCTGTGCATTTGTGACTCAACACCGGTGGGGAAAACCCTTTTTATTTTGGCATCTCAGTTGATCTATTTTGGTGAGACTTTCTGGAATGTCGGCTTTATGGGTGATATGGGGAGGCAATTAATGTTAACCGACTGTGTTGTCTCGAGCACTAAGCGCTTGACTCTATTCAGAAAGATCCGGATTCGAATCCCGGCTTTACCGACAATCCTGACTGGAATTTTTTTCTTTCCAGGGTCGCCCCCCCCCCCCCCCCCCCCCAGAATTAGTTCACCTGAATAGGTGCATACATTGCACCCTATAAAAGGTTTAAATCACACGATAAAAAATTAATTTTAATTAATGATACCATAGTGAACGAAAAGGGAATCTGTAGTTAGAAAACTTGTTTCTACCTACCCCTACTACCTCCCCAAATCTATTATTCAAATACAGACAAGGAAGACTGCTGTGCCTTATTATTTATTGTTTATTATTATTAGATCACTATTCTCGTAAACATCTCCCAAGCTTTAGCTTATCTGTCTATAGTTGTTCTGTTTCTCTTTTGGTTGGTTGTGATTTCTTTCTTTGATTGTTGGATATTATGGATTGAGGGCAAGATATAATGTAACAATCCATTGGGCAGCAAGAGTTCAAGATTTAACTTGGGAAGTACTTCAGTCAGAATTGTCGGCCGCAGGAATAGAACGCAGGACATGTGCCAAATCAGGTATGTATCTCTTTTCCAGGACTAAGCGGATAATTTTCTATAAATATACTAGGAAAAGTTCCCAAACCAACTGTTCCTTTCGATGGAGATTGCACACTATAGTTCGGGAGATCGGGAGGGATTGGGATCATGGTACAAGGATATTCTTTGGGTAGGATTCGGGAAAGCGTAGAGGACGTGGTTTCAAATCCCGCACAAAACACGGATTTGACATTGCCCCTCATTCTCCTAGTCAGAATCAGTTTCGGCAGTCAGTCTTTGCATCATTTCATCAGAGAGACTAAAGCAAGGAACGCCATCACCCTCCAACAAACACTTAAAATAATAATAATCCCATTGGTTCTCGGCATGTAAGTTGTTGTGGTTGGGTTTGAGTAATGTTGAGATGTGGTCCCGAACGCCTCACATAAATTGATCTCGATATTATATTATTAATGCCTAGATCACAGGACCTTAAATTTTTAAAAATACAACATTGAAAGAAACACATTATCAGTTCGTCAACATTATTTATTTCATTGATAATTTTATTGCATAGAATGTGTATGGATGGATAAAACAGAATCTTCTCTAGATTAACTGGTGCATAATAGAAAAAAATGTTTCAAGGGTTCTCTAATTAATTTTTATTGCATTCCAGCATTATACATACTAAAGGCAACAACCTTTCCTGGCTGGTGGTGGTGGGGGGGGGGGGGGGGTGAATTTGCAATTGTATGTGTCAACTCACACCTGCAAATGATACCATTGAGGTGGCAGTTTAAATTAGTGCACGCTTGTTGAAGTTCAATTACATCGAATTATTTCCAATAAAGTGGATTTTAAAACACTAACAATTTGTTAGAACTTTTGATTTGGTATTGATAAATTTGAATTGAGAGACGGAAATCGAAATTTATCTGCTTGAAGATGGATATAAGTGATAAAGTGTAGTTCAGCGAACAATTACCACATTGGGCAGTTGAAATTAAGGCCGTAAGTCGATCGTAATTCAACGGGCGTGTATCGGCATAGAATACAGACCAACGAACTCCAAGAATACACACATTATACTAATCTACACTGTAACTTATTTTAACTTTTGGATTATTTTGTGTCTTCTTAGCCCTTCGAGAATTTCTAAATTGTGTATTTTACAGTTTACACTATAAACTCCACCCACGAGAGATTCCATCAACAAAATTGCATCTTATGCGTTGCTCACAAAAATAAGCAATTCTAGCAAATCCCAATTTATGTTTTAAATATTATCTACTATCGTAAATCGTGATAACGCACTTATTTATTTAAAGCATTTTGTAGATAACAGCAAATTAATTTAATCGTAAAAAGATGGATTTTTTTAGTTTCCGGTGGATTGGATCGAACAGGTGGAAGGGGTGCAGTGTGTTCGCCGGAATGCCGACCTACCCCTTGCACCGGTAGAAACCATTTTAAAGGACGTTACGACATGCGCAAGATTCATTACAAGAGATTGAAATAAATGTGAGATTTCTTACCTGTTTTTGAAGTAATCCCGAATCTTCCGGTCGCTCGAACCTCTCAAATTTGAAACTGTTACTCCTGTACAACTCGTTGTCATGTTTCTTGCCACCACACAAACGTCGCGTAAGTGCTCGCGGTCGAAACTCCATCCTGTGCGCATCTAGATAATGAAAATTAAGAATTCGTGTCCTAATATTATTCCTTCTGGGGTGGCCGCCGGCGGCGGCGGTATCATCGCGAAGTTGCTTCCCCCTCAGCTGATTGTGGCGTCTGCTGCCCCTCGTGCAGAGATCGGCGTCCACATCAGCTGGCAACGCGCACACAACACTACGGAAGCTCAGTATGTCGCACCACTGTACCTCATCACCGCTGGGACTACTGTCACTCACTGAACCTTCCGACGCCGGAGACGCGTGCTCGTGTTTTTCACTGTCAAGCACCTTTTTACCGCCACTGTGCAAACCCATTCGCTTGAGAATTCTCTCCATCATTCTCCTCCTCCTCCCTCTTCATTCATAATCAGATTATGCATCTCATTGGTCCCCAGCAAGTTGACCTAGCGGTTCAACGATGCTGCTACCTAGCGGGGAAACGGTGAACCGCGTTGTAAGGTCTCGTCTCGCGGATCGATATGTTCTCTACCGGGGGAAATTTAAAGTGAGCTCATGATAAATCCCATGAGTCAACTTTGCGCTAAACCCTACACAGCAAATAACAGCAATGAGAAACGTCTTCCAAGAATGGGGTAGTTACTAAATTATAGTTTTGCGTTACACAAGTTTAACGTTGAGTTTTTTTTTTAAACATTGTCAAAGTATTTTTTGTAGGCCTAATCTAAATTCCAAACACTTGTCTCATTTATTTCATTGAAAGGTGAAAAATGTTGCATCATAAATGTAAAATACCATAGTAAACCCCCTCTTTGCATAACACCCCTAAATTACTGAAAATAATGTTAAACACTGCTTATAAACATAAAACATTGCATTGTTAGCCAACTAACACAATACGCAAAACGTAAGTTACTGGTTGAAGCGTGTTGATAAAAAAATAAATTCGTATTTAGAGTCTACCCACTCAGTCATATAACTGATTTTCAGTGGGGGACAGTAAACCAAAGCGACCAAGGATCCGACGCAATCGGCGAGTGAGTGATAACCAACCAAAGATCGATATTTTGTAAATAGTAAATAATAGCAAAAATGGTATGGAGATGGTTATATACTCAATGGTATGGAGTGGACAGTGCGAACACCCCCGGAGGCCGATTAAGAACAACTTTAAATTTTACTAGAACGCTTCGCAAACGCTTTTTCAGGCGCGTTGTTGGATGAACGTAGTTGTTTAAAACGAAAAAAGCGTAAAATTGCGATTTTCATAAGAAATAATTATTCGATTACGCTCAAATTTCACACGAATATATTAATTCATAAAATTAAGGTTCTGTGAAAACATTATTACAATCGGATAAAGCATGTAAAATGTAAGTGTTACTAGGAAAACGCTCCCGCCGCGTTGTTGGATGAGCGTATATGGTGCATTGAGCTGCCATATGTGTTACGCGGATTTTCTGTTGTTCTGTGAAAAAAACATTACTTAGTCGAAGATTTATTTTAATTAAATTAAATTTTTAAAAAATTACCTTAATATTTTTAATTAAATTAAATTAAATAAAAAATTAACTTAATTTTTTAATCAATCGTAATTTTTAAAAAAGAAAAAATCGTAAAATTGCAATTTTCATAAGAAATAATTATTCGATTGCGCTCAAATTTAACACGAATATATGAGTTCATAAAATTAAGGTTCTGTAAAAAAATCATTACAATCGGATAAAGCATGTAGGTGTTATAAGTCAAAGAATTGTTTACAAAAAGAAAAAACCCGTAAAATTACGATTTTCATGAGAAATAATTTTTCGATTACGCTCAAATTTCACACGAATATCTAAATTCATAAAATTAAGGTTCTGTGAAAAAATCATAACAATCGAATAAAAGCATGTAGGTGTTATAAGTCGAAGAAATTTGATAAAAATCGAAAAAATTTGTAAAATTGCGTTTTTTATGAGAAAAAATTTCCCGATTGCGCTCAAAAACGTGGCAGTTCTAGTTTAGAGATTTCGAAGGCCTCCATAAAATTTCATCGCAATCGGAGTATCGGTTAAGCCGGAATAGTGTTAACAAAACACAAAAATACAAAAAAAAAGGAAAAAAAAGAAAAAAAACATTCCGGATTTTTTTCTCCAGTGTAGTGAAATGGAATCTTCGCTTCGCTCGCTACGCTCATCCAATTAGTCGAAGATTTTTTTTTTAAATCATAAAATTGCAATTATTATGAGAAAAAATTTTTTGGTTGCACTCAAATTTCACATGAATATATTCATTCATAAAATTAAGGTTCTGTGAAAAAATCATACAATCGGATAAAGCATAGGTGTAATAAGTTGAAGAAATTTTAAAAATCGAAAAGAAACCGTAAAATTGTGGTTTTCATAACAAATTATTTTTCGATTGAGCTCAAATTTCACAAGAACATATTAATTCATAAAATAAAGGCTCTGTGAAAAAATCATTACAATTGAATAAATCATGTCGGTGTTATAAGTCGAAGAAATTTTTTTTAAATAAAAAAAAATCGTAAAATTGCGATTTTTATGAGAAATCATTTTTCGATTGCACTCAAAAACGTGGCAGTTCTACGTTCAGAGATTTCGAAAGCCTCCACAAAATTTCATCGTAATTGGAGTTTTGGTTTAGACGGAATCCTGTTAAGAAACAGACAAAAATACGAAAAAAAACATTCCGGATATTTTTCTCCAGTGTAGTGAAATGGAATCTTCGCTTCGCTCGCTACGCTCATCCAATTATGTTCCTCGAAGTTAGGACGGCTCCAAAGTCACCGCTTACAAATTCCTAAGACAAGAACTTATGGACGTAAGTCCAAATCAGAAGTTAAAAACTTCTAAATTTAACGGGAATCGAACAATGAAACTGCTGCATTGGAAGCAGAGACCCTAACTAACCACAAGACCAACGAGCCACACAATAGGCTAAAATGTCAAACCGACATTAATTACAACATTAATTTTTGGGAATTGTTTAATGTAGTCTTGGATTTTTAAAATATGATACTTTCCAAGTGTGTTGTAAATATTTGGATGAGCGTAGTGAGCGTAGCGAGCGAAGCGAAGATTCCATTTAACTACACTGGAGAAAAAATTCCGGGATACCGATACTCCAATTGCGATGAAATTTTATGGAGGCCTTCGAAATCTCTGAACTTAGAACTGCCACGTTTTTGAGCGCAATCGAAAAATTATTTCTCGTAAAAATCGCAATTTTACGATTTTTTTCGATTTTTAAAAAAATTCTTCGACTTATAACACCTACATGCTTTATCCGATTGTAATGATTTTTTCACAGAACCTTTATTTTATGAATTAATATATTCTTGTGAAATCTGAGCGTAATCAAAAAATTATTTGTTAAAAAATCACAATTTTACGCTTTTTTCGTTTAAAAAAAGTTACGCTCATCCATCAACGCGGCGGGACGTTTTCCTAGTATTTTGAAATGCCTCGTCGCAATGCAACTAAATAGTACTGGCCCATTGGTACTCAATGGCACTGGGGTGCCTCTTCCCCCACCACCATCATCGCAATCCCCCTCGCCACAAAATCCAGTACGACTCTCCAGATGAAAACTGGCCAACCTATCCCGTCATGACACTGGTTGGATGAGCGTAGCGAGCGAAGCAAAGATTCCATTTCACTACACTGGATTGATTGATTGGATATTGGAGAAAAAAATCCGGAATGTTTTTTTTTTTTCTTTCTTTTTTTTGTATTTTTGTGTGTCTGTGAACACGATTCCGGCTAAACCGATACTCCGATTGCGATGAAATTTTATGGAGACCTTCGAAATCTCTGAACTTAGAATTGCACCGTACGAAAAATCGATCAAAAAATTATTTCTCTTGAAAATCGCAATTTTACGATTTTTTTTCGTTTTTCTTTTTTTTCTGTTTGTATTTTTTGTGTGTTTGTTAACACGATTCCGGCTAGACCGATACTCCAAATGCGATGAAATATTTTGAGACCTTCGAAATCTCTGAACTTAGACCAGCCACGTTTTTGGGTATAATCGACGAAATATTTCACATGAATATCGTACTTTTACGATTTTTTTTCGATTTTTAGTGCGATATTTTGTGACATTAGGGCCGATTCTGACCAGACGGGTGGGGCTAAAACGTTCATATTTTACATGGACATTATGGTAATGGTGATGTATTGCTTTCTGAAAGAAAAATTTGAAAAAATTTGCTAGAATCCATGGAATAAAGGTTTTAATATGGGTTTTTTGAGGTTTATAATAACAATTAACAGATCAATAGAAACTTGACAACAATCACCTACAATGCATTCACAAAGCGTTTGCAAAGGAAAAGTGGTCCCACGCAAACTAAAAACTTACAAAAACGCTCATCCATCAACGCGGCGGGACTTCAGCGTTTTTGGATGAGCGAAGCGAGCGAAGCGAAGATTCCATTTCACTACACTGGAGAAAAAAATCCAGAATGTTTGAAATCTCTGAACTAGAACTGCCACGTTTTTGAGCGCAATGAAAAATTATTTCTCATGAAAATCGCAATTTTACGATTTTTTCCGATTTTTTAAATTTCTTCTGCTTATAACACCTACATGCTTTATCCGATTATAATGATTTTTTCACAGAACCTTAATTTAAAGAATTAATATATTCGTGTAAAATTTGTGCGTAATCGAATAATTATTTCTTATGAAAATTTCAATATTACGATTTTTTCCTTTTTTAAATTAGATTAAAAAAAAAAAGTTAATTTTTTATTTAATTTATTTAATTTATTTTTAAATTAGAAAAAATTTCAACAAAGTTCTGATTTTTTCACAGAACAACAGAAAATCCGCAAAACACATGGCAGCTCAATTCACCAATTACGCTCATCCATCAACGCGGCGGGACTTCAGCGTTTTCCTAGTAAAATACATTATTGGGATCGAGTTTGTGCTTTTATAAGAAAACTGCTCAGGGACAAAATGTTCCCGTGAACATCTTACCTCATTTGATGTCGAGGATATTTGAGAGGGGAATTAAAAGGGTTGTCCCAGGACCCAGAATTAACCTTTTGACTCAGGAAATCCTTGGAAAATCCACTCCTTACAAGATTCCTGACTGGGGGTATCGAGCCGAAGTCCTTCCGAATTGGACTTTAACTTGTAAGGACGAGAGATACCGGCCACTATCGGTTGGGGGTTGGAGCTTCAATCTTTCACTAGTTTCATCACTAGTAGAATTACTAGTTTCAGAAAGGGCTTAATTCCATTAAACATAGTTCTATAATCAATAAAACTGATTTTCTCAATACAAAAATGAAATTTGTGGTCAGCTTATAGTGTTGGCTGAGAGACTTTTACCTTAAAGGTTAACTAGGTTGGCATAAAATATTTGTAAGTGATACATTATATTTTTTTAGGTTGTGGACAGCCCTTTCTCAAACTTATTACAAAAATACTAGGAAGCTTCGCAAATGCTTTTTCAGGTGCGTTGTTGGATGAGCGTAATTGGTGCATTGAGCTGGCATTGTGTTATGCGGATTTTCTGTTGTTTTATGTAAAAATCATTACTAAGTTGAAGATTTTTTTAAATTTAAACTAAATTAAATACAAAATTAACTTAAATTTTAGATTTTTTAATTGATCGTAATTTTAAAAAAAAAACACATATAATTGCGATATTTATCAGAAATAAGTATTCGATTGCGCTCAAATTTAACACGAACATATTAATTCATAAAATTAAGGTTCTGTGAAAAAATTATTACAATAGCATGTAGGTGTTATAAGTCAAAGAATTGTTTAAAAAAAGAAAAAACCCGTAAAATTTCGATTTTTAATGAGAAATAATTTTTCGATTGCCCTCAAATTTCACACAAATATTTTTATTCATAAAATTATGGTTCTGTGAAAAAATCATTAAGAATCGGATAAAGCATGTAAGTATAAGTCGCCGAAATTTTTTTTAAATCGAAAAAAATCGTAAAATTGCGATTTTCATGAGAAATATCTTTTTGATTGCGCTCAAAAACGTGGCAGTTCTAAGTTCAGAGATTTCGAAGGTCTCCATAAAATTTCATCGCAATTGGAGTATCGGTTTAGCCGGAATAGTGTTAACAAACAGCCAAAGATACAAAAAAAAGAAATGAAAAAAAACATTCCGGATTTTTTTCTCCAGTGTAGTGAAATGGAATCTTCGCTTCTCTCGCTACGCTCATCCAACAATGATACATTACCGGTTTAATTGTATGTTTACAATGATTTTTATTTGTATGCACATAAGTTATTGAGCGAGCGTAGCGAGCGTCTCCACTTGACTCTTATGACTCGAATGTCTTTTTTTTTGTTTGTTTTTTTGTTTGTTTTTTTTCTGTTACTGCTTCGGTACAGGTCGCACCGTTTCTCTGATCGACCTGAAATTTTGCACACATGTACATATTACCTATGCGGGTTGCTGTATAGTTTTTGAACAAAATCCGATCGTTGGTTATAAAAAAAAAAATGTTCCGATCGTTATGAAATTTTGCAGGGTCAATAAGTACAACATTCTCTCCTATTTTACAAATTTTCAGCTCTATCGGTCAAGACCTTAAAGACTTATTTGTATTCATAATTCGAAAAATGATGTTGTTCCGATCGATATGAAATTTGCCAAGGAGGCAGTGAAGAAACAAAGATACACTTTAGGAGGCATTTCGATTACATTGTTGTCCCGTGGCGTCATTCAATTCAGCGATCAACAACAACATTAAAAGTTTTCGTCTTTTAAAGACTGTTATCTGATACTAGGAAAACGCTCAGTTGGACGCGTTGTTGAGCGAGCACCGGTACGTGCAACATGACCCGAGTACGACATTCCCATAAGGCCCACCACACAGTGTAGGCCTAACTGGATATTGACATTGTACACTATATACTATTCCAACATCTTTGCATTGTACTAATTCACGTCATGCCTTCTAAAGTGTATCTTTGTATCTTCACTGCCTCCTTCATTTTTTAACATCATTTTTCGAATTATGATTACCAATAAGTCTTTAAGGTCTTGACCGATTTAGCTGAAAATTTGGAAAATAGGAGAGAATGTTGTACTTATTGACCCTGCAAAATTTCATAACGATCGGAACATTTTTATTTTTTTATCTTATTTTTTTATTTTTTATTTTCTTTTATAACCAACTATCGGATTTTGTTCAAAAACTATACAGCAACCCGCCTAGGTGGTATGTACACGTGTAAAAAATTTCAGGTCGATCAGAGAAACGGTGCGACCTGTATCGAAGCAGTAACAGAAAAAAAAAAAAACAAACAAACAAAAAAACAGACATTCGAGCCATAAGATTAAGTGGAGACGCTCGCTACGCTCGCTCAAAAATGGACATTATGGTAATGTCGTACTCGGGTCGTGTTGCACGTAACCGGTGCTCGCTCAACAACGCGACGGGACTTTAGCGTTTTCCTAGTCATAATACATTAGTCATAATACATTATTGTTTAAGTAACATGCATTCATTTATTTTCGGCTTCTGGAATCGTGAAATATCTGATGCTTCTAAATTTTATCTTTTGCCTGGAAGACATTTCTGTGGTGTCAAACCCTCTTCTTCAATGACATCTTCATAAGCTTCAACCATTTGAGAAAG
The DNA here is from genome assembly GCA_024449915.1 of Sweltsa coloradensis. NCBI lineage: Eukaryota > Metazoa > Arthropoda > Insecta > Plecoptera > Chloroperlidae > Sweltsa > Sweltsa coloradensis. The sequence goes on along the minus strand of JAMZAV010000399.1, from coordinate 60,566 downwards.
AAGTTGATCAAAATCACAGTTTGGAAATAAATATTTCTTACAAATTTTATGTGTGGACTTGTGCCCTTTCTCAAACTAACCAACCCAATCTAATATTCTAATAGTCTTCAAAATGATATGGAGTAATTATCTGGACAAGTGCCAATTCAACACTAAATGAGACGTCTGTATCTTTAGTTTTCTACCTCATAGTAAACTATAACGTTTAGTTAGTTAGAAAACAGCTGCCAAATACGACACAATACAGTGAAAATTGTGTTTGTATTATCTTCATGTTTAGCCTATGACGTGCAATTGTATTGTTTGTATGATTTAAAGGGGCTAAAAACCCCAAAAATTATTTTTTACCACGTGATCTATAGCACAATAAAAAATGATATCTTGTAATTGTGATTTAACACGATTTTTTTATAGTTTTTTTGATCCAGAAATTGGCGAAAATTGGTGTTTTGGAAAATTTCCTAAATCGGCTTTAACCTGCTTCTTTTTTGGTCCACATAGATACTAGAGCATAGTACCAATCTAAAATGACCCTTTTAACATTGTGTCTTGAAACTGTGCCCAAATATACCCTCAAACACGCAAAAATATGCATTCCAAAATCACACCCCATCTTGGTAATCAGCATATTTTGACCGAACTTCTTGCCCAAATTACAAAACATAATAAAGAGAATTTACAGAAAAGGCTGTCGAGTACGTCAATAATGGCCAATATTTTTTTGGATCAAAATCCTCCAAGGTCACGGGGCATAAAGATCGTCCCCATGTTATTTCTTATGGGAGATTTTTGCCGATGGGACCTAGCTCGAAAAATGTCATGTTTGACAATTTTTTGGAAGGTCATGGTGGCCCCAATAAATTTTCTGTTAATTGCTAAATTCATTACTAGTTAGCCTGAATGAAATATATTTTTTGAGTTTAGCGGTTAAATGCCCCTTTAATGACATGTACATACAAAGTACAAACTATGTCCTTAATAAAATAAAACAAAATATTAAAAAATCTACTTCTACTATGTATATTAATTATCTATATAATACTAATCTACTACGAAGACGGAGTTCTAAAGTTTTTTTCGCACGTACATCAAGCGAACCATGAACCATCACTTTAATACTCACACGCATAATCACTCATACAATCATACATTCCTTCAGCACAGTCCAGCCTTGAGAACATTGCCTTGATTATTGCACAACCGTTATTTGGTCTTTTACACCGTACATTGACGGTTTGCAACCCGAGGTACGTGTACCGCCAGTCTTTGGTTTTCATGCCAGGTTTAACACAGCTGTATTACTTTGTGTCAGGCGTAAGATTTCATTTTCATTTTTAACAATTTCAATACATTATGTAAAATAAAATAAAGTATTTACTATGTTATAATTATTAGTGACTTCGGTTTTCTTATTTCAGACACCTAACTCCCTTACACAACATTGCAAATTTATACCATTTAAAGAACATTATAGTTTAATTTGTGTAATACATAAGATACCCGACCCCCAAAACGCCTTATTGTATCTCCATACTGTGTGATATACTGACTCCTAGAAAATGTGATTCAATACAACACCAGTGTTTATGTCGCAGGACTTCATTTTGATCCGAGAAGAAAATAGTTTCTATTGCATAGTGCTTGCGAGTATATTATTTATGTAAACTACGATTGTGTTGTGGTGTTGTTTCTACCTGACCCGATAATTAGAATTTGTGTATCCAGTAAAATTAAATAGTGTTAACTGTTAATACTGTGTGAGTTGTACTCTAACAGAGAACCGTTTAAATTCGTGTTTGAAATAAATTAAGTCAGTTTACTGAGCTGAGAACTGTACAATTTAAAAGTAAAATTGAAGCAATGTTAATGAATCAAAGAGCAAAGAAGAATTGATTTTATTTTTTGTGGGACATTGTGTGTTTGTGTAATGTTAATTATCTTCATAAGTTCTTATTTATGATTTTACTATTCTCTTTGTTTGTTCATTATTGCTTTGATTATGATATAGAAGCGTTCTTCATTTTATGGACATTGCCTATTTCGCCGCTCTTCATTCAAGCGGAATAAGTAGTCTTGTAAAGCTGTCAACCCTTAATTCCTCTTGACCGCCGTCACAGACTTCGGTCAGCGTTGTCGATAAGGAGGGTTCACTCCTTTCAACACAATAGAAAAGCAATTTAAATGTGTCGTGTTTGAAGCGAGTTCTATTTGGCAACATAGGTACGCTTAACGAAGTGGTAGGTCCAACATTGTGACGAAGGTATAATTGGTACATGAGTCGGCCTCTTTGTAAATTTAGTTTCTTTGAGGGATTAGCAGTGTCGATTAAATGAAGAACTGAGCTCTACAATAAATGTATTTTCAATTATATTTTTCTGCCTAGATTGTCTGGTTGCCGTTCACTGGTGGAACTTGCAACTTGAGTTAGGTGTCAGCTGTATCATTGCTGTGATCAGTATTTGACTTCATCATATTATCTGATATCATTATATATATATATATATATAGGACGATGCTAAAAGACTTCCAGCCACATGGAAACTTGTTTTGCAAGGCTGTCATATTCAACCAAAAGCTCTCCCTGTGGACATGTTTTTAGGCCGTCCACCTCCGACAACAAGAGTTGACAAGAGGAAGAAAACTCAACAAGAACCCCTTGAGCCATCTACTCGTACGCTGAGGTCATCTAAAAAGTAATAGAGTGTGTTGATGTCTTCACAGTTTTTAAAATATCTGGATGTTCATAATATGTTGTCATTAGTACCTATGTTTTCTAAGCTTTTTGGTTTTGTCTTTGTATCCAGTTGCAGTGTTTGTTAAGAAGTAAGGTTTTGTTTGTTTTGATATTGTTTTATGTTTTAAATTTCCTTGAAGATGGGCAGGGAGAACTGCCCGAAACGTTGGAACTAATAATAAAACCACACGGACTACCCGAAAATACAATGTCTGCATATATATATATATATATATATATATTAGAGTCAAAATCTTTTGTACTAAATTGTTATCTAGATTTGAACATAAGAATGAAGATTGAACACAAGAATGAAGATTCGCGTTCGGTGGTTTCTTCCGCGAAAGTTTGATTACTCCCTGATTCGCTGTTCCTGATTTTTTGGCATTTTTGGCAAACCTCATATTCGTTTGAGTGGGATCGTCTAATAAATCAGTTTTTTCTTTTCTTTTTTCCTTTCCTTTCCTTCCGTTTTCCTTTTTTTCCTTTTTTCCACCACTTTTTTTATATTTGATTAATTAATTAATAATTGCAAATATCCTTCTTATTTGATACCAAAATTCTTGTGTTTTAATGCATTGTTTTTGTTATTTTACTATTTCAAATATTTACTTAAACGTAGTTCATTGTTGTATCTGCATCTATATAATACAATTTCTTTCGTTGTCCTCCTTTGTAAATCAGTTTTTATAACTGAAAAGGATAGACGTTAAAATAAATAAAAATTAAAAAATGTGAATGTGAATGAGTTTAGCGAAACATATCCGCGACGCAAACGGCATCAATGCAATATGCGATCGAAATTTTATTTGCAACAGTATTGTTTTAAATGTAAAAGTTCGTGCAAATTTATTTTGCCAAGCTTTGCAAGGATACAGTCACAGGGCAAAATGAATTTATTTATTAAGAAGATGTTCCATTGCAAAATTATTTGTAAAAATATAATAATTTTATCAAAGTCGATTTAATTGCTATGGTATTGCCAATTAATAACAATAGAATGTAAAATATTTAGTGGTCCAAAGACTTGATTTGTAAGCAATTTAGGTGATCATTGTCAAGTAACTATGGTTACTTGTTGATTATGCTTGTAAAATGCTTATTTTAAAACCTTTATTTGGAAGCCTTCCAGCAAACTTTTTCAAGTTTTTCTTTCAAAAGGAATTTAAAGTATGAACGTTGTATTCCAACCCGTTTGGCCAGAATCGCTGGCCAATTGAAACTGACGAATTAGTTAGTAGTAGCCAGTAGCCAGTAGCTAACATCCTTAAAGCGATTTTGAGCATGTTTCAAGACATTTCGTACCTCAACCAAATTTGGCATGTGTTGTCAGGTACTTAAATCCCCTTGATTTTGATAGTTTTTAAGTTCACCACGTTTCATGACGGCTGGGTAACACCTCGAAATCACCCCAACTCTACTTGCTGTATAAGGTGCCTGAGTGTAGTGCACCGCGGCTTGGCTGCGGCGCCCTAACGGACACCTAGATAACACCTCGAAATCACCCCAACTCTGCTTGCTGTATAAGGTGTCTGAGTGTATAGCACACCGCATCTTGGCTGCGGCGTCCTAACGGGCACCTATGTAGATAAAACTTTTTACATAATGCAGACAAACAAAAACATAACAAAAAACAGTTCTTCATTCAATCGTGCTCAAATACGGTTTATGTGTGAACACAAGTTGGATGCAACATTTTTGTGGAAACACTCAAAAAATGATATCGTTATTTTGGAATTTGAATGCAAATCAAAACAGGTTTTGTTGGAAAAATTGTTTCTCGAAATGTAGTCTTTGGAACCAAAACTTCTTATCGACCGGCGCCTCCCGACCTCTTGGAATTACCGGCCAGACATCGTAATAGTTCTACAGAACTCCGAAAGGTAGCAGAACTATCGTATATACTTTAATATGACTCCGGGCCGACTTGGCTAACCTTTTCCCTCTCTGTCTAAGGTGGCGCGCGCACCATGCTAACCCGTCTCAGTATGCGCGCGCATCACATAATGTCTGCCGCTCAGTTCAAAGAAATAGTTAACCTTATTGACTGAGGAAATAAAATAAAAAAAAACCTTCAAAACTTTAACGTTACTATTTAAAATATAAATTGCTTTTACCTGGAAAAGAGTTCTATTAACTATTATTTAAAAATAAACAAAAAATACCTTCTAAATCTTTAACATTTCTATTAAAAAAAAAAAAACATTGTTGGGGGTTTGAACCAGCGCAGAGCGAACCCTACCTTAGCAATCCCATCTGCTACCACCCTGCTACGGCGCACTGTGTACGTTGTTTGCCTATAAACGTATATAGTGGCATCGCAAGCGAGCCGTGAGCGCGCGTGGTGGGGGAAGGTTAGCAAAGTCGGCCTTTAGATTCAACCTATATACTTACATGCAACGCGCGGGATTTTCAAACGTTGTTGTCCGCCTGACCTACAGCCTTCAGTACTGTACCATTAAATACACTAAGACGAAAACTGTCAAAAACTTTTTTTGGATGGTTGCTGTGATCACTGTGCGAGGAAGGATAGGATACTAAGACGAAAAGTGAAATAATAAATGTTTTGCAGCTGTGATCACTATGCGACGAAACGGTTCAGTACAGGCAATACAGTACAACATTAGGGTGAAGGTTTGTAAGTGCACAGTTTTGTTTTGAAAAATAATTCTGCATAATTTTGTTTATTTTGGCGTTTAATGTTTAATGTTTGGTCATATTGCGCCCCTCTACAGGCCCGTGCAATACAGGACCAGCCACGGACAGGCAAGAATAGTGAGGTTGCCAGTGGCCCCAGTTGCTGGAAGAATTTACTCCCTTAGTAGATCAAGCCTCGAGAAAGATAATATACAGCTGGCAGAACTTTCGCCGTTTCTTCGTCACAGATATTATGACATGATGTTGTGTTCTCAAAATCTCTAAAGTCTAAATGCTTTGTACACATTTTGTAATTCGAATTAAATTCCATATGGATACTTTCAGACCTTTATTTATCCGTGTAAATTAAGTAATTTTAAGCAATCAATTCGAGTTTCGCATTTTGATCTAAGATTTTTAGTATTTTTTTTCATATTTTTTCATGATTTATAACGAATTTTGGTATATTTTGGAATTTGATTTAAAGCTACATTTTAAGTTTAAATGAAAATTATAGGTGCGTACGTACAAGTAGTTTTGTTCTGATTTTTGTTGTATATTTGGATTTTGCGTGTCTCAAATACCTGCAATACTAGAATATTATAATATTTGCGTATATCTATTTTCAATCTTCTCTAAAAAAGGAAGCATTCGTACCATTGTCATGAGGTACAAAATAGGGGTTACATTGAAAAACCCTATTGTTACCCGCATTTAAATCGGAAAGTTGATGTCCTCGTTTGTGGACACAGGGTCTGAGAGGGTTAAGTAGCTAAGTTCAACATATGCATTTCTCTTTTCTGTTCGTATGTCACGTGCATTTTTTGACATTGTCCTTCAACAAGTACGACACTGACACATAATGTTTTGGGTTACGTTTGGGGAGACTGGGGAGGATAACCTTTTAAAGTAGGGACATTTTTGTGTTCTCGGCACCTCCATCAAGACATTTCAATGCTAGATTATATTTAATTTGAGAGTTTTCTTCGTAGCATATACCGCTCCCCAGTTCAGCTATATAATACTTCCGTAACCATGGTGTAACTATATAAGGCAATTTTTATCTTCGTGCATGTATTATTAATTGTCTCATTGCCATTGGACACACGAAATATGCAAATCGATCACAACTTCCCATTTCTATGGACTACGAGGACTCGCAGAAAAATAACTTACTTATGGATGATAGCAGAGCTATATACGAGAAATGAAGATGAATTGTTATCTATCAGAGAGTAAAACCAGAATAAAAATATGTTGCTTTTCCTTCATGTAATTCGCAAAGTACGATAGTACCACCGTTGAGTGACTAATATATTAGTCACTCAACGGTACTACCTTTGAGTATGGAACCTTTAGTAAGGATGGTTATATACTCAATGGTACTACACTCGAGAGGCTGGTCGTCCTCATCCAGCTTCAGTATTTCTGGTTCTGCTGTTGAAGGGAGAATTCATTTCTATCTACAAATCAAAAAAATGTTTTTACTGTGTGATTAAGTTATGGATACTAAAACTGAAAGCAATGTTGTCAAATTCTTTAATCTATTATTCTGTCTCACTAGTATAGCAAATCGCAATTAAAACTGAAGGTAAAACTCAAATACGTATATATACTGGGATTAAATAGCCCTCAACTATCCAAATTATTATTTTTCACAATTATTTTTGATCGTGGAAAACCATCCCAGCAGTTCTTCAGGTGTGTGTAACTATAAGTATTTTGTGGTGGCTAGGGTAGTTGTCGTAACTATAAGTATTTTGTGGTGGCTAGGGTAGTTGTCGTAACAATAAGTAGAGCTCAGATCTTCATTTTATCGACACTGCTAATCCCTCAAAGAAACTAAATTTACAAAGAGGCCGACTCATGTACCAATTACCTTCGTCACAATGTTAGACCTACCACTTCGTTAAGCGTGCCTAGATGTTGCCAAATAGAACTCTTTTCAAACACGACACATTTAAATTGCTTTTCTATTGTGTTGAAAGGAGTGGACCCTCCTTATCGACAACGCTGACCGAAGTCTGTGACGGCGGTCAAGAGGAATTAAGGGTTGACAGCTTAACAAGACTACTTATTCCGCTTGAATGAAGAGCGGCGAAATAGGCAATGGTGGTAAATTGAAGATCCCCACTATATTTTGTGGTGGCTAGGGTAGTTGTCGTAACTATAAGTATTTTGTGGTGGCTAGGGTAGTTGTCGTAACTATAAGTATTTTGTGGTGGCTAGGGAAGTTGACGAGGGAATGACATTCACAATAAAACCCTGGAAAAAACTTTCAGCCAAGATCGCCGATGGCGGATATTGAACGACGCCTCCCCAACCAGCCTTGCGTGTTTGCTTGACCGCAACCCTTTCTCTATCGGTACAGAGGTACTCCAGTTATACTAATATGTATAAAAGACTTCACGGGAAGATTGGTCCGCAGGTACCAGGAATTTCCTCCCCTCTTTACCACCACCACCTTCCTCGGACGGGCAGAGTGCACAAGATTTAGATCTTACCTATCCTCGACCCTTCTATTGATGGTCTCTAAACCCTTGAATAGAGATAAATTAATTTTCTTTTCATTACATAAACTGTTGTAATTTACCTTTTAAATGTTCTTTAATGTTAATGATTTTAACTTTAATGTTTCCCTGAAATAAAATCAACACGAAAATGTTTTTAAACGCAAAAAATTGATTGAGAACTAACAATGTTTACAAAATATTCTTAGCACTTCTGATGAAGAAGTGTGTTGTATATTATACTGTTAAGTTCTTAGTTTTCAATCAATTTTTAGCATTCAAAAACATTTCCGTGTTGATTTTACTTCAGTGAAACATTTAAGTTAAAATCATTAACATTAAAGGGCATTTAAAATGTAAATCACAACAGTTTACGTAATGAAATGAAGGAAGGATTTAACTCTTTTCAGCGAAAATAATTTAATTGGATGGTTTCGAGACCATCAATAGAAGGGTCGAGCGACAATAAGATAGATAAGACCTACCTCTTGTCCACTCTGCTCGGGCCAGGAAGGTGGTGGTGGTAAAGAGGGGAGGAAATTCTTGGTACCTGTGGACCAATTTCCCATTTCTATGGACTACGAGGACTCGCAGAAAAATAACTTACTTATGGATGATAGCAGAGCTATATACGAGAAATGAAGATGAATTGTTATCTATCAGAGAGTAAAACCAGAATAAAAATATGTTGCTTTTCCTTCATGTAATTCGCAAAGTACGATAGTACCACCGTTGAGTGACTAATATATTAGTCACTCAACGGTACTACCTTTGAGTATGGAACCTTTAGTAAGGATGGTTATATACTCAATGGTACTACACTCGAGAGGCTGGTCGTCCTCATCCAGCTTCAGTATTTCTGGTTCTGCTGTTGAAGGGAGAATTCATTTCAATCTACAAATCAAAAAAATGTTTTGGGTTACTGTGTGATTAACTTATGGATACTAAAACTGAAAGCATTGTTGTCAAATTCTTTAATCTATTATTCTGTCTCACTAGTATAGCAAATCGCAATTAAAACTGAAGGTAAAATTCAAATACGTATGTATACTGGGATTAAATAGCCCTCAACTATCCAAATTATTATTTTTCACAATTATTTTTGATCGTGGAAAACCATCCCAGCAGTTCTTCAGGTGTGTGTAACTATAAGTATTTTGTGGTGGCTAGGGTAGTTGTCGTAACTATAAGTATTTTGTGGTGGCTAGGGTAGTTGTCGTAACAATAAGTAGAGCTCAGATCTTCATTTTATCGACACTGCTAATCCCTCAAAGAAACTAAATTTACAAAGAGGCCGACTCATGTACCAATTACCTTCGTCACAATGTTAGACCTACCACTTCGTTAAGCGTGCCTAGATGTTGCCAAATAGAACTCTTTTCAAACACGACACATTTAAATTGCTTTTCTATTGTGTTGAAAGGAGTGGACCCTCCTTATCGACAACGCTGACCGAAGTCTGTGACGGCGGTCAAGAGGAATTAAGGGTTGACAGCTAAAAAGACTACTTATTCCGCTTGAATGAAGAGCGGCGAAATAGGCAATGGTGGTAAATTGAAGATCCCCACTATATTTTGTGGTGGCTAGGGTAGTTGTCGTAACTATAAGTATTTTGTGGTGGCTAGGGTAGTTGTCGTAACTATAAGTATTTTGTGGTGGCTAGGGAAGTTGACGAGGGAATGACATTCACAATAAAACCCTGGAAAAAACTTTTAGCCAAGATCGCCAATGGCGGATTTGAACGACGCCTCCCCATCCAGCCTTGCGTGTTTGCTTGACCGCAACCCTTTCTCTATCGGTACAGAGGTACTCCAGTTATACTAATATGTATAAAAGACTTCACGGGAAGATTGGTCCGCAGGTACCAGGAATTTCCTCCCCTCTTTACCACCACCACCTTCCTCGGACGGGCAGAGTGCACAAGATTTAGATCTTACCTATCCTCGACCCTTCTATTGATGGTCTCTAAACCCTTGAATAGAGATAAATTAATTTTCTTTTCATTACATAAACTGTTGTAATTTACCTTTTAAATGTTCTTTAATGTTAATGATTTTAACTTTAATGTTTCCCTGAAATAAAATCAACACGAAAATGTTTTTAAACGCAAAAAATTGATTGAGAACTAACAATGTTTACAAAAAATTCTTAGCACTTCTGATGAAGAAGTGTGTTGTATATTATACGGTTAAGTTCTTAGTTTTCATCAATTTTTAGCATTCAAAAACATTTCCGTGTTGATTTTACTTCAGTGAAACATTTTAGTTAAAATCATTAACATTAAAGGGCATTTAAAATGTAAATCACAACAGTTTACGTAATGAAAGAAAGGAAGGATTTAACTCTGTTCAAGCGAAAATAATTTTAATTGGATGGTTTCGAGACCATCAATAGAAGGGTCGAGCGACTATATGATAGATACGATCTACCTCTTGTCCACTCTGCTCGGGCCAGGAAGGTGGTAGTGGTAAAGAGGGGAGGAAATTCCTGGTACCTGCGGACCAATCTTCCCGTGAAGTCCACAATTAAATAACATTGGTTCTGGGTTCGATCCCCAGTCGGGGCATACTTTTATGACAATTGCTATATTATTGATTGTGAGTTTACTCCATAAGTCTCACAATAAGTCGCTCCTGGAGAGGTGTCCAATAAAGAGAGAGTGGGGGGATTTAATATGTGCTCGGTATCTAAGAGCCAAAAGTATGATAAAAAAAATTCGATTTTCTCGACAAATAAACAATTTTACAAACTCCATGAAACGATTATGTGAACAGTCTATGAGTCTTTTCATGTCTCAAAGATCGTTCTGCTGTCTCAAAGCTCTGGCAGGGTTGTCATTGTACACAAACACTGATGGATTCTGGGAAATAATTTGCTAAGGCCCACAGGGGAATGTCTTTTCTATTACATTTTGTGTTTCCAACTCATCGCTTTCATTATTTCGCTTCATTTCATTTGTGAAAGATGTTGACAACAAAGGGTCCCGACTCCCGTGCCGTAGCCGAGGGCAGATTCCCACAATGTTTACCACCGAGGCAAATTACAATTACATTGCCCTGAGGTCAGAATAACAAACATTTAGTGGACGACGAAAACATTTTTTATATTGGTAATTTGTAATATATAATATTTGAGCAAACCAAATCGGGTTGCAACAAAGTACGTTGATGAATGATTACAACTCCACAAACAGTTTTACAATTTTACAGATATATTGATTGATTGATTGATTGGATATTGCTTAACGTCTCATATTTATGCAACTTGGCTAATCGAGACGAAGGGAGGGACGTAAGGGATGACGATATTACATTCTACTTGCTAGATAGATTTTACAGATCTAAAGATACATTTTTAAAATTCATATTAAAATAGACGTAATTTAAAATATATTATATTATGTTGATTATTTTTTTTATTGTGATTGTTGAGGATATTAAAAAAAACGATTTCGCACTCATCTCTTTTCGTAGCTAAATTGCAAGGCTATTTGTTGCACACGTAATTGGCGTGATGGAATTTGCCCCGGGGCTATTTTCCTTTTGAACACCCAACGTCTTGTGCTGTGATGGCGGGAGAAACAGTTAGCGACCGTAGCGCGCCCCTCGCACGAACCAGGAATTATCTCAAGCATTCAGTTAGAAACCAGTCTGTGTCCGTTGAGTGCTCGAGTCGCTCGGTGTGGATGGTATCGCGGTGTGAAAGTTGTACGTACGTTGTGTGGAAGTGTAATTGTCTGCGATTACGAATGACAGTGCGACTGACATGTGACAACTACCGGCGCACATAATGGATTATTTACAGAATGGGTGAGAAATTAAACGGAATTTTAAATTGGAATTTATTATTATTAATTAATTTAGTTTTGCAGAGTTGATGTCAGGTTAGTTCGCCACGTCGAGTGGTTCTCTGCCGCTCTTGATCGAGCAGCGTCTTTCATCTGGGCTGGACCAAAAGTGCCAGCAAATTAACATTGGGCCAAGATGCGCCGCAAACATAGAAAAATCCCGAAAAGTCGTCCTTTCTTTTTAATTTAAATATGACCAAATTCAAATTCAAATCTTCTCAAATCTCACTTTATACCATTAATTTATATTTATAACACGACAGTTGAGAGTATTCGTATGGTAAATAATTAATAAGGTGGGCCATCTTAATTTTGAATTAATAATGGTCATGCCGGATGCCATGCATATTACTACTTGGTTTCACGTCACGTCACGTAATTTACCCCACCTGTTGCCCAGTGCAGTTGCTCTCTTTAGATTGTCGTGCGCACGTGGGTAATGTATATATTACAGTCGTTCGTTCGTGTGGGTGTTTTTGTGTTTTGTACGCCGCAGTGTGAATGCATCTGACGACGTGCATGGCAAGGGCGCCAAATAGGTCTTCGGAGTCAAGGAGGGCTTGCTTGGATCTGCAGTCACGTTCGCGGTCGGTTGCATTGAATGCTGGAGCGGCGCCCAAACCAGAGGCTTCAAGGTCGTCAGACAATTAATTCAAAGCGCCTACCTACACGGTTTCATTTTTTCTCCAATTACTAATGCACACATTTTATCATCCACCTTGTCATTAGAATTATTCGTGACGTACACTAATAGAACTACTTACTTATTGTTAATGGGCTGCTCCCTCCTCGATTCTCGATTGTAAATTAACATATTAAGCTATGTGAAGGCCTTCGTAACGATTTCGTTGGAGAGGGGGGGGGGTGGGGGGGGGGGGGGGGGGGATGGGTAATTCTCCCCGGAGTACCCAAAATTCAGGATTCAAGAATAGCCACTTCCGACCCCACTTTAGAAACACATGTTTCATTCTGAAATTGGAGGAATGACTTGAGTCCGTTCCACTATATCCTGGAATGTGTAAAAAATGGTCATCCAAGCCTCCAAGGCTGCCGGTGGAAGGATTCGGGAGTCGTACCTGTGATATGATGGACCAGGGACCATGCACTTCAGCATTGTACCCTGTAATATAATATGTCTTACATGCGCTCGCTACTGGTTGGATGAGCGTAGCGAGCAAAGCGAAGATTCCATTTCACTACACTGGAGAAAAAAATCCGGAATGTTTTTTTTCTTTTTTTCTGTTTTTTGTGTGTTTGTCCACACGATTCCGGCTAAACCGATACTCTAATTGCGATGAAATTTTATGGAGGCCTTCGAAATCTATGAACTTAGAACTGCCACGTTTTTGAGCGCAATCGAAAAATTATTTCTCATTAAAATCGTAATTTTACGATTTTTTTCGATTTTTTTTAAATTTCTTCGACTAATTACACCTAGGTCTACATGGTTTATCCGATTGTTATTATTTTTTCACAAAACCTTAATTTTATGAATTAATGTATTAATGTGAAATTTTAGCGCAATCGAAAAATAATTTCTCATGAAAATCGCAATTTTACACTTTTTTCGTTTTAAAAAACATACGCTCATCCAACAACGCGCCTGAAAAAGCGTTTGCGAAGCTTCCTAGTAATACAAAATAGGCGTAGAACAAAAAACTATCACATACGAAGCGAAGGTCTAAAAGTTTTATGAATTATGTAATTGTTGATAGAACGATCCACGTCCACTTGTTGACATGAAATGAATACAAGAATAACTTGAAACAGGGCCGAGAGAAACAAAGGCAACTTCAAGTTCCATTTAGTTTTAAATGCTCAGGTAATAAACGAGAAAGCCAGTGATAGACATATGAGCTTTATGTGCTGCCCATAGGTATTTGTTTTAGTCCAGTCCACTCAATATTCATGGTCTAGGCATGTGGCATGTCGGGGAACAACGACTGCATCGGAATTCACCACACTGCTGCTACAAAGCTATTCGTAAACAAATCCAAATTTTAAAAAATGCGAGTTTCAATTTCGTAGCCGATTTTCATTCAAATTTCGAAATAATTGCGCCTGTTTTCTTTTGGCCAATTACAATCGGTCTGGACTGAGTTGTGATGCGACCACTGCACTGACCAATGGCAATCGAGGCTATTTCATGCAGAGATTTCAATGCGCTGCAAGTAAATAGCATTCGCGTGCTTTTAGGGAAGATGTAACATGGTAATTCCGTTGTTATTTTGATGTGGTTTTTTTAAACGCTTTATGAAACATTTTATGGTAACTGCCCAATAAAATAGTAGGCTTAGCTTTTAAAATCTGTGGGAAAATGTATAATTTTCAAGGTCGTTTTCTTGTGTTAACATGTAGGCTGAAACGTCTATGTAGTTTATGGCATCAGATTCCTAAGATTTCAAAGTTATTTTTTGCTAAAGGGGTTTCTAGCTAGAGGGTGGTTACGATACGATAGCCCCTATCGTATCCCCTTTCGCCCCCGGCCATTCTCGTCTGGACAGAACCCTCAAATCAAATCAAGCCTCAAGATGCTGTTTCGTCGATTCGGTTCCCCATTATTACATTCCTCGGTAATCCAGACAAATCTGGCGTATCTTCTTCATCCATCCTGATTGTATTTCTACAAAGATTTGCAGATAGCCGAGCGGACATGAGAATCACTCGGCTTCCCAGACCGTGTAAACCAATGCACGTACATCCATATTCCAAGCACAAACGTACAGACAAGGCGTTTTCGTTTACTTCCCGTTTCCTTTCAAGCTACACACACACCAGATGGAGAGTATTTCATTATGTAAGAAGTGAGAACGCGACCCTTCATAGTTTTTTGTCGGTCATAATTTCCTACCAACGGTCTATTGCATCCTGGTGCGCCGTGCGCGGCTAGCCAGCATTCTTCGGGGCACCTGTTTAAAGAAGTCACAACCGTAACGTTTTTACCCCAGACACTTATTAAAAAAGTGTGGGCGTGTTATTATAAACGTGATAGTTATTCTTCTTCTTGTGAGTTGAGACTCGTCTTTGTGGTTGTCGTGTAGGGTATTTATGCGCTATAAGTTTATAAGAAGTTGTTCTACGGGAGTATGACAACCGACAATCCGCGTTGTCCACGGATATTCTCCGGTACAGCATTCCTGGCACTCGCACGTACTCTCGCGCGCACTCACAGCCTCTCAGGTACGTTGCAAAACAACGTTGCGAAACGAAGAGCATTCTGCGATTGACAGCGCATTGCACCGACCGATCCTTGTGGTTTCTTTTCTTATGTAACTATCTCGCTACTTGATTCAGCTCATGTAGTTGAAAACTAGTACTTAGATTCCGAGATGAATAGGAAACATGAGTTTCAATCGGGTAATTTCACTTGTAAGAATGTTAGGCTGATCATTTCTGCGGATTCTACCATAATGGAAGTATTTTCCCATGGATTTTGCAGCGAAACATACCGAGTGGAAAGTTAAAACCGATTATGAACACAAAACCCGAAAACCGTACCAGTAATTGTTGGGAACTAGTACTCATTGTCGCCTATTATAAATTGAAGCTAGTAGAACAGGTAAATTGATTGTTAAATTGAAATTATTTGGACGTACATCACTGTTCTTAAAATAAATATTTTATATATACAATAAATAAATATAATATACAAATAAAATTTGGACGTACACTGTTCTTAAAATAAATATTTCATTTGTATATTATATTTATTTATTTATTGTATATATATAAAATATTTATTTGAAGAACAGTGTACGTCCAAATAATTTCAATTTGACACTCATTGTCGCCTATTGTATTGTGGTACCAATAAAAAAGAAATTCAAAACTATTGTGCATGTCAATCAAGATGCATATTAGGCCTATTAAAAATGCTAAATATTTCAAAACGAAGACTTTTGCGGCTCGGAATATTACACTTAAAATTATTTTAATACTAATAACTAGGTAATATTATATTGTATATTGTAGGTCTAGGCTGTGGTACGCTATATTGTAATTGAGATTTATTTTTTGAGCTTTATTCAAAACAGAAACATACATTTCCACCAGTGCGAATATACAAGGACACACAAGGAGTACTTACAATGAGAAGGGTTGACAGTTTGGGAAAGATTAAAAAAAAATGGGGAAATTTAAGTGCCTTTTTTTAGCCTACAATCTCAAGTTTGTACTCGCCCATATTTTGTTTACGTTTTTAGTGCTTCATGATCTGAGAGATTTGCGGACTGTGGACTGAACAATACAATCGTTCGGGCGTTAGGAGACCTCTAAGGCCTTAGAAGACTTTTAAAGCCCAGTCGAGTTTGTCGATTCTAAGGCCCGCTGCGCAACGTGTAGTGTAGCACAACCGTCGGTCACAGGGCCAAGACGAAAAGAGGTTCAGGGGTTTAGGAGACAGGGGCTTAGCCACCGGTTGCGGGTGGCTACTGCAGTGCATGGCTTTCTGAGCCATTGGCCTAAAACATTTTATTACCGTACAAACGATTCTTGCTACATTACCTAACCGAGAATTAACCTAACTTTAAAAAGTCGTCCAAAGCCTACGCCCACAATGTGTGTTCAACGTTCACGAAACCTGTAACTTCATTGCCTCAACATGTTTTTCAAGATATTGTGTATTGCTATATTTTATTTATAGATATGTCTCCCGAATCAGAATGCTCCAGCTTGGGACGCAGGAAGGCCACTACGCTGTGATCACACGTTACAACAAACTCCGTGCATCAAACACAAAACACAAAACCTAGGTTACTCCCATCACCAGTTTAGTAAGTTTCTCAGAAGTGCGGTCACCCGTTCATGTCCCGGCCCGGTTTATGTTTTTTAACTTCGTTAACTGCTAAAGGTCGGCCTGCTCTGGTGAGTAACTGGTGACTAACTAGGTAGGTATGCTAATCATCTATTCGGATAATACTTGGGAATTAAAGTACCCAAAGGCTATTTAAAAAACTGGATCCTGCATTCTTGTTGTGATTGAAGGAATCAAGGGAAATCGCTTAGTAAGCTAGCGTTGACGATGGTGGTAATCGAACCAAAGACCTCTGATTTAGTCATCCGTGCCTCTAGCATTTGATCAGCCACGTGTGGGAGAAACCGGGCAAGGATAGGCCCTACGTGTGAGTGTGACAGTGGATGGACTATTGTATGCAATTTTTGCTCAACCGAGGAAATGCTGATGCATGCATTTTAATGAGTATGACCCAAGAAAGAAGACAATGCATAGGTTTATAAAAAAAAAAAAAAACACGGCATTCGTGTAAGACCAACCCCAACCGATGGCCCTATCGCCAACTTCCCCAGCTCTTTACACTCACTCTAAACACTACACTACACTACACTACACTACACTACACTACACTACACTACACTACACTACACTACACTACACTACACTACACTACACTACACTACACTACACTACACTACACTACACTACACTACACTACACTGCACAACACTATTCTACACTACACTACACTACACTACACTACACTACGCTACAATACACGTTCTAATGAACCACCGCGGTCGGTAAGATCTTGTGTAAATCCCGAATGCGGCGCGGATGATTCCGACATATCCTACGAGAAGTATGACTGGCCGGCCGGGCCGTGGGATCGAATCCCATACCGGTCGGTAGCCCATCCCATATGCCGGCCATGCAGGTTTTTTGTTCGTCTGTCATCATCACCAATTCGTTTCGTTGTAACAATTCCATTCACCTTATTCTTACAGTACACCTTGATCTCACTGTAGGCTATATAATGCGTCCGTGACGTCATCCAAACAACAGCATCGCGTGATCAATTTCTCACTCACGTCACGTGACGTCACGCAAACTCATTTACCGTTCACGCACAGTCAGTCACGCACGAATAACTTTATTTTTATTTAACTCACGCACGCACGAGCACGTTATATTTGCTATGATGCTAAGCTCGCTCACGCACAATCACGCACGAGTCACGACCACTCGACGTGAACAAATAATTGACTAGAGATGAACACAAGTGATTGGCAGACAATAAATTAAAGAGATTGTTGGTTTATTACTGTCTCGTCCACGTGCTCCTGGATAATATGGCGCTTAGCGAGGGTTCATGGCGACTCGGCAGGCGATCAGAGAAGAGTGGAGGGTGAGACAAGCTCACGGTCCGCGCTGGAGCATTTTGTGTCTCGCACGGTCACGCGTGACTGTAATATTATCACGCGAATCACGGTACTTATTTCATTACATGCACGTTCACGCACGATCACGAGGAATGTCGTGAGTCTCTCACCTCCCACGCCTCTCTCCCTGAGTCTCTCCCTCCCAAACCTCTCTCTCTCTCTCTCTCTCTCTCTCTCTGACCTATCTTTGCCACTGACTTTGTCTCTGACCCTGTAGCCTAAGTATAGTGTTTGATGAGTGATCGACGAAAACCACGACATCAATGACAAATTATCAAACCTATACCTTATCACAGGCAAACTAGAAATATAGGACCTTCAATGCGAAAATCAGTCTCTAACGAGGAATGAAACTATATAACAGGAAGACTAAGACAGACAGTTAATCATCAAGTGAAATGAGATATTTAATGAAAGCGAAATTTGTATTATTTCTTTTTTCTTTTTAATACAAGTGAGAAAATGGAATTGACTAGAAGTCATTAACAAAAACACGTTCAAGTGTAGGCTTAGTCCTAAATAATGCAATTTCGGTGTAAAACTAATCTTGATAAAAATTCTAATTTAAACAGATTTTTTTTTAATAATCGCAAAAGTGTTACTTATATTCACACAAAAAAAACTCGTACAATAATCTGCAGACGTTGCAGACATTTTAATCTGTAGGGCAAGACAACATGTCCTCCGCCCAGCTACCGTTCGCAGGCCCGATTTTTGTGGTCGCTAGTCAACAACAAAATCTGACTAAAATATGTTCAAATAAATAAATTATATTTAGAGTCTACCCACTCAGTTATATAACTGATTTTCAGTGGGGGACAGTAAATCAAAGCGACCAAGCCAACCCTGTAGGCAACCATGTAGAATACTTAGCCATATACCTATATGTAATAACAGACACAGGTAAATAACTCTAGGCGAATCAATTTATAGCCGCGGTCTTAATCTCAGTCTGAGTAGCAAGAACTGATTTTCAGTAGTTGTCATTGTTATTGTAATAATCATGTCAGTATTGTATTTTAACATAAACAGTAGCTGCTGCGGAATATGTGCCATGGCTTCTAAACTACGTGGTTCATGCTTGTGTAAGACCCTTGTTGTTAGTTCCCAGCACGTTGTCCTTCGCAAACCGTGGTTTAGTGACGAGTCTAACTAAACCCAATAGGCCTTCTGATGGGATGGGACGGCATTGACTAATTAATTATGTAATTGTTTACTAATTGGTCGTTTGTAATATCATGTAATTCTCAAATTTTAATTGCGATGATTAATCATTTTATTATATTAATTTTAATGAGCATAATTTAGGCTAGCTAATTGCGATAATTGCGCGGCATTCAGGTTTATAATTTACACAGTGCTTGAAACGAAATTTAATATTTTTAATGTTGCATCAGCGTAATGTTAATCTAGGTAGGAATATAAGATATTTTCATGCTTCATTGCAGGCGCGTAGGCTTTTTCGAATGGGGGGAGGAGATAATATTTTTGTATTGGCTTCCACATGCTCATATACATGAACACAATAATATTGTGTGAATATTATTCAGTACCCGTGGAGATGTACGGCGTCACTGGCAGTGGCGTCACTAGGGGAGTTTGGGGGGGCGTGCGCACCCCCAATCGCAATCCGCGCCCCCCCCAATAATTTCCTTGTTTTCCTTTTTTTTCAATTAACAACCCACAGTCACAGCTGCACTTTACGCAAATTATCAGTACTTAAAATAGTTTAATAATCATTACTCTGTTAAACTAATGATGTTGATGTTAATTTTTGCCAGTAGTTTGGAATTAATTCCTACGACAATTAAATTGTCTAGTTAAGTGTTTCATTTCCTTCTTTTGTCCGAGCCCAATATAAATGACGAATTTACTGACAACAATAAATAGTTTTCAACTGCTTTAAAACGCACTGATTTGCATCAAAATTAATTAAAAAATATATAGGGACAAGCCTCTCAGAGCCCCGCTCTAAATTCGATCATTTGAATCTTCCCTTTGTATTGTCCGAAATCATCAGTAACAAATAAATGTGTCTCTAAATTGAAAATAAGATCAAACGTTATTATGTAGCCATGTATGCTGCGAATTGTAAGCTCGACATGACGACAAAACAAATTGACGCACACAAACTTCAATGTTTTGGTATTGCATTCAGCCTAACGCTTTTTCCTAAAACGCACCAAATGCACTCAAAAAACCTGATTTTCAAAATTTTCGCCTGCGGCGCTATTTATGGGGGTCTCCGCCACCCATACCCCCCGTGCTTAGTCCTTTTCCCATGAAAGTACTTGCGCCCCCCAATGTCTAATCTCTAGTGACGCTACTGGACTGACTGGATGTACTCTGAAGTTTTGGGATGAGGAGGGCGAGGGGGGGGGAGACAAAAAACAGTTGGTGGGATTCCCCCAACCCTTTATATACGCGCGTGCTTCTTCTGCAGTGTGCTATTTTTTTATTTAATTGTTCAATTTCCTTTCATAAAGTTTATGCAGATAGCAGAGCAGACATCCAGTCCTCTTATGACACTTTACGCAACCCACTACCGGATTTTTTTTTTCCACAGAAAGCGTTTGTAAAAAACTACACGTTCGTTTATAAATCACTTGGAATGTTCTTTGTACCTGGCATAAAAATGAAGTGTTCATTGTTTCCTAATAAAAAGTATGTGACCTCCAGTATTATTAAAAAGAAACACTAGTTGGATGAAGACTCGAGAATTCAAGATTATGATTTGATCATCCATCCATTCATGGGTTTTATATTAGTAACATGTCTCATTTACATAAGGGCATCAGACCCATTGTACCGCATGCAGTAAGGGCGATAAATTACGGTAGCTTAGCAGGTAAGGATGAATAATAAATATGTTTAGCAAGCATTATATTGAAGACAAGCTCCTCTTCACTGTCTTCAGAGACAAGCTTGTCTGCACTGTCTTCAGAGACAAGCTTCACTGCACTGTCTTCAGAGACAAGCTTCTCTGCACTGTCTTCAGAGACAAGCTTGTCTGCACTGTCTTCAGAGACAACCCTAGTAGCACACGGAAGTTTAGTTTATCCATGGCCCATGACCGTCGCGCCATGCCATGGCAAAATTGCAAGGGCCATACAAGAACCATGCACGATCATGACTAGTTGGGCATGGTTATTGCTAGGCCCATTGACGAGTTGCCACGGAATGGATTTAGGTAAAAGGTTGACACATGGCCCATGCATGATGCACCACACGGCAGGGACAGTGGCCATGGCAATCACATGGCGCTTACACGACGCGCCACAACCCGGCTAGTAGAGCATGGCAACCACTTGGCACATACACGACGCTCCACTGCCCGGCCAATAGTGCATGGCAATCATGGACTTACACGACGCGCCTCAGTCTGGTTAGTGGTGCATGGCAATCGCATGGCGCATAGACGATGTGCCACAGCCTGGCTAGTAATGCATGGCAATCACATGGCACAAAGATAATGTGCCACAGCTTGGCTAGTAATGCATAGTTATCTCATGGCACATATACGACGCGCCACAGCCTGGCCAGTTGTGAATGGCAGCCACATGGCACATACACTATGCGCCACAGCGTGGCCAGTAGTGCATGGCAATCGCAAGGCACATACACAATGTGCCACAGCTTGGCTTATAGAGCATGGCAATCACGTGGCACATACACGACGTGCCACAGCTTATCGATCGATAGTGGCGCTATCTCTATTGCATTAGAGAAAATATTCACTAAATAATTACAATAATGTATTTGTTGCCTCCATTAATTATTATTGTTAGCTAAGCTTGTATACACACGGTGCGTAATTTTCGGGTTAATATTTTTCTGTTACAATATAAAGCATAGAATTCATACTACAATCTCTGTAAGTTTGAAACCAAGTTAGCACGTACGTGCACCTTCTACACTTGATTTTGTTGGTCTTGATACTTAGAAAAAATTTTCAGTACTCTGGTCCCTCTTCCCTGAGGAGAATCAATATGAGTCTTTTTTACCTCAGTACATTTGCTCCATAGATACTACTATACTCCATACATGACAAGGGTGTCAGGGGTATTATCGTACATTTGCGCCACGCATGGCAAGCTCCATGGGCAGTACCACGCTAACCATGCAAGTGCCATGTTTAAAAGTCATCCAAGAAAATTGATTGTACTCGCGGCCAAAACGTTGCATGGCCCATCGACGAATGTCGGGCATGGCCCATGCGCGATCAACGTGCATGGCCCGTGCGCGATTACCACGCGTTTAAATGAAAAGTAGGCATGGGTATTTTACGCTTACCATGCATGTGCCATGTTTAAAAGTCGTCCATGGGTTTTGGTTGTACTCGCGGCCAAAACGTTGCATGGCCCATGGACGAGAGTAGGACATGGCCCATGCGCGATCAACGTGCATGGGCCTTGCGCGCTAAACGTGGATGGGCGTTGCGCGATTAGCACGCATGGTGCAGAAAAGTAGGCATGGGTAATTTAAGCTAACCATGCATGTGCCATGTTTAAAAATCGTCCATGGGTTTTGGTTGGACTCGCGGCCAAAACGTTGCATGGCCCATCTACGAGTGTTGGGCATGGCCCATGCGCGGAAATCGTCCATGGCCCATGCATGGCACTTAACGGTGTGCTACTAGGGAAGCTTGTCTCCACTGTCTTCAGAGACAAGCTTCTCTGCACTGTCTTCAGAGAAAAGCTTCTCTGCACTGTCTTCAGAGACAAGCTTCTCTGCACTGTCTTCAGAGACAAGCTTCTCTGCACTGTCTTCAGAGACAAGCTTCTCTGCACTGTCTTCAGAGACAAGCTTCTCTGCACTGTCTTCAGAGACAAGCTTTCTGCCCCCACACTCTCCAGTCACAGACGGCTCAACATCCCGCAAACAATTCAACCTCGAGTTCAATGGGCCGCGAACTCTATGAATTTTAATGTGGGCCGCATTCCACACCGTGTAATAGGTTGGGAACACTGCTTTAAAGCTGAAACTATGCTTGATAATAATTGAACAAGAGTATACCTGTAATACAATTTAATTATGAGTGTCCGAGTCGTGAGATTTTGTCACAATTTTCTTTTAGAGTGAACAAAACGCACACCGTGGGCTTACACGAACCCGTCCAATGGCGTTGGGTGTGTCTGGCTGGGTATGCTGTCTAATATTATGTCTATGTAATGTCTTCACGAGCAAATGGCAGTGCTAAAAACTTGGAATAATCGAATTGGTCTCCGTCGTGAAACTTTGGTGCGACAAATGACAACATTCGACCTAGATGAAGTACATTCTCTACTTTTGTCAGGCTTTATTTTGAACGGTCCATTTCGCCTTGCGATGATCCTGACATGATCGGTAGGCCTAGTCTTTTATTGCCGCAATGTGGAAACTGCTAGGAGTATGTATTGCAAGTAGTACACTCCTCAAGTTTATCAATATCACAAACTATACTTCTAAAATATATTCTGATTATTTTGTCAATGTGCATGACTTGCTAAATGATAACCAAATGTTATGTGTATAATGAATATCTAGATGCTAGCTAGTAGCTAGACGATTATTTTTTATTTGGGAATCTTACAAAAATTACACCTTATGAGGGACTCGAACCCACGTCCCTGGGCTTCAAACTCAGTCAGCCGCTGCCCGTAGCGTCTGAAAGTTTGGTTGCATTTTTGTTTCCACCAACGCAGTGTTCGAACGCTTTGCAAACGAACTGTAGGCCGCATTTTAGCTAAGCGGGCGCATAATATACTGAAATCTACACAAGCCCATTAATCAACGGTATATTATGAATTATATATATCGTTATGAAAGTAATGTGGCGAGAACTCAAGGCTATCTACCGGCATTTCTTCACACGTACAGAAGATAACGAAGTTTGTTTTCCTTGCCCTAAATCTATTAGGCAAGGCAATGGCATGCGATGGAATGTTCAATGTCGTAATTCTACCTATGATGATGTGATAATGGCACACTTACTTTCACTAGACATAGTAGATTCACTTTGCTTGAGTTGCTTCGGGTCGTACGGAGAGGTGGGGTTGTGGGGAGCGTCCATTGAATAACTCAAAACTACTTCACAAATAACTACTATCACAGATGCTACTATCTTCGGAAGAAATACACGTTGCATGCTAGATTGATTTCATTAAAAGTAATTGGAAAATACTTTTACATTGAATTATAGATTGTATAAGGTACTTCATGAGTGCCTACATATTATTTTTATCTATTGTATTCTCGTCTTTGTTGTGATCTCAGTCAATAGTAATGACCATCTATTTTCAAATACCGAACTTTTTTGGGGAATTACTCGTTTGTCGATGGCGTCGGCGCCGATAGTAAATGCTGCATGCATTCATGGTTCTTACAGTTACACCCTTTTCCTCTCCCACCTTAATGCCTTATACATGTTGAAGTTTGTAGACACTTTTGATTCTTACCGAATAATACGTTATTGCAGTTTTGTTGCAAGGTTTTCGTTTTTTTTTGTATTTGGGTGTGTTGTGTTGGACGCGCAACATGGGTTCTGATTTATTGTCTAACTTTAATCTTTCTGTTGCAGACTCAGTCAAGATTTAGACCTGCGTGCCAGAGAGTAGACAACACCAACCTTCATATGGATTCCAACGCTCACAATGGATTAAATGAAGACCTGCCAAGATAATCACCCATTACTGGAATCCGTCTCGAGGGAACCTTGGAAGCCACAAAACGTTCTAGCAAGCAAGAATTAATTGGAAGAGGCCAACGGCAGCATGAGGCCAGCAGGCCATCGGTGTGCGCGTCGGGGGGATGATGATAGAGGGTGAAGTGACGTGTTGTGATGTGAGAAGTGGAAAAATGTGCAGTGTAAAAGTTTATAATCGGTGAAATATGTTCCCCCAATAGTTTTTAGTTTATCAATAGTTCATCTTGACGTTTTATGACGCTGTCAGAAGCGTCGCACATCGTCGCCCGCGGACAACAGACACTCCGCCAACATGTTGAAACATATCGCGACGACGGGAGGCTCGAACGGCGGCGTCGTGTTCAACGGGACGCACACACCGCCCACGCAAAGCGGGAGCGGCGTCTCACGTCACCGTCCCGGCCTCAACATCTTGTCCCCGAGCATGCTCCCCAACCAGCACAACCTCTCCCAGCGGCACGTCCTCAACATCTCGACCCTGAGCACCTCGAAACACTCGCTGGGGAACGCGAGCAGCGTCAGCCCGGGGGGCGTCACGACGGCGACGACGCCGATCTCGCCCGTCGTCATGAACCACGTGACACCGCAGCAACTCTCGCCCCCAAAGATAGCCAACGGTGGTTTACACATATCGCGAGGGCGTGCGACGAGTCTCAGTGCGGGTTCTGTCTTGATACCGGCAAACGTGTCGAAATTCATGGAACGTTCCAAAGAAGCCGGAATTAAAGAGATGTTGACTTCTCTAGGACTTCTCTGTCTCGTATCACTTCTTCTAGCACTATTATCTTTAATATTCCTCCTGAAGATCTCCCCGATGACCGCCTCGGACATACGAGATATGATGCGGACTGAACACTTGACGGTCATCTCCGCGGAGGAGTACGTCGTCGTCTACGAAGTGACACTCGCATTGTGCGCGTTGACATTGTCTTTGAACCTGTGTTGCCTGTTGGTCTGCGCGATACAGTTTCTCTTCGCCGTCAAACTCGTCAAGTCGACACAAGGAGGAAACAGGTGAGGCTTCTAGGCTAGACCGTTCGTTCGAGTGGAACCCACCTTCTTGCTTGTACCCCTTTTCTTGCAGGCACGTGGGACTCCAGCAGCCGGTCGTGTGTGACCAGGTATTTTGTTTACTAAATCCTCATTATTTAGCCTGCAGGTGTGGCAACAGAAGCGGAAATATGGCGAATCACAGACCAAAAGAAAATAAACAAGACTCGCGAGATAATTTCCACCAACCAATCGTCCACCGACTGTTCAGTTCAACCACAGTGTAGCTGTTCAACCGTCCATGCCATCTTAGCACGTCTCATTGTAGTATTAACATATTAGGGTGGAGATTGGGGATGGTGCTGTTAGATTGTAGTATAACGTAGATAGATTGTAGTTAAGTTTATATAGTATACATTGTATAGTATAATTCAAAGCTGATAGCAATGCCAATAGGATAATCGAGACTATATACATGAAATTACTACCGTATGATAAACGTGCATTGGACGTTCAGTCCGGTGTACTTATGTACCAGGGCGTTTACCACTTGGAAATAGAGTAGTAGACACTAAATAGGCTCTACATCATCGGCGGTAGCAAAGCAAGGCCAAGACGGTAGCCATGCACTACATTACCTACACTACGACCACCAGTCCATACTCTTGCTTCTTCGTGCGTGAGGCCGCAGGCTGTAAAGAGGACCTTCACCTGTACCTACGTATAAATACTTGCGAAAGATCAAGATAAAATATTGTTTAAGATTTAGAAAGAGATTAATAAATAAAGCAACATGAAAAGATTCGCTCTATGGTGCTGGTTTAGTAACATGCGATAGACGATAGCTGGGATAGATGTGAGGGCACATTGCTCTGGACTGATGAAGTCACATATATCAAGGAGTGGAACATTCCAAATAATAATATTCAAGTAGACCACGCTAAACTATAGGCCTATGAGAAACAAAGAAAGAAATAATTCGTTACACTGTTTGTAACATATTGCATAAGATAAATATTTTCATAACATCCTTCTCATTTCCAACGGTTGTCTTGTTCGAAGTTAGTAAGGTCTATCGGTATCCGGGGGATGTTCATGCTCATCAGACAGTTTCATAACTTCTTGCTGGTAAATAGTATAGCCAGTGTAGTCCTTGTTCAGAGTTTACGCAATGAGAGATACCTACTAATGGTTATGTATTTTGAAACTGAAAGTATTGTGTAAGTAATTGGAACAACAATCTCGATTTGGTCGTATACTTAATTAAGGCCTATTGTAGATTGGAGTTAATTGTAAAGTGATGGCGGTCTGAAGACTGGAGCATGAATAATCAACCTCTTGACTCAATTAGCGTAGTTTGATTGGCTAAGCTAAGCACCTAGCCTAATTGAGTTTCTTATAGTGTATCTCAAATACGATGGGTCGTTAACTCTTTGGAGTTTGTGAAATATCCTTATTCTATGAGGCATACTGTAATTATTCGAAAATAATTTTAAAAAGTGTGAAATTTTCGATAAACTTTTTATTAGAAAGCCAATTAATGAAACTTACTGAATTCACACACCTGTTCAGACTTCAGTTGTTCATCAGGCTAACGGAATGAAGATGTATGCGCGCCCAGTAAGGGTATGCTGAGTGCGCCCTTTCTGTACTTGTCGTCGGAAGTATCTTGCATGTAGGTAGAACTAACTAATATGATTTGCATGTAAACGTTTCATTCATATCAACAATAAGAAACCGTTGAGTCGAGTCCCACCCCTTTGGCGGAGCGTCTTTTGTGCCGCTCTAGTGAGCAACTTCATTCTGACAGTCAGTGGCGTGCGGTAGTGTCTAGTGTAAGCTACAGACTGTACACACCACTTATTAGATGAGCGTGGGGAATACTTAAACCTGTTTAAAATATGTTAGGTGATAATTTGTTTGTTTGTATGTTTTCTGTGTGTTCTCTCCTCTACTGGTCAAGTGGTTACTCTGGTATTGACGAAATTTTCAGGGGCTGTATAAAACCTTTTTTATTAATTTGGGTTCAATCGAAGAAATATTTTTCGTGAAATTTTACTTTTACCTTTGATGATTTTCATATTTTGTACAATTTTTGGTCAGTTAGCTGTGTACCAGACAAACGGCTACTTCGATATTGTTGAAGTTTTGAAAGTACCTTATCGATCCCTTTTATTAAGATAAGATACCTACGAATTTAAATAAAATCAGACATTTTTTCACATGAAAATCACATAAATTCTATATTTTCGAATGTATAGAATGCAGTTTGCTAGGAGATCTTGGATAGGCCACGTTCACGTTCATCCATCAACGCGATCATAAGAAGCGTTCACGAAATCACCTTAGCCATCATCGAATTCGATAGATGTAGACTGACCAAGGGTAATGACTAGAGGCCTAGAGCTACGTGTATATAGCATTTTCAAGTGTCATTTTATAGCGTTTTGTAGCATCTATTTTTTGGACACTTTCAAAAACTTGTGTAAGAAGTTTTTTCAAATTTTTATTTTGAAATTATGTCATCAAGGTTGAACTAATATCAACTGAACAAAAATGTGTGTAAACAAATAGTAGATAATATGTAAAATAAAATAGAATAGGACTGGAAAACCATACTTTTTAGTGAAAAAATAGCGCTTTGTAGCATCTATTCGCAAAACGCTATTTTCACGTAGGCCTACCTCTAGTAATGACTAATGAGACCAGAATACCTACGCGACACGAGTTGGTTCCATTATTCTCTATCCGTTTACACCACATTTTGTTCATTATTCTCTATCCGTTTACACCACATTTTGTTGGACAATAATACTTGATTTAACAAATATTTTCGTTGTACCCTACCTATATATTAGCCGGTGAAAAGAATTGTAACAACGCGCATCGATGAAAATCGGATAAAACCTCTTGCAACGTACCCTATACAAGAGAAATTAAATTACACGTAACTTTGGGAAACATGAATATTTACTATTTAGTCGATAAACATTCAATTTGCATAGGCGAACCATTATAGTATAATATAACCATTATAGTATAATATGCTAGCCGTGAATCGGGAGGCCAACGCCCATAGGTTTCTATGCTAGACGCATCCAAGGTCTCTTAATTGAATAAGCTTGATGCCAGTTTAAATTGTGTAGGATGTTTAATAAAATTACTAATCATAATAGATTAGTATTAGGCTATATCATTAGCATTAATCAAATGATGTATATTGTTGGCATCACATTCAAGTAGTAGTTAATTTTTTGTGTGGTGATGTAGTACAATGCTATGGAGAAAGGTTTTTGGTATTGACAATTTCTTTTAGTCCATATATTATTGTAAACTTGTTAGTTGTCATCAGTGTTGTAAAGTAACTTGAGTAAAAGTAATTGAGTAAAAGTAATTATAGTTACTTTTTGAGTAGTTGAATTACAACTTAAATTATCTTTTGTTATCATTACCCTTCCCCTCCCCCTTCAACAAGACTGGTGCAAATGTTTTTGGTTACTCTTAGTCTTAGGGTCTGGGGGACAGGCCTATCCTCACTCAAAACAGGGGATATTTTCGAACCTGGCACCACCACCACCACCACACCACCACCACACCACCACCACTCACCACCAACCACTACCACCACCACCACCACCACTACCACTACCACTACCACCACCATCACCATCACCAAAATAGATCAACCAACGTTCTATGAGATAGTATTCGTGAATCCATCTTCGAATTGAATTTTTTGGGCTTTCCCTACACTGGCTTGTCGATCATTCTTCCGTTAGTTTGAGACAGTATGGCTTGCCTACTCATTAGTTTTGCGGTGCATCTGTTTGGAAAGATGGACATGCGCCACATGCGCCTCGGCCTGTGCAGGACTGCAAGGGCGTTATCGTTGTCTACCGCTACTTGAATTACATTAGAAAATAAAAAGACAAGTGGAGATCCAGTGCGCACCTAAGTACTTGTCGACACTACCTGAGCGAAACCCTTATTTTAATTACTTCCGCTCCGGCTTGCGGTCGATGGATAATCCCTACAAACAAGTATTGAAGTGGCCAATAAAATCACACTTTTTATATATAATACCTACTAAATTTTTATGAAATTCTTACTTGAAATTGTGTTTAACTGACAGTGCTTAGACGAATCTTTTTTTTTACCACTTTTGTTTTTCTTGTAGCTCATTTTGAGCCCATTTTATACAGTCCATGTTTTTAATAAAAATTGCTCAAAGTTGAGCTACAAGAAAAACAAAAATTGGTATATACTTTAAAAAAAGTGTGATTTTATTGATCACTTCATAATATTTGAATAACCAGTATTTTCTAGAGATTGTACATTGACCGCAAGCCGGAGCGCCGCACCACACACTCGACTTCACTTGGAGATTCAGTAGACCTTTGATTGCTGGAGTACGGCTTATGAATAACGCCACTATGGAACTTGTCATTCATTATAAGTAGTATTAGAATTTGTAAAAATATCAACAAAAAAAAGTGTTGGGGGAAGCTGCGTTAAAGGATCCATTTATTTTATCAACAATAAAACTTAAAATTTTCAAATGACTAATAATCCCTAAGAAAAGTGCATTATTTCCGGAGAGAGGATTCGAATCGGAAGTTTGTCCCATCTGTAGGTTCTCCCACCGAACCGACGTGCAACAAGCCTCCCGAGCCCAGCACATCCATCGGTCACCCACCCATTGCTGTGGCCAGTCCTCGACATTCTTACGAGAACCGGTCTAACCGCCTTGCCAAATCTCGTGGTATTCTTCACTGGGTAAAACACCACGCGTCCAAAAAGGTCTATAAAATGCCTGATCTGATGTCATCCCAATCCAGCATATAAGGCTGTGAGTGTGATGCTTCAGGAATATGTCTGGGCCTACTCTGAACACACCTTGAAACAAGCGTGATTAACCCTTGAGTCTAGCTGTGAACTGTGACTCACGCGAAGCAAGTTTCTCGCGCGCCCAAGGGGTCAAGCTTAGAAGAATCGTGCGTGGATGACTGTCTTGATAACCTGATTCATACAGTATTGTCTTTCAGAGGAAGAGTATCGCAAGATCTGGCTCCCTATTGAAAAACATACATTGTGTAATTGGTCCAGTGGTTAGTGTCCCTGCTTCCAATGCAGAAGTCCTGGGTTCGAGTACCGCTACAGGCAGATTTTTCACTTCTAATATGGACAAAGTTCATCAATTCAGGGCTTGGGAGTGTGTAAACGTGTGTGTTGGAGACGAAGGCACATTATCAATTCTTATAGGTTGTCCGAATTAGTCATTTTGATTCTGGCGTTGCCTGCGGGTGTAGTCGTGTCCAACTGGTTTGGTCGGTGTTTTAATTTAAAATACCAGTCTCTAGATGGCCATTGTTTGCTTGTCGATTGCGTCGGCGCCGACATGGTTGTCTTGGTCTGATTCAAATTAAAGTCCGTCCTGCACTGAAAATCAGTTTTGTGACTGAATGAGTAGACTGTAAAATACGAGTTTATTTATTTATGGTACATCCCGAGATACATCCTAAAAGGAAGCCGCGCGATTTTCATAATACATTTACCTGTCTGAAGACAATGCAATATGTCTTGGTTCCAACTTCCCAACCTGGTAATGCAATTCAATTACAGAATAAGTTGACGTTGGTGATTACAATTAAAATAATATTCTGAGATAACTTCAGTTATTTGATCACTTTGCAACGGTTGGTTTAAATTTCAAATTTCCCACCTCTTTTGTTTTAGAAGGCCCTCACTTGTGGGCGTTGGTTAGTTCTGGTGTCTGTTCTGCGTGGGAAATTTCTGCTCGAGTACAATACGGCAAATTAAAAGGTTTTAAGCGGAAAGTAGTGAAAGATTGCAATTTTAAAATAATGATAAGTTTTCATATTTCACAACAGTCTGGGACTACGTCCTTGCTAAACAATCATTCACTATGTCCAATGTTGTCATCAGCATTGTCATTATGGTCCTGTGGTTTCCGGGGGTCCAGGGTTCGAATCCCGCAATAGGCAGAAGATTTTTAACTGTCAATTCTTGGCTTAGAAATGTGTAAACGGTGACTTTCGATCTGCCCTATCAATGAGACTCGTAATCAAATTATCCTAAGGCTGTATGACCCGGATCAACAAGGTTGATTCTGGCGCTGTATGACCCGGATCAACAAGGTTGATTCTGGCGCTGTATGACCCGGATCAACAAGGTTGATTCTGGCGCTGTCCGCGGGTGGAATCGTTTCCAGCTTGTTTGGTCGGTGTTTTCTATTTTTTTAAACGCTCTGTAGTTGGTCTTTTCTCGCTCGTCGATGGTGTCGGCGCCTACAGGGTTGGCCTATTCTGCTTTAAATTTATCTCCCCCAGTGAAAATCAGTTATTTGACGTGAGTGTGTAGACTAAATACTAATTTATTTACTGTATTTAGGCTATTAATTTAAAGAGACAACGTTTCAACAATAAAATAACCGTTCTACACTAGCGTGCACATGTAGGCCTATAGGCCTAATATTAATTATTTTTTCTCAAGAACTATCCACAATAAAGAAAAAACAGGCTAACAGTTTGTTGCAGCGTCAACAGTGGTATAAAATTGCACTAAAAGCCTTGCCTTATGTACTTTGGGACTGCTCCTGATTATTTCGTGTTACGAATGCGAACAATGTTTTCGTCCATCTTGTAAACACATCCGTACATTTTAAACAAATGAATATCACCTTTTGTAATTTGTATATTGGAATTACAATAAAGATTATTATTATTATTATTATTATTATTATTAGTATTATTATTATTATAATTATTATTTTTATTATTATTTTTATTATTATTATTATTATTAATTAAAATGTTAATATGTGAAGCAGTCCTTCACACGAGCAGTCTGCTCATGAAGGCAACTTGCTTGTTTGATTTTGTAAATGTATTGTGTTGTTTAATCAAATAAATTAATGAATTGAATTGAAATTATTATTATTATTATTATTATTATTATTATTATTATTATTATTATTATTACTATTATTATAACATGAGACCGGAAGACCTATCGAGCAAAAATCAAGTTTTTATTAGTGAATCACTTTAGTGGATGCGTGTGAAGCACCAGAGGATTGGGTTTTAATTTTAAAATGTCACAATGAGATATTCGCGTACAAATTAAACACACGATCCTTGGTATGGATGACCTTTGTACCTTCATCTCGTAATTACAGCTGTCGTTTAGTTAACCATTTCCGGCATTCTGTATTGTGTTCAAACATGCATCTATTGTCGTCATGGGATTTAGTAGGAGTTAGATGGTTCAAGTTTAGCCATGTAAAAAGTGTTAGGTACCACGGTATTTTAGAACAGGGGACCATGAAGTTCTTAAAACTGCAAGGTGTCTATCAAAAAAACATTTCGTTGTAAATATTGTGGCAAAAAGAGTGAGTGAGTGATACGTTGATCGTAAGCTTGTTTCTTCGTATCGTATGTCAGTGTCAGTGTAGCTAGCCCTGTACACTTTTTTAAATTGAAGTGTCAATTTGCGTTTTAGTACCTTCATACGGCAACGGATTTGTGACATTCAAATGAATGCAAAATGAAGTCATAATTATTTCCTGATCAAAAAATATCATAAGCAGTCAGGGAAGGGAATCATTAAAAATTGTCATGTCATCTGTGTCATCCGCACTACTCGTACATTGCAAGTATTCTAAATTGGATGAGCGAAGCGAAGACTTCAATTTCACTGACCCCCCAAAAAATTCAGCTCTTCTTTTTTTGTTTTGTTTGTTTGTTTTTTTTTGTATTTTTGTCGGTTTGTTCGCTCTCTACCGGGCAAACGGCATATGCGATCTGGATGAAAATTATAGGGGACCTTCGAAATCTCTGAACTTAAACTTGCTACGTTTTTGGGTACAATCGAAGAAATATTTCTCATGAATATCGTACTTTTACGATTTTTTTCGATTTTTAATGCGATATTTCGGTGATATTTGGCTCGCAACCGGGCAAACGGCTACTCCGATCATGATGAAACTTTATGGGAACGTTTGAAATCATTAAAATTAGATATGTTATGATTTTAGGGACATTTGAAGAAATATTTCTTATAGAAATCGTACTTTTCCGATTTTTTTCCCCGATATTTTCGTGATGTTTGGGCCAATTATGACCAAACTGGTGGGGCTACAACGTTCATATTTTACATGGACATTAAGGTAATGGTGATGTATTGCTTTTCGAAAGAAAAAGTTGGAAAAGTTAGCCAAAATCCATAGAATAAAGGTTTTATTATGAGTTTTTTTAGGTTTATAATAACAATTAACAAGTAAAAATAGAAAGTTGACAACAATCACCTATTCAAAAAGCACTTGCAAAGTAAAAGTGGTCCTACGCAAACTAAAAACTTACAAAAAAGCTCATCCATCAACGCGGCGGAACTTAAGCGTTTTCCTAGTAATCATTAACGTCATTTGTTTGTCTTCAACAACACAATGCCTTCATGCAAATAGAACCGTTATAAATTGGGAAGACAATCCCTGACGTACGGCAATATGTCAGCCAACAATGTTTATGACGTCACGTGCATATAAAGAATAGGACACTAAGGACATCGCGCTTGTAACACCATTCTAATTACAAATTGTAAGCGACATCACGTTCGTGGGTGCAGGGCGCGTCTGCCCACAAATTTACCAATTTTGTGGTCGTAAGATTCTTACGGATAGGCCTACACAGGGCCGTATTAAGGCATAGGCTAAGTAGGCTGGAGCCTGGGGCGCCGGCATTTTGGGGGCGCCAAAGCGCCCCCAAAATGCTCAAAACTCGGTTCCGTGGGCGAGGCGTCGAACTCCTTACAAACCAACAACTATACTTAAAAATTATCGACAAAATCATGCCAAATCTAGTAAACTGCCCCCATTTGCAATGTAAAAATCAAAATTTTCTGGGGCTATGCGCCCCAGATCCGCACTATCTGGGAGGCATCCCCGCCGGAGCCCCCATTGTACCAGGACATACTTTTTAAACCATTGTTCATGGTTTCATGCCAGTTCTACTTGGAAGCTTCGCAAACGCTTATTCAGGTGCGTTGTTGGATGAGCGTAAATTTGTTAAAAACGAAAAAAGCGTAAAATTGCGATTTTCATGAGTAATAATTTTTTGATTGCGCTCAAATTTCACACGAATGTATTCACAAAATTAAGGTTCCGTGAAAAAATCATTACAAACGGATAAAGCATGTAGGTGTTGAAAGTTGAAGAATTTTTTTTTAAACGAAAAAAGCGTAAATTGTGATTTTCAGAAGCAATAATTGTTCAAATTGCGCTCAAATTTCACACGAATATATTATTTCATAAAATTAAGGTTCTGTAAAAAAAACATTACAATCTGATAAAGAATGTAGGTGTTATAAGCTGAAGAAATTTTTAAAATTGTATAATTGCGATTTTCATGAGAAATAATTTTTCGATTGCGTTCAAAAACGTGGCAGTTCTAAGTTCAGCGATTTCGAAGGCTTCCAGAAAATTTCATCGCAATTGGAGTATTGGTTTAACCGGAATCGTGTTAACAAACACACAAAAATACAAACAGAAAAAAAGAAAGAAAAAAAAACATTTCGGATTTTTTTCTCCAGTGTAGTAGAATGGAACCTTCGCTTCGCTCCTCCAAAAAGTATTTTATTGACCCCCCCTACCAAAATGCACTTCTGACGCCACTAACAAATTTTTAAGTTTGAATTACGATCACATCATTGACACCTTTGCCAAGAAAAAGGAAAATAAAAGAACGCTTGCCAATGCCTGATTTGCGCGACTACAACGGACGAGTCTATAGGGCCAGGGAAATTATACAATGTGGTGATCGAGTTGAATTGCTAGTTACTAGTTACCTACTTTTTCTTTTTAAGCTTAAATTCATGCATATTTTGTTTTTCAGGATGGTTGAAATTGGGGGGGGGGGCGTATTTTTGTTTTAAGCCTATGGGCGCCAAATGTCTTAATCCGGCCCTGGGCCTACACGTTTTCTACTCGCCTATAACCTATACAACATTATTAATTTTAAAAAACATAATCGCCCATCCATACAAAATGTTATGGCCAAGTGACAATTCTATATATGAACCGCTATAACAAAAACAATGTTATATATTTTTTTATTTTAAGACAAAATATCGACATATTTTTAGGGAGAAATTTAGACTATAGTGACGTCCCTTCGAAAAGCATTTTTTGTTAAGTTCATCTTTTGCTTATGTTTACGTTACTTCCAGCTGTGTAACCGATGGTCGACAAACTCATTGCTTTGGTTTTCATATTACATAAATCTAAATTTAATATTTTACTACGAACGAAACTTCTTTGGTAGGTACTGGTGAAAATAAAACAGCATACAATCAATCAAGACGTAGCTATCTATATACAAGCAGCTATCCTCATGATCCACAAAGAACTATCCCACTCCATTAGCACCCTGGTATGTTTGAGACTGGGAGGATGATTCCAGGACCAGGAGCGACACTAGTGTTTTGACATTCGGGCGGGGGGCTCAGATCCAGCAGTGTCAAATCCAGAAATTCGCAAGGGCTGTGGCTTAGTGACTAGTGAGTGACATTTTCGAATGGTTGAATTTGAGGCGGGGCTCGAGAGGCCCCTTAAATTTTGTTTCAATTACAAGGTCATTTTAATTCAAATCAGTGCGTTGCAGACAGTGTTGAATTCAGGCTTTTCATCCCCGGCGGGCTATATAATATCCCAGCCCCCAAACCCCAGCCGTAGGAGGCATTTTCGCTAAATTTTAATTTAACTACTGTTATTTCGCGATGTTTCTCTAGTGATTACTATTTGTCTGTGAAGAGTACATCACATTTAGTTAATTTTTGGGGTACAATAATTATTCGATAACCCAACAATATTAATTATTTATCATAAGCCTGAATTGAAGAATGTTATGAAGCGATAGAAGCAGCTTTTAATTTTTAAAAGCTCAAAAACTTTTTTAAACAAAATTTGCATTGGGATTCTAAAAAACGAACTAGCTTTCACAGAAACTGCGATTTTTTAACACATAATTTGTTGTTGAGGATGAAAGGGAATAGTTTTTGGAGATATCAAATTATGTACTTATTGAAGGATGACAAAAAATAAGGCAAAACATGATCGTTTATTTAAGGTGACTTGAATTGTAGAAGTAACTGTTGTACTTCACATAATCCAATGTCGCATTTGTTCAGTAAAAAAACAATATTAGCCCAGGCATTAAAAGAGATTTTAGGCCAAAAGATAACATTGTAACCTAAAGCTAATTTGGAACATCTTTATATTAATCATTTTTTAAAACGCACGAGAGTTCCAAAAGCACGACGCTTGTTTCCCCGCTATCGGCCAAAAGGGGCTTAAGTCCACGTCACATAAAAATGCATGTAAAACCAAAAACCAACAGAGTATCTCTGTGATTTTTGTTTCAAAATAATCGGGACTAGTATGCTTTGTGCCAAATACCAAAACTTATTTTACCATAATATTAGCACAAACACGAATAGTGCGGTGCTAATTTAGTATTTCCCAAAGGGGAAAACCCCGTAAATCTTGAATTAGTGATTTACGAAAAATTTATCAAGAAAAATAAATATGCGGGTGTCTGTCTTGTAGAAGCCACTTTTTTTTTTTTACCTTTTCGATGAAAATTACGAGATATGACCAAAATGAAAAAACGGTTGCGCATGGATGTAGCCAAAAGCCGGGGAAAACAAAACTCACAACTAAAAAAATTAAAGCCGGAAACCTACACCAAAAATTTAGGGTCGGGTAAAAAAATATTAAATTTATTTTACTTGGGCTTTGGGTACCAAAATAATCACCTTCATGGGTTTTGAAATGGAGCCAAAAAATTATTTTAAAATGCGTAACTCAAAAAAAATATCAATTTGCAAATGGGATTTTTTTAATATTTTTTAATGTTTCCAAAAATTCACATTTTCCCCGAAATAAATATTTTAATTAAATTTAAAAATTTAAAATTTTGGCCCCAATTTGCATTTTTAATATAATAATATATTATATAATTAAAACCCTAGATTAAAAAATTTTACACGTACAAATAACGTTAAACCAAAATTGACCCGAAACAAATTCCAATTTTATATTTTATTAATTAAATTTAAATAATTTCATTAATTTAAAAAATAATTTAAAAAAATTTAATTTTTCCGAAAATAATTTGTAAAAAAAAATTGACCCGAACAAAAAAAAATAAGCCCCCCAAAAATTTTTAAATTTTTTAATTAATTAATTTTAATTAATTAATAAAAAAATAAAATCTTAATTAAAATTAAAACCAATTTGCCCTTGTATTTTTAAACTTTTTTAAACAATAAATGTATAAAAAATTAAAAATTAAAATAATTAACACCAATTTAATTAAAATTTAAGTTAAAATCCCCCTTTACATATTATTTAGGGATACCTAAAATGAGATCGTAAAAAAAAAAAAACCCCCATGAATAAAAAAAAAAAAAAAGATTTAAAAAAATTAAAAAAAAAAAAAAAAAAAAATCAAATTTAAAAATAATTTTTTATTACAATGTAAAATAATATTCATGAGAAATATTTCTTCATTATCCCCAAAAAAAGTGGAAAATCAAGTTAAGATTTCGAAAGGTCCCTAAAAATTTTCACAAGATGCATATGCGTTTCCCCGGTAGACCCAAAACAAACAGACAGAAAAAAAACAAACCAAAAAAAAGAATAATTTTTTTTTTGGGGGGGGGGGGGGGGGGGCGGGGGGAAATTGAAGCAAATCCAATAATTTTTTGTTGACAATCACGTACACATAAAAATCCCAAACGGAAGAATCAAATATAAAAAATGCGAGTATAATTAAAAAAATAAATAGGGTCAAAATTAAGTTCAGTATTTTCCCGTTAATTTGAATTATGAATTAATTAATTATATACATAAAAAACTGAGTGGGGTTAGATCAAAATTTTTTTTTTTTTTTTAAATTAATTGATTTTAAACACATTTTGTTGTTGAATGAGGGAAGAAGACCTTAATTTCACCGCCCCCCCCCCCCCCCCCAAAAAAAAAATAGTTCTTTTTTTTGGTTTGTTTGTTTTTCTGTTGTTTGTTTTCGCTCTACCGGGGAAAAATATAGCGATCTTGATGAAAAATTTTAGGGGGGACCTTCGAAATCTCGAACTTGACTTTTCCCCGTTTTTTGGGGTATAATCGAAGAAATATTTCTCGAAAATCGTCTTTACGATTGTCAAAAAACAATTATTGAGATATAATGTTTAATTAATTAGTTAATAAGGGGGGGTTTTGGTTTTGGGGACATGACATTTTTGGGTCTTGAATTTTGCCGTAGAGTAGTATATTTTATGACGATCGATCGGTTTTAGGATACATAACAATACATATGTCAAAAGTGGGAAATTTTAAATTAAAGTAATTAATTCGGTGATTTAATTAATTTAATTAATTTAATTTTTTTATTACATTTTTTCGTCTTAAAACTAGCTTTTAAAAAGATACCAAAGGGCGCCACATTGTGTTAAATTTTTCAAAAAATTTTCGGATTACGTCATTTTTTTAATTTAATGAATTTAAATTGAAAAAGTAAAGTGATTGGAATAAATTTTTTTAACTTTTTTTTTTTTTTTTTTCCTGTGGTTATTGCTTGTTTGGTACAATGGATTGTGGTACGGAATAATAAACTTTTAATTGGGGTTTTTTTAAAGTTAATTAATTAATTAATTAAAAAAAAAGTTACCGGAATTTCGTTTCGGGGGCTAACAATTTGGGTTTATTGACGTTATTTTAGTTGTGTGAAAAAAATTTTGGCAATTAGCGAGTTTTAATTATATTATTATATATTGAAAAGTGCTAATTTCAAAATTGTAAAAATTTATAAAAATAATTAAAAATATCGCATTTGCGGGTAAAACTGCTGACATTTTTTGTAGAGCATTAAAAAATCATTAAAACAATACCCCTTTGTTCAAATCTGAGATTACTTTTTGAGTTTCAGCAGTTTTTAAAAATTATTTTTGGGGGCCATCTTCGGACGCCAAAGAAGGTGACTTATTTGCTACCAAGCATGTCCCCAAATGAAAATAACATTCTCAAATAGTCTTTTACCAGATCCTAAATTTTGGTGTAGGTTAAGGCTTTGAAATGTTTTTATGTTGAGCAGTTTTCACGGGTATTTGGTACAGGGGCCCTGCAAACCCTTGTCATTTTGTCATATTCCAGTCAATTTTTATCGCACCCCCCCAAAAAATGAAAAAATGGTTTACAAAACAGACACCCGATATTTTTTATGTCTTGATAATTTTTCGTGAACCGACCCAATTTAAGATTTTCGGGGTTTTCTGGGAATACTTTTAAGTTAGGCACCAGCACATTGTGTTTTTGACTAATATTTAAAGGAATAATATATGTTTTTGGAATTTGGCACCCAAAACTACATAGTCCGATTATTTTTAAACAAAAATCACAGAGATATCTCTGTGGTTTTAGGTTTTACAAGCATTTTTAGTGACAGTGTGATTAAGCCCTTTGGGGATAAACGGAGGAAGCAACGTCTGTGCTTTTTGGGGAAATCTCTGAGTTTGAAGAATGACAAAGCTAATGGTGCCAAAAATCAGCTTTAGGTTTAAAGGGTGTTGATGTCAAAAAACTAAATTCCTGGCCATATGTGCATTGTGAAGTTTTGGGCAGTGTGGGGGAAAGAACTTTTAAAAAAAAAACGCGTTCTTTTTGTGGGAAATTTTCAGGAATTTCTCTTTTTTAATGAATGAAATTGAACTTTTTAAAAATTCTATCTGATAACGAAATTTTCAGTTTTAGAAAGTTCATTTAAAGTTTTTCCGTGCGTGAGCAGCAGTCGACTCGCCGCCGTCGACGCTTTAAAACAATAACAAATCGTTGTTCCATCGTAGGCCTAAGTATCTGCCATAATTTTACAAGCTGATCGACGAGAATGTAGTACAAATCATCAACACGATCAAAGACAGCTCAACACTTTCGTAAGACTCAAACTCGCGAGTAGTTTGGTACTCGAACACCTCTAATGTTTTTCCTCGTGTTTTTCTTCATTTTCCGCAAGCCTTTAATAATATAGTGATTTTTTTTACAAAAGAACTTTTAAAAGAACTTAGTTCATATTTTAGACGAACTTGAACTTTTCAAAATTTAAGGTTATAAAAGAACTTGAACTTTTTAAAAGTTCATTTTAAAAAAGAACTGACTCAACAATAGTTTCGGGTGGGGGATTAATCCTCGAAACCCTTGCCCCCCGTTTTTAAGCCACTAAATACTTCATTTTTATTTATTTTTACCTTTATGACGCAGCAGAATAAGAAAGTTTGATTGGAAGAATAACGAATTAAAAATGTGAATAAAATACTAATTTGGAGTCCCCTCCAGAGCGAGGCCAGGGTCTGCAGCCCCTGTAGCCGCACGTCGCCCTGCACCCCCTGCTTTGAAAAGCGCTCTCTTTGCCTCCTCCAATTCGGCCAAATAAATTGATATATATATAATTGGTAATACGTAAAGTGCTGCTATAACTGTAGGAAAAACGAGGAAATTATTGAGGGGGAAGATTGCGTTTGGGGGACGACCCCCCCCCCCCCCCCAAAAAAAAAAAAACTATTGACGCCACTGAGTAAATCCTCAATCCTCCTAGGTTTGAGAGCACTGCATCAGCCCAGTAGGCCCTAGACTTTCCCAGCAAGATGACCTTGAGCCTCCTAGACGCAAGGTCGTGGTCCTA
Source organism: Sweltsa coloradensis (assembly GCA_024449915.1). Taxonomy (NCBI): domain Eukaryota; kingdom Metazoa; phylum Arthropoda; class Insecta; order Plecoptera; family Chloroperlidae; genus Sweltsa; species Sweltsa coloradensis. Next base: position 19,243 of record JAMZAV010000399.1, on the reverse strand, counting down.
GCCAGAGCTGCTGCGTGCAGTTGTAAGCCGATATCTTGCATTGAAGTCGAAGGCTTTCAGTTACTTTCTTTTACCTGGATCATCTCCCGACTTTTGAGTATTTTGTTTAAACATTCAACACCATAAATTAATATTTTGACTTCGTCTATACATACTCAAATGTCCCCCCCCCCCCTGCTTTGCTTATCGACGGAGGTATCACGTCGCACGCTTTAATTCGGTAGGTCCCGGTCCGATACCAGCCACGGGCAATCCACAATGAAAGTGTTTTCACAGGTTTGCCCCAATCATATGAATAGGTGAGGTTTCCGATTTCCCCGGTAACAATTGGTTGACCGTCACTATAAGAAAAATTAACTCATTTTTTGTGTGTGTGTGTGTTTGGGGGGGGGGGGGGGGGAGAGAAAATATTACAATTTAAATGCAGCTGACAGTGGATGCTCTTCAAACCGAAATATAAATAATAATTGTGATGAATTTACTTTTACTAGAAACGTAAACATATTGCCCAGTAGTGTTGTGTGGAGGTACCAGGATGAAGTCTCGTGTCCGACTAGTGTTGTGAGGAGGTGAAGTCTTGTCTCGCCCACGGGCTAGGCCTGCCGAAGACAAGCGAGCCGAGTCCATCTCGTAAAGCTACTGTGCGTGGATTGGGTCAGTGATCTCCACCAGTTAGATGTATGTTCTTGTTTCGACTGAACAACCAGCACCTCGCTCGGAAACAGGAGCTAGCTCATCAGCTGAGATTTCAGAACCAAATTAACTTACTCCAAGCTTGAAACAGACAATCATTATCTCGACGTATTGTGCTCGGTTTGCAAGCTCTCTGCACTGCACTCGTCTACAACCTCAACGCAAATCGCAGGCCCTAAGCGAGTATGGAGCCAAGGGTCGAAGATTCGAATCCGTCCCAACACAATGTGTAGAACACCAATTTCACCCATCTACACATGAACTCGAATAGTAAAGACAAACAATGTTATATGATTGTGTAAAGCAAGAAACGCAGAGCAACTGGACCACCGAATCATTTATACAAGAGCTACGGACAGCGGTTCGAATCCCACAAAATTCAGGCATACATATTTCTATAAAATGCTACTCTCTCGTAAGGTTCAAAATTAATTAATTTAAATAAACGTAAAATACAAACACATCTCACCAAATGCGGATTCGTAGAACATGCGTTTGTGTTAGAACTAATAAGTACCTGCAGAAATCTGCCATCACTCGAGTATGTGCTGAGTTGACTCTAGTGTTTGTGTTACAGAACTAATAAGTGGGGAACATGCTGTACCTTGGACCACTTTTTACATTTATGTGGTTTCTGGAGAAATGAGATGATGATTTTAGTTTATTTTTTTTGTATTTGCTAGAACATGCCTTGTACAAACTTTGTTGATTTTATTGTATATGGCACTTTACAATTATTGCTATAAATTAACCATTTTAATAATTAGTGCAAAGTGGTCCAAGGTACAGCATAGCGATGTACCTTGGACCATGTAATTCGTACCTTGGACCATGTAATTTATACCTTGAATTATGTACATATATTACGTAGAAAATTGAAGGATAGGCCTATAGGCCTACTTAATGTTTTCTTTCTTGTTAGTACTTCATATTTAAAGAGTGGGAGTGTATAGTTATATTTCTATTGACTAAAAATATTATTAAGGCCAGCCATTTTGAATTATAGAATATAAAAGAAAATTCGGTACTTAGACCCCCCCGAAAAGGAAAGTAAGTTAGGAGGTTGGGGGGAAGCATGAAGTGCGTTGCCGTAGTCAGCTAGCCCCCCCCCCCCCCCCCCCCTCCCCTAGAAAGTGGATAGTAGGTTAGTGGAGTTGGGGGGGGGGGTGGCGCAAAGTGCCAAGGGGGGGGGCCTAGCTGACAATGGCAACGCATTTTATGCTTCCCCCCACGGCGCTTTGCGCCCCCCCCCCAACTCTACTAAATTCACCCTTCCCCTGCCCTCTTTACTTTGTGGCATTATCTAAAGAAAGAAAACGAATTGGCCTACCATGGTAAAGGAAATGCCATGTTAAATGTACCTTGGACATGGTCCAAGGTACATTACTACAAGGTGACCCAAGGTACAACCAAGCACGTCACTTTTTGATTTCCCTCCAATTTAGTTTGAGGTTAAGTTGCCTGTTTTATGTAATTGGTATAACTATACATCAAAACATGGTTCTCAGACTTAATAAAGTGTTTTAGCAGTAAAATATCATTCAAGGCTTTAAAAAGCAAAATAGTAACATGCAAAATATTTACTTTGAATGGTTGAAACACAAAATTATTTTTTTAATGATGCTAGGTTTTCTACCACCATCCCAGTTTGGTAAAGTCTGACACCTAGTGGCATAATTAACAACTAGAAATTTTGGCTATTTTTTTACCACAAGATAGCAGAGATATCTTGAATGGTCCAAGGTACAACTATGTCCAAGGTACAGCATTTTCCCCTACCTGCAGAAATCTGCCATCACTCGAGTATGTGCTGAGTTGACTCTAGTGTTTGTGTTACAGAACTAATAAGTACCTGCAGAATCTGCCATTACTCCGAGTATGTGCTGAGTTGACTCTAGTGTTTGTGTTACAGAACTAAAAAGTACCTGCAGAAATCTGCCATCACTCGAGTATGTGCTGAGTTGGACTCTAGTGTTTGTGTTACGAACTAAAAAAGTACCTGCAAAAATCTGCCATCACTCGAGTATGTGCTGAGTTGACTCTAGCGTTTGTGTTACAGAACTAATAAGTACCTGCAGAAATCTGCCATCACTCGAGTATGGTGCTGATTTGACTCTAGTGTTTGTGTTACAGAACTAATAAGTACCTGCAGAAATCTGCCATCACTCGAGTATGTGCTGAGTTGACTCTAGTGTTTGTGTTACAGAACCAATTAGTACCTGCAGAAATCTGCCATCACTCGAGTATGTGCTGAGTTGACTCTAGTTTTTGTGTTACAAAACTAATAAGTACCTGCAGAAATCTGCCATAAACTCGAGTATGTGCTGAGTTGACTCTAGTGTTTTGGTGTTACAGAACTAATAAGTACCTGCAGAAATCTGCCATCACTCGAGTATGTGCTCAGTTGACTCTATGTTTGTGTACAGAACTAATTAGTACCTGCTAAATCTGCCATCACTCGAGTATGTGCTGAGTTGACTCAGTGTTTGTGTTACAGAATAATAAGTACCTGCAAAAAATCTGCCATCACTCGAGTATGTGCTGAGTTGACTCTAGTGTTTGTGTTACAGAACTAATAAGTACCTGCAGAAATCTGCCATCACTCGACATGTGCTTAGTTGATTCTAGTGTTTGTGTTTGTGAGGTAATAAGTACCTGCAGAAATCTGCCATCACTCGAGCATGTGCTGAGTTGACTCTAGTGTTTGTGTTACAGAACTAATAAGTACCTGCAGAAATCTGCCATCACTCGAGTATGTGCTGAGTTGACTCTAGTGTTTGTGTTACAGAACTAATAAGTACCCTGCAGAAATCTGCCATCCCCTCGAGATGTGCTGAGTTGACTCTATGTTTTGGTTACAGAACTAATAAGTACCTGCAGAAACCCTGCCATCACTCCGAGTATGTGCTGATTTTGACTCTAGTGTTTTGTGTTACAGAACTAGTTAGTACCTGCAGAAATCTGCCATCACTCGAGCTTGTGCTGAGTTGACTCTAGTGTTTGTGTTACAGAACTAATTAGTACCTGCTGAATCTGCCATCACTCGAGTATGTGCTGGGTTGACTCTAGTGTTTGTGTTACAGAACTAATAAGTACCTGCAGAAATCTCCCATCACTCGAGTATGTGCGGGAGTGACTCTAGTGTTTGTGTTACAGAACTAATTAGTACCTGCAGAAATCTGCCATCACTCGAGTATGTGCTGAGTTGACTCTAGTGTTTGTTTTACAGAACTAATAAGTACCTGCAAAATCTGCCATCACTCGAGTATGTGCTGAGTTGACTCTATTTTGTGTTACAAAAACTAATAATCCCCTGCCAAAAATCTGCCATCACTCGAGTATTTTGCTGATTTTGACTCTAGTGTTTGTGTTACAGAACTAATAAGTACCTGCAGAAATCTGCCATCACTCGAGTATGTGCTGTCGGCGGATTCTTCGTCTCGATCCCAGTCTTCCTAACAGGTAAGCTCAACAGCTACACAGCATTCTCAACTAAAGTTATTGCTTCACCTACTAATATGTTTCATTTCATTTGATTATATTTTTTTCGTTTGTTTTTTACGGATACCCGAAATTTCGTGTTGTGTCGGGACATATATACATTTTTTGTACTTTGTACTTGTTTTCTTGGACTTATAAATGAACAAATTATCATTTCATAATCCATAACTTTATCAAAAGAACATAATTAATATCTTAAAAACTCAGATTACAAATTTACATTTAGTACTATATATATTTATAATATGCAACATAGATATGTACTATTTATACTATATGAAAATTATCCTCGTCGATATTTTTGTTCTTGTGATTGCATTGTGTTATGGTATTGTATGGCATTCTTAAATATTTGTTTTGCTATTACCAATAAATTTATACTTAGGCCTACGTTGTTACGTACTGTTAGCTCATTACTTAACCGCTGGATGTTATGTATCTGACATACATCTCTCTGATACACAATGTCATTGCATAACTCTTCAGATCAAACTCTTCGTACGACCGCAGTATTCTTGTAAGCTGTATTATCTTGAGTTGTAACCTGAGATAATGATAATACTTGCGTCAGTTGCTCTGTCTTATTGCACACGACCTTGGACGGAAGGGTGTGGGTTCAATTTCTATCATCCTTTCATCATTCCTGATTTCCGGGTATGTACCCATTTTTAAATCGAATCCTTAGCTCGATTGGAAAGAATGTCGGAACGTAGAGCCGGAGGTTGAGTTCGAGGCCCAACCGCAACCGGACAATTTTGTATACAGTTAAAATTTAAAACAGTAGCAATATAAAAATTTTAAAAAAATGTTTTAATTTTTTGGGGAGACGTGTAAACCAGATAAGAATAATGATGTAAAATTATAAATTTGCACTGCTTAAGGCACTGAACTCTTCATTCATTAAAGTTTTTTTTAAATTTATTTCGAATATTGCGACGTTTTTAAAACCATAATCTAATAATCTTAACTCGAAGTCTAATGTATTAACAATTTCGGGTGTACTCATCACCCGTTCACAAGTGAGTGTGTATGTATTGTTAATTTATAATTTATTTATTTTCATTCATACTCTGGACTCAAAGTCACAGTCACAGTCATGACTTTTACCGCCGTATATGTCACGACGCGTTTCGTAAGCTTCTTCATAAAATTCACGTGGTACGCAGTTACTTATACACACATAACAAAAACTTGTAGAAATACAGCCAAACCTTACACACTCAAAAGGAATGAGATCTAAAAAAAGGGCCAAGCTCATCTACCCTTCCACATAAACGTACAGTGTCCCATAACAGCATCCTCGAAAGCTTGGCAAAATAGAATTTGCGATTATTAATTTAACGTAATAGTTTATCCAAGTTCTTTTTTTCTAATTAATTTAAACGTAATAACATGCAAATTCTATTTTGCCAAGCTTTTCGAGGATGCTGTTATGGGACACTGTACGTTTATGTGGAAGGGTAGATGAGCTTGGCCCTTTTTAGATCTCATTCCTTTTGAGTGTGTAAGGTTTGGCTGTATTTCTACAAGTTTTTGTTATGTGTGTGATCTCATTACTTTTTCAAGTTCCATTACAAAATTATTTGCTAAAATATAATATTTTTATCAAAGTTGATTTAAATTCTATGGTATTAGCAGTAACAATATAGGATGTAAAATATCTAGACCCGGATTCATGTACATCCTGGGTATAGGTGGTATAACCATGGTATAACGACGGTATAAGGACTGGACCCCAATTCTTGAGTTCGGGGGAGATGAGTTGAAAACGCAATTTGAAAACGAAGTCGTTTTCGTTTTCAAAGGGAAATTTGGGTATTCTTGAACGGTATCGTGGAAAACGCCCATGGGTTGTGAGTTGAAAGCATTGATATTAATTAAACCCCCTATAGTAGGCTAGATAGCAGTCTCCTATACCTCCGCACGGGCGCGAGCGTAGCAAATTGAAGACTCAAGGGCCCCATTTCAAGATGGCGATTGGTTTTTAATTTATGCTTTTTTAATGCAATAAATTTTTTTAAACGGGATTGTTTGATAGGGTTTTTAGCTTGTGCAGCATGGTATTAAACAAAAGAAACAATACGAAGTGATTGCATAAGGGAATTTAGTAATCATTTGGTGTTAAAGGCTAGTATGCTTACCTGTCAACCGGGCGGCAATCTTGAGAACTATTTGGCCGCAAATCGCTCCCTTTTGGGATTAACATGTAAACTGTCATTTTAAGATGGCTTCTAATTGTACCGGAAGTGGACCACCGACTGCTGGTCTAGCCAATTATATAGGTGTCTAGGGTTGAAAGAGTATACGAAATCCAACACTTTAAAAAGATTTGCGTATAGCAAAGAGCTCGAAAAAGTTCTATATTTATTCTAGATGGCAGTGCCTTCATAAACGCGGGCCAATCGAAAGACAAGTTGTATGAAATGATTTGATTGTTTTCAATTATGTAAAAAAACAGTTTTAGCAAGTTCATATCAGAACAATGTTGTGCTGGCATAGGGTTTGGCTAGGCTTGTCAAACATGTAATGTAAGTTTTGAATTTTTCTAGTCCTATAGCCAAATGGAACTTTAGGACCTACACTTTTGCATTATAAATAATTTTCCACATCTGGGCCTAGGGCCCGGGACGGTTTCTGATTTGTTTTTATGAGAGTATAATGACAAACCCTTTTTTCGTTCCACACAAAGAAGAAAAATTTTAAATGTCCGCTATTTTTTACGTATCGCACTTTCCCGCCTAACTCTGCTTATACCGTCAACAAGTATCAAGTAACTATGGTTACTTGTTGATTGTATGCCAAGTGTTTAAGGCTTATTTTAAAACCTTTATTTGGAAGCCTTCCAACAAACTTTTTCAACTTTTTTTTTTTCAAAAGAGACTATATTTCTATAAAACCCTTTAAAGTCCATGTAAAATATAAACATTGTAGTCCCACCCGTCTGGTCAGAATCGCGGGCCGACGTATTAGATGTTAGCAGTAGCAGTAGTAGGCAGGTAGTAGGCAGTAGCAGTAGTAACATCCTTAAAGTGATTTTGAGCATGTTTCAAGCCATTTTTTCACAAAGAAGGAATAATCGTACCCGAATAAAATTTGGCATGTGTTGTCAGGTACCTAAATCCCCCCGATTGTTTATAGTTTTCAAGTTCACATCACGTTACATGACGGCTGGGGAACACCTCGAAATCACCCCAACTCTGCTTGTGTAAAAGGTGCTTGAGTGTGTAGGGCACCGCGGCTTGGCTGCGGCGCCCTAACGGGCACCTAGATATTATATGTTAGTACTTTAGACAGAAATTAAAAAAGTTACTACACCGGGGATCGAAACCAGGACCTTGGCTGTTCGATCCCCGGTGTAGTCACTTTTTTAATTTCTCTCTGAAGTACTAACATATCAACGTCATAGTCGCCTACTATAAAGCCAAGGTTAAACAATATATATTATATATTATTATTATTATTATCATCATCATCATCATCATCATCATCATCATCATTATTATTATTATTATTATTATATTATTATTATTATTATAATAATTATTAGTATTATTTATTATTCGACATCAGACAGGTTACATTGTACATTGGTGATGAGTAAGGTGAATATGTAAGGTGAGGTATGGTATGGGACCCTAACTTAAAAAAATAATCATATTAACAGATCTAATTGATTATTCATATTATATTGTGTTCTTGTTAAAAGTTTTGTTTAGCAGAAGAGACTGTTTATAGCTTGATAGAAATCTTTGGTTGGCATAGTTTTTATTTCGCATTGTACAGAGTTAGAACATTTAATAAGTGAGTAGGAGCTTACTCGTGGTTTTATTTAACTCTGAAAATAATTATTGTGATAACTGTTATTATCGTGGGACCAATAAACGTGCCTAGATTGACGAAGTAGTTTGAGAACAAAAAAACTTAATTTCGAAGGCAAATTGCTAGCTTGAGTATTGACTACCATAAGGACTGTGCGACAGTGAGCACATATTATGGTTGTGAAACGTCACCTGTGTGTGTAAGGTAAGGTCCCTGATCTCGTCTAAAAGAAGCTGCGTCTTGTTTTTGTGCCGCAGGTATCATCTTGTACACGTTCATCCAGTTCCACTCTACACCTGCCATCGTGACCAGCGTGTTCATTGGACTGGGCATCATCTTCTGCGGCTGCGCGATGGTGCACAACGTGTTCATCTGGCAGAGGGTAGGCTACAGGCGGCGTCGACACCGTCACCGTCATTAACATTAACAACACACCATCCACCCACCCTCCAGCCTCGTCAGTACCACCTCGACCACCACTACCTTCACTAAAACTAGCACCTACTCGCGCAGTTCGCAGTGGCACATACGATTAGGGCGCTGGTCCAAAGCGTATGACACTACGACGAAGTGGGCAGGCAGTACTTAATTAATGAGCGTAGCGAGCGAAGTGAAGATTCCATTCCACACACTAAAGAAAAAAATCCGGAATGTTTCTCTTTTTTTCTCTTCTTCTTTTTTCTTTTTATATTTGTATTTTTGTGTGTTTGTTAACACGATTCCGGCTAAACCGATACTCCAATTGCGATAAAATTTTCTGGAGGCCTTCGAAATCTCTGAACTTAGAACTGCCACCATAGATAATGGAGTACTGTACTCTATTATCTGTGCTGCCACGTTTTTGAGCGCAATCGAAAAATTATTTCTTATGAAAATCGCAATTTTACGCTTTTTTCGTTTTTAAAAAATATTTCTTCGACTTATAATACCAACATGCTTTATCCGATTGTAATGATTTTTTCACAGAACCATCATTTTATGAATTAATATATTCATTTGATATGTGAGCGCAATAAAAAAATAATTTCTCATGAAAATCGCAATTTTACGTATTTTTTCGTTTAAAAAAATTCTTTAAAAAAAAATCTCGGAGAATTTTTCGCGATTTTCATGAGAAATAATTTTTCGATTACGCTCAATTTTCACATGAATATATTAATAAATAAAATTAAGGGTCTGTAAAAAAATCATTACAATCGGAAAAAGCATGTAGGTGTTATCAGTTATAAAGGTGTTGTTATAAATTGGAAAAAATCCTAAAATTGCGATTTTCATGAGAAATAATTTTTCGATTGCGCTCAAATTTTACACGAATATATTAATTCATAAAATAAAGGTTCTTATAAAAATCATTACAATCGGATAGGACGTAGGTGTTATAAGTCGAAGAATGTTTTAAAAAATCAAAAAGTATTAAATTGTGATTTTCACGAGAAATAATTTTTTGATTACGCTCAAATTTCACACGAATATATAAATTCATAAAATTAGGGTTCTGTAAAAAAATCATTACAATCGGATAAAGCATGTAGGTGTTATAAGACAAAAACAAATGTAAATCGAAAAAATCGTAAAATTGCGATTTTCAGGAGAAATAATTTTTCGATTGCGCTAAAAAACGTGGCAGTTCTAAGTTCAGAGATTTTAAAGGCCTCCAGAATATTTCATCGCTATTAGAGTATTGGTTTAGCCGGAATCGTGTTAACAAACACACAAAAATACAAACAGAAAAAAGAAAGAAAGAAAAAACAAACGTACCGGATTTTTTTCTCAAGTGTAGTATAATGGAATCTTAGCTACGCTTATCCAAAAATACAGTTCAAATAACAGAATAACAAACCTTAAAAATTTTAAAGAGCATAGCCATAAATTATTTTTGAGGCCCCACATATATTTTGCCCGAACGGCCCTGATTTGAAGTTACGCCACTGATAATAATCAAGAAATAAATAGAGTTACACCATTAGATTGTGACGTCAATTTATGTTGTTATTAGCTTAAGTCTGCCCATCCCCCCACACCCCCCGTTACAAAAATAGTTCCTACGCTCCGGCCCCTGCCAAGACACAACTGCCGATCAATCACAAAAGTTAAATACATAAATAAATATGTATATTCTATAAGTTAATAAATAAATATATATAAATATTAATTTAAAACTAGGAAGCTTCGCAAACGCTTTTTCAGGCGCGTTGTTGGATAAGCGTAATTTAAAATTAAAATTAAAAAACGTAAAATTGCGATTTTCATGAGAAATAATTTTTCGAATACACTAAAATTTCACATGAATATATTAATTCGTAAAATTAAAGTTCTGTGAAAAAATCATTACATTCGGATAAAGCATGACGTAGGTGTTATATAAGTCGAGAAATTTTAAAAATAAAAAAAAATCGTAAAATTATGATTAGCCTATCAAGAGAAATAATTTTTCGAATGCGCTCAAATTTCACACACCTATTCATAAAATAAAGGTTCTGTTAAAAAAATCATTACAATCGGATAAAACATGTAGGTGTTACAAGTCGAAGAATTTGTTTTTAAATAAAAAAAAATCGTAAAATTGCAATTTTCATGAGAAATAATTTTTCGATTGCGCTCGAAAACGTGGCAGTTCTAAGTTCAGAGATTTCGAAGGCCTCCACAAAATTTCATCGTAATTGGAGTATTGGTTTAGCCGGAATCGTGTTAACAGGTACACAAAAATACAAAAAAAAAACTTTCCGGACTTTTTTCTCCTGTGTAGTGAAATGGAATCTTCGCTTCGCTCGCTACGCTCATCCAAAAACAAAAATTAAATAAATGTATTGAAAATTTTTGAGATGATCAAATAAAAGGAACACACTTCATTCAAAATAAACGTTTGACGCCTTTACAGCTTTCCGAGTAAATCTAAGTGATGGTCATCTCAGCCCCCACCCTAGGGATCCTGCGTACCTTTTATGATCCTGAATACCTTTTTTGTTGGAGTGTTTTCAAAGAACTACTTTAAATGATGTGAAAATAATTATCTCTTACAAAAAAGTTTTTTTTATAGCTGGAAATTTTTATAATTGAATGGGTTATTTGAGAAACCGAATAAGTCACTCAAATTGCGTAAATGAGAAGATAGCCATTTTCTTCAGAATTTCAAGACCTATCGATTAGTAGATAAACAAAATATTTTTCGACCATGCCTGTGATATTACAGGGTGTCAATTTTCCCATTGAGTTGAGAAACCGAATAAGTCCTAGTCCATATGTTCTGATGATAAAATTGTATTGATTTGAGAAACGGAACAAGTCACTTTCAATAAAATGAGTCATTGGCTCTCATTGCCGAGAAATTTTAGGGTAATTAAACAAAGTTTTAAAAAATGTAGTTTTATGTTTACTATAATAAACAATCATAAAAACTTATGATACTACCTTATTTTTACTAATTTTATATAGTATACACGCCCCATTTACTTGAGAAACCAAATAAGTCCACGCTAATTACACCATCGTAATTGTGATAATGTGCTCATAAATATCAATATCAACAAAAATCAATATAACTATGCCACATTTAAATTACAACATCAAAAACCCTGCTTTTTTTTTACTTCAGGGTATTAAATGCAAGTTTTTTGCGTTTTACTCAGAACAATGGTTACATGACTTATTTGGTTTCTCAAATAACCAATTCAATTGATCATTATAATTTTTGTGCAAAATTCAACAATTTTCTTGTTTGATATTGTGGTGGTGGTGGGGGGGGCAAAACGATCGTCTTTGCCCCCCCCCCTCCCCCCGCTCCAGCACCACTGCATACTTAGTTTGAAATGAGATGAAACTATTTTGATAGACTGCTGTGGAGGGATCGGAGAAAAACTCCTAATTAGTACCTACATATACAAAGTAAGAAGAGGTTGTACCTGTAGGAAAAAGAGGAGGTATGGGGACTTTCCTCCAGGAAATTTTGGGATTTTCAGGTCTATATAAATACATTATATCTATGTATTTTAAAGCAGAATAAAATATAAAGAGGTTGCATCTCTGATTGATAAAATGTGGCTAATGCTGAATAAGACAAAATATTTATTTTTAGGGGATGTATCCTCTTGCATCCCCCCACCCTCCCCCCAATTCGACAACCACTGAATATCCCTAATCATGTTTTCCTATGTATTTCAGGAGAAGACCAATGCGGTGAGAGCGATGGCCCAGCAGCAACGTGAACATTCTCAGCGTCACGGGACGATACCAGCGAACCTGGACTTGAGCAAACTAACGAACCACCCCCGACAAGCCAGTGGTAGCATCAGTCCAGGCATGCCGACAGCAACGCTTGACCTTAGTACAGTCACGACAAGTATCTCGCCACATGAACTATCAACGCTTGTGTGATGCAACGATGAGGTTTTTATTTAGGTGCTGAAATATGATATGGACCCTTTTAAATATGCCTCGGACTTTTGCAATGAGTGAATTATTTACTGGCACTGGACAGTGAATCAGTGACGATCACACATCTTTGTGGCCGAAGTTTAACGTGTTTTTGGATAAAGGGCAGTCTTGACGAGCACTCTAGTATGTAAATATGTCATAATTTTGGAAAACTCTTTCGTACAGCAGTGAAGATTGATATTTTTTTTGCAAAGGTGAATTATGCAGCAGATGTTTATATCATGTATGTGTGATCTTTTATGATAAGTGCTATATGTTGTCTTAAATGATCAATAATAATAACAAGTTTATTTTTACCATATTTCATCTTAACCCCACACTACTATTCCTTATTAGTCAAGCCAATATCATAATAATTTGCTGACTGCCCAGTGAGACATTTTCCTTCCCTGTGCAGGGATCACTTATGGGAGAACCAACTACATGTGCCAAATTAGTTAGTTTCATGTGCTTCAGCTAGGCTCTTCGCGGCACGAGATTTCCACAGATTTTGAGTGTTTTAGCAAGATATTTGCTAGGGTCGACGCCGTTTATTGTTGTAAATTTAACAAACAAGAATAAACAATAAATAAAGATCATTTACTGGTGTACTCTGAGGGTACACTCAAATTCTTTGGTTTATTCTGTTTTATGACTTTGTTCACTAAAACACCAATGGAGTATTGATAAAAAATATAATTTGCTTAAAAGCAATTGTTTTGAAAAGTGATACCACAGATAATAGAGTACACTACGTAGTGTACTCTGTTATTTGTGGTGATACTGTAGAGCCTTTGACCGTGACAACTACCCAACATTTCAAACATATGTGGTGTCAGGTGGCCGAGCAAACAGGAATTTGATTAAAACTCATGTCCTATATCCTCTTAACCGACATAGTATATAAATTTATGTTTGTGTCACATGTCCAAAATTGTTTTCTATTTATTTTTGGGTGAGTAATACACTTATTAGTCTATTTAACAACACATCCGGACAGTAAAGAAATGCTAGGGGTGTAGAGAAGCTAGGTGATATGAGGAAAGGTTACAGTTCAGATGATTTGGACGTTTATGAAATAAAATGATGGTAGAGAGGATTCCCAATTCAAGAGAATGTATGAAAGATAAGGGTGAGATTTGATGGGGGAGATGGGGGGATTTCCCCCCTCTGGTAATTTCATCCCTGCCGGGGAAGGCTAAATCCCCACCTCTGGATACCCATCTCATCTCATATCATACCAAGTAACTTTATCTCGTACCGTTAACAAATAATGAGTCAATTTACACATATATTCTAGCCAGGAAGTGTTTGTACATTAATACACCAAACAGACACTTTTTCGCTGTCGGCATTGTATGTCGGCAAATTGCCCTCCCGAACTTGGACAAATCTTTTCAAATCCCTTTCAAAATAATACCTCAGATTGCTTCTAAAGCCATCTCGAGGTCAAAAATACCCCCAAAAAAAATTTGCCTCCAGTGGCTAGGGCTTTGCCATAGACCCCGTTCAGTCCACGCAAATACTATACTAGCAGTGGCGAAGCGTGGTCTTGAAGTTAGGGTAGACAAAAATAATAGTAGAGCAAATATGATATAAAGTTTAATCTTTGATTATATTGTTTTTAATATTTCGTAATATAATCAAAAACGTTCGGGGGGGGGGGGGGCAGTAGAGGGACAATGCATGATATGTCTATGCCTAACTCATTCAGTCCGAGTGGAAAGACGGGCGTAAAGTTAAACTTTTGCAATGTGTTTTTAAAGTCGCTATTTCCGCAGCGCGATTTCTTAGTAAAATATCGATAGTGTACATTTTGGTAACAGTATCAAATTATTTATGCCATGGACATAACATATCATAATTTCCCTTATCAAACGACCGGTCAACTTGATGATTTGTCGATCACTTCACTTAAAAATTGCGAGCACATGGCATCAATAGAACAGCACGTGTTCAACCTTTTACGCGGGCGAGAGGGAGGGAAACCAACCCAACCCAACCCCACCCCAACACCCTCCGACCATCACCAACGGCCAACCCTCAAGCGTCTTGAACTACCGAGACATGACTCCAATTTCCTCTTCAGATTCTTGGAAAAACGACGAAAATAGGGCTCTGAGCATGCGCAGGCTTGAAATGTCTCTGCCTGTGTCTCCCGAATGTCAGTCAAATCATAAGTGCCCAATACCGCCCCTCCCTACCACCAGTTTCAAATTGCAACGGTAGATGGCGCGACAGTGGTGTTGCGAGCTGTTCCACTCAGTCACCGCGTCAATTCAAACTTCCAAGGGACACGAAGACCAACTTGTATTAGAAAATAAATTATGACATTCTATACAAGGGCAGACAAGGAATTTTTGTACAGGGTAGACATTGTCTCATCGTCTCATAGGACGCTTTGCCACTGTATACTAGACCATCCCCCTTTCTGCCAAGTCATCAATTGGCACCCTGAAGGAAGCAAAATGTGGGGAGGTCAAGGAAGAAGAGACTTAAGGAAACCATAGCAGGAGACTTACATGCAAGAGGAGTGAGTTGGGAGGATGTGGGAGGATAGAAAAAAAGAGGACAAATTGGGTTTGCAAAATACAAGGTGAGTCCCCTGAGCCCTATTGCCTACCAGAAGCAGGAAACGGCTATGGAAGATGATGACGATTCCCACTTACAATATGAGGGTGGATGACTGATTTTGTTCTAGGATTTGTAACAGATACAATGAATTCATTATTTTTTATTGTCTTGTCTATTGATAAGTATTTGGTTAAATATCTGTCATTCTATGAATTTTTGCTGCTGACATTACAATTAATTGGATGAGCGAAGCAAGACTTCAACTTCACCTACCCCCAAAAAATTTAGCTCGAGTGTTTTTTTGTTTTTTGTTTGTTTTTCTGTCTGTTTGTTTGCTCTCTACCGGATAAACGGCATATCCGATGTTGATGAAATTGTAGGGGACCTTCGAAATCTCTGAACTTAGACTTGCTACGTTTTTGGGTACAATCGAAGAAATATTTCTCATGAATATCGTACTTTTACGATTTTTTTCGATTTTTAGTGCGATATTTTCGTGACATTTGGGCCGATTCTGACCAAACGGGTGGGACTACAACGTTCATATTTCACATGGACATTAAGCTATTGGTGATGTATTGCTTTCTGAAAGAAAAAGTTGAAAAAGTTAGCCAAAATCTATAGAAATAAAGCTTTAATATAATTTTTTTTATTTTTTGTGCAATATTTTTGTGCCATTTGGGCCAATTCTGACCAAACGGGTGGGGCTACAACGTTCATATATACATGGACATTAAGGTTATGGTGATGTAGTACCTTTTGAAAGAAAAAGTTGAAAAAGTTAGCCCGAATTCATAGAAATAAAGCTTTTAATATAAGTTTTTACGGTAAATAATACCAATTGACAAGAAACAATAGAAAACTTGACTACAATCGTCTACAATGCGTAGGCAACAAAACAAAGCACTTGCAAAAGTAAAGATATCCCACGCAAACTAAAAACTTTAAAAAAGCTCATCCATCAACGCGGCGGGACTTTAGCGTTTTCCTAGTATAGTATATTTGTACCCGTGGGCGGTGGTAGAAAAAATTCGTAGATCGCAAGATATTGAAGACCAAGCTTTTATAAGTACTATTTAGTTTTTAAAAGAAGTGTAAACAATAAGCCATACAACATCATGTTATATTGTAAGCGGCAAGGAGAGGAGACTATAGTATATATTTTGTTTGGGGTAAGTGTTAATGTCAGAAATATACATCATTGAAGTCGCTTTAAATTGTCAAAAGGGCACACTAACCGAATATAAATAAAATTTAGTTTTGGTGATGTCGATGATCATAATGACTGAACCATATATTGCTATGTTTCATCTATGACATCACAACTCGAATACTTTATGTATATCCTGTATACACCTGTTGAATTTTAAAGAATTATACACATGTTAGAAACACCACGCTATTTCTCTCAGAGTACCGGTAGTAAAGCTTAACTCTTCACTATTCAGTTAATACTTCCTGTTACTTTTACAATCGTGTTCCATTTTGCCAATCGACAAATAAAACAAAAGTAACCTGCAAGAAAGCGAGGAGATACCCCAAATTTGCTCATCCGTTAACGTTAATCAAAAGCTAATTGCAAAGTGCTCTAGTTAAAATAATCGCTTTAACGTTTACTAATTACAAAAAAATAATTAATCTTTTTGCTGTCGGCGGTGGCTCATAGGGCGCTATGACTCTACGAGGAAGAGAGTTCGAATCCCGCTTAAAGACATGTTTTTTCACTTTATTGTAATTGTCCTTCATCCTTGTCTGTCACCACCACTCATCGCTTAGCAATAATATTTTATAGACGTTATGCAACAAAAATCAATCATCAATCATTAAATCTTAGCTATTACAATAATAAATGTATAATAATTGGATGAGCGAAGCAGACTTCAATTTCACTGACCCCCCAAAAATGAACTCCGGTGTTTTTTTTATTTGTTTTTTGTCTTTTTTTTCGCGCTCTACCGGGCAAACGGCATATGCGTTCTTGATGAAAATTGGAGGGGACCTTTGAAATCTCTGAACTTAGAGCTGCCACGTTTTTTGGTACTAATTTTTTTTTAATCTCATGAATATTGTACTTTTATACGATTTTTTTTACGATTTTTAAAGCAATATTTTCATGATATTTAGCTCGGGACCAGGCAAACGCCTATTCCGATCTTAATGAAACTTTATGGGAACGTTTGTATTCACTGGATTTAGATGTTTTTATGATACTGGGGCCAATCGAAGAAATATTTCTCATAAAAATTGTGCTTTAACGATTTTTTCTCGACTTTTAACGCAATATTTTTGTGATTTTGGGGCCGATTGTGACTAAACGGGTGGTGCTATGTTCATATTTAATATGGATGGTACATACATGGTGATGTAGTGCCTGTTGAAACAAAAAGTTGAAAAAGTTAGCCAGAATTCATAGAAATAAAGGTATTAATATAAGCCTTTAACAGGTGTAATAAGTACGCAACTATAGATCCGCGCGATATCTACCGCGGCTTGCCTGCGGCGCCCTAACGGGCACCTAGATCACAAAATAACAAATGCTTTAGAATCATAGTTTTCGGTTGCAACAAAATACCGACTGAAGTGAGTGAGTGAGTGAATGGACAATTTTGTTTTATAGAAAAAGTCCACGGCGATACAAAATGAATTTATTATGTTTGCAATAAACTAAACTTTTTAGGCCTACTCATTTTTAAATATAATTGTAGCTCGGGTGTTTTGTTTTTGTTAGTTTTTTTTGTCTGTTTGTTCGCTCTCTACCAGGCAAACGGCATATGCGATCTTGATGAAAATTGGAGGGGACCTTCGAAATTTCTGAACTTAGAGCTGTATTGTTTTTGCGTACAATCGAAGAAATATTTTTCATAAATATCGTACTTTTACGATTTTTTTTCGATTTTTAGTGCGATATTTTTGTGATATTTGGCAAACGGCTACTCTGATATTGATGAAACTTTATAGGAACGTTTAAAATCACTGAAATCATATATGTTATGATTTTAGAGACATTTGAAAAATATTTCTTATAGAAATCGTACTTTTACGATTTTTTCTCCGGATTTTAATACGGTATTTTCGTGGTATTTGGGCCGATTTTGACCAAACGGGTGGGGCTACAAAACGTTCATATTTTACATTGACATAAAGATTATGGTGATGTAGTGCCTCTTAAAAGAAAAAGTTGAAAAAGTTGGTCAAAATTTATAGAAATAAAGGTTTTAATATAAGCCTTGTACAGGTGTATAATGAACAAGTAATATCAAGTAACTATAGAAAATGTAAGTAGATTCCACATAAAAACGTAATCATTGGACAGAAATTTTCCAAAAAAAAGCTCATCCATTAACACGACTGGAAAAAGCGTTCGCGAAGCGGCCTAGTATTAGTATTGCCCACTATTATTGACACCCATTATTTAGTTCCTTTTATTCTTTATCTTACCAACAAACCAGAATAATAGAACATAGATACCATACCTCAGCGGTCTTCAAACTTTCTCACCCAAGTCCCAATTATTAATCAATCAAATCGCCGCGTCCAACATCCTCCCCAATCTTCAGGACCGTTATTACTGTCACTTTAACATTTAAACTCAATTTTTGTCTAGGCTTGGGGCCTATAAGGCCACGGTACACAATGCCACTGCTTAATAAAAGTTTCCACTAACCACACCTACAAAATTATGTCAACCCGGTAAAATATTGCCTACTACAGACAGCTTTCATTGCGTGAATGGTCTCTGTACGGGGGCTACTGAGCAACTGAAAACCTAGACCTGACGAACCAAATGGTATTCTACTGCCACCCTTGTAATTGGGGGCGGCAATATGGACCAATGCAGCAAGTTATTATTAGCAGTCACACAACGAACCTCCAGTAAGGTGGCGTTGCAGTTCTGAGATTTTCATGGTGGGAGCGAAATTTTCCACATGTGCATCCTTCATACATATCTTCAAAGAATGATTAATTTCGACTTCAAAAGATCACAGTCGAAAGATCACATCAAGAGTTGTACTTATAACGGGACAATACAGGAAGTCACACTTATTTTCAAATTTACTTATTAATTTTGTGAAAACAATTATTTTTATTATTTATTGATCTTCCATTACCCTATTTTCTTGCAATCCACGTCTCAAGTTTGGACGCGACCCAACTTGGAAAACGCTGCCATACGGTCCTGTAGTGGCAGTGCTAGGATGCAGATTATGTGATACTATGCATGAAGTTTTTGCATGGTCAAAAAGTC